>JAKWBJ010000068.1:205000-372500 GCA_023159175.1 Wohlfahrtia magnifica | reverse complement strand
TTTATGTTTTGAGTAATCTATATTTGTTTTTTGAATGAAATAAAAAGCTTGTTTTTTAATATTATATGAAAATTAGTGTATTTTGACTAAGTAAAAGCCCAAGACACACATATGTATATGTCCTTTTTCTAAGGACATGACTTTGTATGGACATAAAAAATGCGTTTTTGTTTTTTATGAAAAATTTCATTAAAAATCTCCAATTTTTAAATTGCTTGGGACGGAAAGGCATAGGCTTTGCCTACAAAGCAATCAAAACAATCAGGACAATATTTACAAAGGTAAAGGCGCCAATTGCAAGATAACAAAAAACAATGTTGTTTATGAAATAAGATGCAAAGAGAATGAGACTAACAACCAGGGTTGCAAAATTAGAACCTCAAAATTGTACTCAGAAGCTCATAAAATTATACTTTTTCGACCCCAATTGTACCAAAAATATTTTTTAATTATTTTTAATTTTTTTATTTTAAAAGCACAAAAAAAACATTAAAATTGCACCTAAAAATTCATTTTTATAATAATAAAAGTAACATTTGTAGTTAAAAGTTCATTTATTCTTTAGAAGTATAGTATGTCTTTCACCCTCTGTAACTGACGTGTAGTCTGACAGATACCACAAAAAGTCTTTTTTGCGTAACTTCGTGCAATTTGATTTAATAAAATCAATCATATTTTCAAGAGAATGACTTTGTCCTCATGTTAGCTTGAAAACTACTTACAGTTATGAATAAATAAGGCAAATAAGGTGGTATTCGGAAACGTCAACAAAAATATATGCGTTTAAAAATGGTGTCTATTAGACTCCACGTCAATACGATTGTTACAATTTGTGCACGTCGGTTGCAGAGGGTTAAAAAACTACACTATGGTATAAGTACATGTTTAAACGTAAAATAATGTACGAACAAGGTCTTTCGACATATATTTTCGTGAGATCAAATTGTTTTTATAACAAATTATTTGGTATTTTAAAACTAAAACAGTAAAAATCTTTTGTCTGAATTAGACCTGAAATTATAGACACATGAAGCCTATTTCGTTCTTTCGTTTTAATAAATCACTTAAATGATAAAAATACATTAAGAAAATATACCGAGAAAGTTCGTAAATTGTACCAAATGAGTAATTGGTGTACCATAGTACTTTAGAACTGTTGGTTTAGCTTGAGGATAGACTATATTAGTTAACAATTTTTTAAGTCATATTGCCTCTTTGGCGCATTCACATGCTGCCATGCACTCGACCTCGGTTGTAGATAATGCAACTGTTTTTGACGATGACTTCTCCATGTGCAGGCGCTGTTTTTTATCAAAAAATTATATCCTGTCGTTTATCTTCTACAATAGAATCCATTTTTTATTATTTTATTTATTTATTTAGCAAAATTTGCTCTTTTAAAAACCAAATAAGTCAAACATCATAATGTTTTTACAAGTTATGTAAGAATTTAAAAAATTTGTCTAACGTAACTTATAATTTTTCTTTTAAATAAGTAAATATCATTTTCAATTGTTAATTCAAGAGGAATTGAGTTAAACAGTTTTAAACCATTATTAAATAAAAGATTTTGATAAAAATTTGTACTACTAAAGTTAGTTAAATAGAAGTAAGTTTAATGTTAGCCTTTGATTAATTAATATCCATTGTAACTTATTCAGCACGTATGCTACGTGAGTTAATCTTTGGCATTTTAGTATACATCTCATGCCATTATTTTGTAATTTTTAAAGTCTATTCCTCATCTGTTGACTACCGAGAATTAATAATGTCGAACAATATAAAAAATGTGGTTTAATACAGTATTATATGTACAGATTATATGAAAGAGAATGGATCTTATATTGATAAATGTTTTATTTAATGTTGGCAATTATGTATGGAATACAATATCAGATAAATGCCCGCCTCTGTTAGCCTCACAAATGCGAACCCTTTTGAGCACATTTTTCATTACATTCTCACATATTTCACGCGGTATTTCATTAATTTCACCACAAATATTTTGTTTGAGTTGCTCCAGCGTCTCTGGTTTGTTTGCATAAAACTGGCTGTTCAGATATCTCCACAAAAAGAAGTCCGGAGCAGTCAAATCAGGCGACCGTGGAGGCCAACCAACATCACCATTCCTTGAAATAATTTGTTGTGGAAAGGGGTCTCGCAGTAATTCCAAGACTAATGTTTACCAAACTGGCGGCAAAAAAAGTTGTATGCCTTCCTTGCGGACACCCTGTATTACTATAATTTTATACATTATTATAGACACCTTGATGCGTATTCTTCTTAGTAAACCAATTTGTTTTAAATCATTTTAGAAATATAAAAATTCAAATTTAGTTTTATTTTCCTGACCAAGATACATATTTAATTTCCTCTGCCTTCTCTATTGTTTTCCCCATCATTATTATATTTTCATTTATAATTCCATTAATTACCAGAGCTTTTGTTTCATCTTGTTCATTTTAAAATAATTGTCTCCATCCCGCAGCTCACAATTAAAGATACGAATACATTCCTCCACATTTGCACCGCTTATATAGATAAAGCCATCATCAGCAAACATCCATATTTTAGCTCTTTTTAGCATATGGTAATTTCTAAGTCGTTAATATAAATTAAGAATAGTAGCGTTCCTAAAACTGCTCCTTGAGGCAGCCCTGTATTTCCATTTTGAGCAGATGACATATATTCACTCTGCATTCTGTTACTTAAGTAACTTCTAAATCATTTTAATTCAGTCCCTTTTATACCGTAAGTGTCCAATTTAAAATTTGCCCATCCACGGTTTGAAATGCATGCTTTAGATATGTAAAAGCTATTACACAATGTTTGTTGTACATTTCGGTCATCCATTGTGGTATTATCAAGTTAATAAGTGATTCAAAACTATGTTGATTCCGTAAACCGGACTGTGTTTCATTTAATTTATTGATTTCAAAATATTCATTTAGTTGTGAATGTACAATTTTTTCCAATATTTTGATAGTAGTTGATAGCATATCCACTAAGTGAATTTCTTGAGAATCGGTAGTATTTTTATCCTTTTCTATCGGCTCAGTGCATGATTCCTTAAATATATCTAGAAAGTTTCACGTCTGCAGAGATAAATTAATAAGGTATTGTAACTGCAAAACAACTCTGTCATAGTTGTTTAGAAGCATCTTCACGCTGATACAATTTTGGTCTTAAATTTAAAAACTGTGTTCGGTTTTTCCTCTGTAATATTTTCGTATTTAATATATGGAATCAGTGTTGCCACTAAAAAATTTAATTTTACAAAAATGTTTTCAAAAATCTACCAAACTTGATACAAATTTATCAACTTTTAAAAACCATTAGAAACATACATATATAAAATTCAATAAATTTAAACATTTTATTTGTTTTACAATGTTTGTGAGACTTCACAAAATTCTTAAAAAACACCATGAAATGTTTGCCTACAACAAAAGTTACGCAACAAAAATAAAAGGTGCACCACATTTAACGCGTTAAAAAGTGTATAAGAAAATAATGCTTAAATGAGAGAATATTTTATATCCGGTTCCTCTTCCTTGTGCTTAACCAACAGCATATAGTGTCCGAGAAATAAGATTTTCTGCCATTCTTCTTTTATAAAGGATTGTTTTCTTGTTGTTACAAATTGACCTTTTTTAGAATTTTATAATCAAAGTGTTCCCGAAACCGCTTAATAGTTGTTAAATTCTGATACTACCGTAGGTTTGAAGTGTGAAAGAAGAACCATACGTGCGGTGTAATTAAAATCATTGTCTTGTTACAGAAATCAAGATCTTTGCACTGATTTTATGATTTATTTTCATTTATTTATTTTCTGACCAAACAAATGAAATTTGATTTTATCGCTTAATAAGAAATTGTTTCAGAAAGAAACATCTTTGGTTTTATATATACATAATTAAGAGTCACTTCCAAATTACTCTCGGTATAGAAGACTTCTTTATGTGAAATGTAGCATAGAAACTACTTGCAGGTAGTACTGGCTTTAACACTAGAATCTGATGTAGCTAAAATACCGTTTAATACCTTAACCTTAACGAACGACAAATGCAATAGAGAAGTCGAAAATCTTTTCTTTTTCCGATGGCTTGGCATCGGATTAAATCGAGGACCTCTTGGTTGGTAGGCTGGTGTCTTACCATACTACGGCGGTAAGATTAAAACTAAATTGTAGAAAATGGGGGTGTACACTGTATTCTGACGCTTACAGAAAATGTATTGTTACGTTTTTTACCTTTTTAAAAACGAGTTTTTATGAGTTCGTAGATTGTAGTTAAAATAAAATAAATGTTGTGTTTTGTTTTAGTTAAAAAAAATCTTTTATTCAACACAGTTTTGTGTACCACTGCTTGTAATCTTTTTACAAGCAATAACAATTTTTATTCTTAATTACTCTGTTTGTTTACAACTTTGTAAACAACAACGATTACTCGACAGATCTTTCTTCATAAAGATCTTCCAACCCGATCGTAGCTATAAGTTAGGTTCGATGACAACCTTTTCAACCAGAGGTTATCCACACTTAACTCTATTTACTGAGTTAGCTCCAACTAAACTGGTTTTTTACTTCACGATTCACTTCACGAGTTTACTCCTTATAAACTCTCTTCACACAAACTGCACTCGCAGAGTTTACTTTACTTAAACTGCACTCGCTGAGCTTACGACACATAAACTGATTGCTGTTCGCATCGATGTGCTTTTTATATGGCTGAGTAAACAACACATGGAAAGCTCTCGAACTTCTCGATATTTCAGGTAGATTCCATTTATTTCTTTTAATTTCTTTTTAGTTCTTTTGTAGCCATGCGAATGTAAACATCTACCTCTTTCAGCTATTAGTATTTGTCGTTGCTTGTTTATTGTCTGTTACTTGTTTGTAAAAACATATACCACCCGTATGCAGTGTGACCAGATTGTAAAATGACTTAAAGCTAAATCGCGTTCAAAAAAAGCCTAAAAATGTTGTTTTCGGCTAAAAAATAGGTTAAAATTTTAAATTGTTTTTGACATATATTTTTTAGATGTATTTTAGATAAGATAACTATATAAATTGTTTTCTTTAAATCCAAGGTAAAAACAATTAGGTGATAAACTAGATATCACTTTTAAACCTAGCAGCATAAAAGTCAAACTGTTAATTGAACTGATTTTGATCTTGGCGGGTATGTAAACAATCGAAATTGTCGCATTTGGGGCACAGAAAACCCGCACGCATACATCGAAAAGCCCATACACCCAAGACGAGTCACTATTTGGTGCGGATTTTGGTCCAGAGGCATAATTGGGCCATTTTTCTTCGAAAATGAGCAAGGAGTGGCCGTTACAGTTAATGACGATCGTTATCGGGCCATGTTGAATGAATTTTTGTGCACAAAAATTGTAGAGGAGGATATTAGCAACATTTGGTTTCAACAGGACGGCGCTACGTGCCACACAGCCGAAGCTACACTGGATGTTTTGCGCCCTATTTTTGAAGACCGCATTATCAGCCGCAAAGCTGATGTCGTTTGGCCACCTCGGAGCTGCGATTTGACACCGTTGCATATATCATAAATTTGTTTGTTTGTTTGGCGATTACTCGTAAATGACTGAACTGATTTTGCAGAAATTTTCAAGACAGAAAAAGATCCAGTTAACGTAATAGGCTATGCTGTTTTTCAAAATTTAACCTTGAGGAAAACTGCCAAATAAGCTACTAGAGTTGTCACTTAATATTAAAAATTTATTAAATTGGCAGACCTAAAAGTATGCGTATAAAACTAAGAAATAGTTTTTTTATTTCATTCGCTTATGAGCCAATCACGCATAAAGGACTGAACCGATTTGGTTGAAATAAAAAGCACAAATACATAGATCCGACTTTCAAAGATACATCGTAGACGGCTATACTAGTGACTTTTTGTCTGAAATGACAAGTATTTTTTCTTTTAAAAGCAATTATTTATTGCCAACAGTCATCACCTACTTCAAACGTCTTTGCGTTTTCCTTGTAAAAAATAGGTGGCCCAGAAACTAATAGGATCCGGATAAAGGGTAATGTTAACCTCATTTATAATATATGTATATAGATTCTTGGGCAAACCTGATGAGTAAAGGTAGTTTTAAATAAAGTTGTAGAAACATTTTTTAATAAATTTTGATTTTATTATTGTATTTTATACATAAGAGAGTTATGCAGAACCTAAAAAAAGTAGAATCCGGTCTCAAGGGTGCATGAATTGAAGCCAATTCGACAAATCAAAAATGTTAATTTACACTGTAATAACCTAACCTTAACTAAGATTTTCTTCGTTTAATATTCTCATTCTTTTCATTTTTTTCATCCCCCGTACTGATTCACTTAAAAATTATAAATTTTTACACTACCGACGATTTAAAAAACTCGATTGATTAGAAATGTACATTAAAGTGTCATCTTTTAAACAAGTGCTCCATCTGCACTATTGAATTATTTTTGTCCGATTTATGGCAAAAATTGTATATGAATAAAATACACACCACAGGCGATTAAGTTCACAATAGCAAAGAAAAAAAACCGCAAAAAAGTAAATTTCATAACTAAGGTACGAGTAGTGAAACTTTTTGAGATATCAGAAGAAACATATCTAAAATCAAATTAAATTGTTATTTATTTACTTATGGCATTTTATTATCTGACAAATGTTGCACTGCTTATACTCCTTGTCACTAAACGTCTTTTAAAATTAAAAAACACACAAAAACCAAATCTTTGTATTAATTTTTTTTTAATGAATACAAAAAAAAGAATGGGAACAGAAGGCATTATTTTCAACTTTTTTGTCAAACTCATATGAAAAAGAATATGAATTTACTAATTAATATAAGCATGTAAGCAATGCAGAAACTATTGTTTCTGTGATGCTACAATTTTATTGTTTTTCGATGTCAGACTTTACAATATTTGTATCACGATCCAATTATAAGGTCGTCCAAACTCTACAACAATAAAACAGCACAAAAAACAACAGGCATTTTGTTGCTATGTTTTCTTCCTTAATTGTCAAAAACAGCTGTCAACAAACAGCACACACACGCAACAAAGAGCACACACACGCGTTGTTTATTTTATTTATTTCTTTTACTTTTAATTTTCACATATATTTATGTTATAATATTTTTGTTATTATATTTTTCACTTTCTTTAATTTTCACAAATGTCCTTCACCACAGTAAAAACGATAAAGCATACTAAAAATGTAAACAAAAACACACAAATATAAACAAAACATCGAAAAATGTAAACAAATTTTGACAACTGCGGAAAATATTTATATTCAATCATATGGGTAATTTGGACGACCTTATAAATGGGCTTTGATTTGTATTATTTTTGCTCTATTGTCTTTTTTGGATGAAATGTCAGAAAAGGCTAAAAAAGCTAAATGAATTTTTGAAAAAAGCTTAATGAAAAATTTCGAAGCTAAATCGAACACAAAAAAGCTAAATTTAGCTTAAATAGAGCTAATATGGTCACACTCCCCGTATGCCTTGACTCTCTGTCACATCGTAACATGTTATAGTTACTAATGGATAATGCGGAATTTTCAGTAGTATTTGTTAAATGTGTTTCTGTTAAATATATAAAATCCGGTTTTTCTTTCAAACAATTTATTTTTAATTGATTAAAATTTGTTGTCAACCCTCCTATGTTAAGATACATTCCTTTAACTGATATTGGTTGCTAGTAAGCTAATCTTTCAGACTCTAATTTATTTTTGCGTTGCAATACACTAAAATCTACACTTCTGCAATCATGAGTAGTATTAATTTCAGTTTAAATTTTCTTTTGCTTTTCTGCAGTTAATACATTTGAATATATTGTTTTTACACTCTTTGTACTACACTTCGCACACATTGGGTTAACCTTACTACATTTCTTAGTATGGTTAAATCTCTAAGTGAAACAGAATAAGTCCGCAACTTCAAGCAAAAATGCTGTCAAAAAAAAAAAAAAAATTGCGGTTAAAAATTAATATTATAATATATAAAAAAGTGCATATACATATATACAACTAAAAAAGCATAGCACATTTAAAAAAGAATAAGTACATTTATAAAGAAAATAATAAAAAGAATAATAAACACATTTGCTATAGAAAATGGAGTTAAGTAAATGTTGTGAATCCCTAAATCGTTAAAAATTAATGATCTTTTTGTTATTTTTTTATATCGCGTTGTTAATTTAGAATACACATGAGCAAATAATAGAACTTGTGCATTGTAACTCACGCCTGTACGACAAAAGGGATGGGAAGTACAAGGATATAAAGCACAAGGAGAAGGTTTGGGAAGAAATATCAAAACAGGCAAATATACCAGGTAGTAAAACAATTATATGATTTATTTACAAATATTTTATAACATTTAGTTTAAATCTGTTTAGTTAAAGACTGCAAAGTAAAATGGAAAAGCCTACGCGACAGGTATAGAAAGCAAAAAATGGCCGAAGATTTACCTTCTGATTCTTCGCAAGAGCTTGGAACTGCTTGTAAATGTAAAGTTTAAGTTTCTTGGCAGGAACATTAGAGCCTGCAAGGTAATACATATGTATATAACCTTTTTTTCAAAAGCCAATATATAAGGGTATTCAATTTAAAAGTTAAAATAGTGCTAAAATGTTGTTTTATTAATTTCAGTACGATTAGCAACATACAGAAGAGATAGACTCAAGTGTGGATTTGTTATTAGACGAAAGTAGCGGCCAAGCATCGGTTTCCTGTTCGTAACCTACTGGAAAAAAAATTCTGACGAACTATTTTCTGAGGTGCTATTGGCCATTAAGAAAAAATATGAGGAGCCACCAAAATCAAATAAAGAAAAATATGGCACCTTTTTCGAATTTTTAAAAGAAAAGTTTGAAAAGGAAGTTGACAGTGTTCAACTCGACCTTTTAAAGTTAGTTGACGATAAAATAGTTTACAAATAGTGAATTGTTTTTCCCATAAGAAAAGAACTGAATTGTTAACTTTTACTGAATTTTAATTTTACTTTTATAGCTATGTAAGAACAGAACTGAATTGTTAACTATTATTATTTTTTCTTTATTATTGTTTTGTTGAATATAAAAGTTATTAAAAATAAACATATCATTTATTAAAAATATTTTTTATATATTATTTCTTTCTATGTATATGGAATTAATATAGTTATTCCTTAAATTATAGTTCATTCCTTAAATTAATGGCTGTTTGGCTCGAAGTGTTTTTAGTATGCAAATCATGCCTACTCACACTATTGAAATTTAAAGCATCGCCTTCCTCGACGACTGTGGACTTGATGTTATCAAATCTTAAGAAATTGTGAAGCACCACTGTTGCTAGCACGATCTAAAAATGTAAAGCGTTTTAGTTTTATATACGATTTCGTAAACATGTGTATGTTAACACCTTTTTTGCGTTTTTTGGTGAAAACAATATGGCCGTCATTGGAACTCTCCAACGGGAAGTAAGTGTTCCTTGAAAAATTGAATAAATATATAATATATATATATATATATATATATATATATATATATATATATATATATATATATATATATATTATATATTATATATATATATATATTATTTATTATATATATATATATTATATATATATATATATTATATATATATTATATATTATATATATATATATTATATATTATATATATATATATATATATATATATATATATATATTTATTCAATTTTTCAAGGAACACTTACTTCCCGTTGGAGAGTTCCAATGACGGCCATATTGTTTTCACCAAAAAACGCAAAAAAGGTGTTAACATATATATATATATATATATATATATATATATATATATATATATATATATATATATATATATATATATATATATATATATATATATACTACAAGTTTTTATTACCAAAAGCAATCCCAATCATATATATATATATATATATATATATATATATATATATATATATATATATTATATATTTATTCAATTTTTCAATTCCTGAATTGAATAACCATGATGTCCAGGAGATGTGGTTTCAACAAGACGGCGCAACATGTCACACAGCTCGTGCCACAATAGATTTATTGAAAGACACGTTTGGTGACCGCCTAATTTCACGTTTTGGACCTGTGAATTGGCCTCCAAGATCTTGTGATTTAACACCGCTAGACCACTTTCTGCGGGGCTATGTAAAGTCATTGGTCTATGCGGTAAAGCCACAAGCGCTTGACCATTTGGAAGACAACATTCGCTGTGTTATTGCCGATATACGGCAACAAATGTTGGAAAAAGTCATTGAAAATTGGACGTCGAGATTGGACTACATCCGCGCCAACCGTGGCGGTCATATACCAGAAATCATATTTAAAATGTAATGCCATAAGATTATCTTTCGGATAAATAAAGTTCATGTCAATCGAGTTCTATACCTCTATAAAAAACACGCCTTACTTGCTTTAACGTTATATACAACCTTTGCTCTGGTTCGATGGGTTTCCTGTGAGAGTATTTCTTAAGCCAGTGTTGTACCAAGCTTAGCAGGACGTTAAACTGCGCATGGGTTAGTCTGGTGGATCTGAAAAAAAGGTAAAAGTTTTTTTTCTAATAAAATGTTTACCCCTGTTGAATAAAATCCATACGACGGACGACTTTTAAAAAGCTCCCGGTTTCCTTGGCGTTTATTTTGAATCATTCTTGAAATCAATAAATCTTCTAAAACTTCCATATCGTCGATACCGTTTATTGTGTCCACTTTTTTCTGTTTTTTTTTTTTCTTTTTTTTTTTTTGAATAAATTTAACTTTTGTCACAAACACCAATATTGTAACGCAATTTGTTTTTAATCGAAATTTATTTTTTGAACAAATAATCAGGGTTGTTATATATACATATGTTATTTTAACAACCCTGCTTCTTTCGTTTTGACATAGCGATGACGCTCTTATTTAGGGATGGCAGTTTCATTTAAAGCACCTCAGGATATTGCAACTATCATAAACCATGCATCTATCATATTCAATGTTTATTTTATTTTTCTTCATAATACTCTAAAAACCATTTCCATCTGTTTCTATAATTGCATTATACACTCTTTGGTTTTCATATGGTTTATAAATATTCTAAGAGGCTGGATTCGATATCGTTTTGTTTCCTTATAGCTTCAATAATTATTTTTCTCTAGTTGTTCACACATTCCAGTTATTGGTATCTTAAGCTGGATTCACCCATTTTTTTTTTTTTTTGAACAAAATTTTTGTTCCGAAACCATTTTTTATATGTAGTTTGACGTTTCTATTTTTGAGAGAGAGAACGAAATAGAGTTAATTTGCTTCGGAACAATTTCAGATTGAATTGGTTTAATTTTAATTTTTGTTCCGAAACAATTGAACTGTGATGCCAGCTACTTCAATTTTTTAAGCAAAGTTGAACTGAGCTGTCACGTCATATTATATGTACATATGTATGTTGTGTAATACAGTACATGTCACTTGTTTTGTATTGTTTGTTTTAAAAAGTAATTGTTGATTAATATTATTATATTAAAATTAATACTTAATAGATATTACCATGGAGTTAAATGAATCAGTTGCACTGAAGCTTATTTCAGAAATAAAAAAGCCGGGCAGGGAATGTTTGTATGATATAAGTAATAAAAGTTACAAAAATAATCATATGAAGCAAGGTGTGTGGTTAAGAGTAGCAAACTCTATTGGAATGGGAAGTAAGTTAAATTTTGTAGATGATTATCAAAACCATTCAACAAGTTGTGCTTAATTAATTGCAGGATGCGAATGCCAAGCACTTTGGAAGAGTTTGCGTAGAAGGTATAAAACAGCTAAAAGCAATTAATTTACAATTTGTTTATTACAAAATAACTAATGTATGTAGTGTGAAGCAAAGAAAACAAGCAAATTGCAATCATCTGCTACTGTGCTGCCAAATTGTAAAACTAATTCGTCTCGTTTACAAAAATATTTCATATGGCACCCTTGTTTTTCCAGAACAATTGTTCGAAGTAGGTGAATCGTTTCAGCCAGTTTTAGGGATTCTCATTTTTGGCACTTGTACTTCATACTCATTAACCATTTTTTCTTTGATCTTATCAGCCAAAACTTTGTGATCATTATCATTTTGATATCTTATAGCAACAGCCCCATCATTTCTTTTTGTAATCCCTTTTTACATGCACATCATGGTTGTAAAAGTAGATACGATTGTACTTTTTTGGGTACAATATTAGACTCAAAAGCACAATGGTACACCAATTACTCATTTTTTACAAACTTCTCCAGTTTATTCTTTTTAATGGAATTTCCCTAGTTTATCGTTTAATTTACAATAGCAATTCATCTTTACTGTCATTTCTTTGTGATTTAGGTTTTGAATTTGCATATTTATTCTCAAACAACTGAAACCAAGGATGGGAAAGTTAGTACAATTGTACTTTTTTGTTAGCAATATTTTTAAATAAAAGTTCAATAGCACCACAATGACTAATTGTCTCCAATCTAATCCAAAAGAAGTATTTGCTGAAGTCATCTAATTCGCGCTACTAAAATTGAAAAGAGAGTATTATAAATGACGCTCTTAGATTTAGATCTCATCAAATAATATTCCTTGGTCCACCTTTTGTAATTATGCATTAATTGTTAAATTTATTTACACTTAGACATATTTGTATAAATTAAAATTAAAAAGAGAAATAAAAAAATTTCGTACAATCGGTCTGCAAAAAGTACACTTTTTCATGAAAATGAGTACAATTTTAATATCTATTTCTCATCCCTGAAGCACATTAAGAGCCGATGGCTTAACCTTCTCGTTAACTCCTTTCTTCGTTGATACACTCTCTTGTCAGTGTGGCCGTTTAACCACAATTGCTGCTAAATTTAGTTTTTTATTTATATTTAGCAGTAAATTTTCCATTTAATATTTAGCATATTTATTAGCATTTTTATCTACTTAGCATTTTTAGCTGTACTCAATAAAATATATTTGATTGAAATTTCATTTAAATTAATTTCAATTAAACGTAATTTTAAAACGATTTTATTTTCATCACTTTGGCGTTTTTTAAAATTTTTGTTTATGTAATTTTAATAATTTTTATTTGCTTTAAGAATTGGCTTACGTATCTTTTGTTCGCTGATTTAATTGTTTTATGTACGAGTTTTTAATTCCTAAACTGAGACAATTTTATATAGGGTGCTTTTTTAGCTGCATAAGAACTATCGATATCGATAGATATGGTTTGACAGCTAAGAATGTCAAGGTAGGTAGGTAGGTAAAAAGGCGATACCAAAGTAACCCACCCAGAGACCACAGTGCCTCATTGTGGAAAGACCTTTCCCTGAAAATAAATAAAGAAAAAGAGTGCAATGAAGAGAGAGATGAAGGACAGAGGAAGTAAAAGAAAGAAGAAAGAAATATGAAAAGGCTCATAAAGAATATACAGAAAAAACACAGGCGCTCAAAAAGAACCGGGCATTACCTAAGGAGCCAGCTAAGACCTGACAGAAATCCCTCCAGGTAGCATATCCTAGTCGACGCAATATCACCCATAAAGAACCGGGTGGTGTCAGAGGTGACAATCTCCGGCTCCCATGAATTGTCGCAAACTTGCAGAAAATAGGGGAGAATGCTTCCCAAATCCCAGTCCTTGCCCTCAGAACGCAGTGCACAGTCACAAATCCTATCGGAATCCTAAGAGATTCACTACTCAAATTGAGAACCCATTCAGTTCTAGAGCGGTCAAGTCACGGCCAAAGCAGCCTGAAAACTCTACATACTCCTCTGCTCCTCCATGACTCCCAAACTTTACGACGGGCCCAGCTATCAATCAAGCTTCCAAAGCTATCAATCAAGCTTCCAAAGCTTCCACCTGTTCTATGCCCCTAGCAGCGCCCGCTCTTGCCAGTTCATCCGCAATCTCGTTTCCCCTCTCGCCAGTGTGCCCGGAACCCAGCACAGTTTTACACTGCACACATCCAGGAGCGACGTGAAGGTACTCCTGCACAACGCAACTAGCCTTGAGCTAACATGGCACCCTAATATCCGCCTGACTGTCCATGTAAAAGACACACCATCCCTCTTAGCAGTCAAGTCGCGAAAATTCTCAGCTGTTCTGAGGACAGCGAAGATCTCGGCATGAAAACGCTGCATTCAGCCGGGAGTCTAAAGCACAGTTTAATGTCACTGTTTGCCCTCCTCGGTCTTAGATTCATCTGTAAAGATGGCGTGGCCATTCAAAAGTCTATCAACATCCTGTCAAGACTCTCTATCCGGAAAAACTGCAGCAAGGTACATGCTAAAGTCGCATTCCCTGATCCTTTAGTCACCGAATGCGCACCACAGTCCAGCCCTCCTAACATGGCGGAGTGTCTAAAATCCTTAAGAAGCTCCTAGCAGCCTAGAGTACTTCTAAAAGCACCAGAGATGCCCATAGCAACACACCTGTGCACCTTATTCAGAAGCTCCCTCCGGTTGGCATTTTCCAAAGCTCTCCACCATACGATACAGTCATAGGTTAAGATAGGTATGACCAGTCATAGACCCACTTCACCATTACCGGGCGAAGACCCCATCTCTTACCAATGGCACTTCTAACCGTATAGCAGGCATTGAAGCTCTTATTAATTTCCAGTCTTATCACAATTCCATTTAATCTAGGTAGTTCAAACTCCTCCAATATATATCTCCTTGACAATAGAACTAGCTCAGTCTTTGAAGGATTTATGCTAAGACACCTGGCGGACTCACAGAAAGATAGCCTGTATAATCTCGTCAACGGTCGGGAGAAACCTTCCCGACATGAGAATCACCAGATTATGGGAATAACAAACCACTTTCCTACCTTCCTCATCAAACCTCCTCAGGATGCCATTCACAACAAAATTCCAAAGTAGCGGCGAAAGTACACCGCCTTGAGATGTACCGCAAGAAACTAGTCTCTCAAGGCGTACCTCACCAAGCTCCGAGCGAACAATCCTACCCCTAAGTACGGTAATTATCCACTCAGCATGGAAATAATAGATGCCAAAGTCAATCAGTGCCTCCCTAATCGCCACACTCTCAACATTATTGTAGACCTTCAATATCCAAGAAAGTAAAAATCCCATAATGCCGACCCTTCTCAATGTAGCCGACGACCTCATTTAAAGTAGTCTCAACAATCCTACCCCTATGGTAGGCATGTTAAGCCCCACTGAAAGTCTTCCTATTAATCCTGTTCCTCAAGTGCAAATCCTCCATCGTTTTCTGCAAAAACGATGACGACCGTTCAGCCTAAAGTCACCTGGCATGGACTGGCAAGACCTGCCGACCTTCAGTATGAAAACCACTTTCACCCTCCTTCATGCCATATGCACAATTCCACCAAAAAGGCAACCCCTAAAGACATCCACAAAGAACCTCAGGGCAGAAATAGGGACATTCTGCAACATAGTCGGAAAAATCCCGGGCTTTGAAGCGGAGCCTGCTGGGTAGCAAGATACAGATTCAGAAGAGCCAACGCGTCAATGTCAAACTGTGTTGATAATTCTGTTCAGTAAGGTTTGGCAAGTCATCAGGAATCTTTTGACACTAGAATGAAACTTCCAAAATGTGGAAATTTACTTTAAAAATATCTATTCATGAATAAATCTTGTTTCTTTTCAAATGAGGAAGGAGCTGCCGTAAGGCAAATAACGAGCGCTAAAAGAACACCCCATATTTATATTACTTTAATATTTGAATTGCCTTTTGTTTTTATAAAAGAACTGTACAAATTTAATGCATATACAAATTTAATTTGGATTTTTTAAAAGCTGAGATTTATCGATTATTTATTTGTGAGTCTGATTTTTTAGTACCCACTATTTCCCTTGATTGTTCTGATGATTTTTAGTCTTCGTTTACTGAAATTGACGTTTTTCAATTAAATAATGTTGTGAATACTAACAATAGATTACTGGATCTGGTATTTGTTAACAAGCCTTCACTTTTTGATGTACGAAGGAGATCTCCGCTATGTGCGCCAGAGGATCGTCATCATCCGGCATTATTAATTTCTACGCTGTTTCCTCAATGTTCTTCAACTTATAATGTGTCTGAATCATTTTGTTTTAAACGATCGAATTATCAACTGTTAAGTCTATTGTTATCCAATATTAATTGGTTGAAAATTCTAGAATGTGAAAAGGATGGAAGTAATTTGGAGCAAGTAGTCGAAAAATTTTATGCAGTTCTCCTTAACTATTTGTCAGAATGTACTCCGATGGTTAAATTTATTATGGTTAAAAAACCACAAAAATCGGTTTTATAAAAAGTAGTAATCCTATCGATTATGGTCATTATCTTTTAGCTGGAAGCCATTATAACTTAGAGAATAAAAGATGTTAAAATATATAATTAAAATGAAATCGATAATCAAGAACAATGTTAAAATATTTCTTAATTTTGTAAATTCAAAAGGAAAAGTTTTATCATATCCAACAACACTGAGAAGAAATGGTGCTACATATTCCACTAGTGCAGAAATTGCTGATGTTTTTGCTGATTTCCTTGCATTTACATTCTCTAGTGAATCATTTAATAATGTATCTTATCCATATAATATTTCAACGACAAAGATTAGAGTGTGTACAAAGTTCATATAATCCTTGTCGTGACGGTGTACCCTGATGCATTTTAAAAATCTGTGCAGACTCGTTAGTTATTCCTATCTGTCACCTTTATAATTGTTCTTTGAAGTTTGGTTTGTTCCCAGATTGCTGGGAAGACTTGTTGTTAATCCCGTTGTATAAGTCTGGTAGCCGTAGTGACGTTACAAATTACAAGGTTATAGGTAAACTCAGCGCCATTCCAAAGCTGCTTGAGAAAGTAGTAACAGATATGTTGTCATTAATTTTATCTCCATCTCAGCATGGTTTTTGCCGTGGAAGATCTACAATCACAAATCTTAAGGAATTAAACTCTTATATAAACTCAGGATTTTGTAATGGTACCGATTTTAGCAAAGCCTTTGACAAAGTAATTCATGATTTACTTCTATTGAAGCTTGATGCTATTAGATTGACTAATAATTTTATAAGATGGATGAATCCTATTTGATGATCTTCCAAATGTCACCCGACATAGCAATATTCTACTATATGCTAATGATGTAAAACTTTTTAGGAGTATTTAAAGCATTGAGGACAATATTCTCCTTCAAGAGAACTTTAAACACTTCTACAACTGGCGCTCAAATAATCTTATGGTGCTAAATCTAAGTAAATGTAAATCCATGGCCTTTACTAGACATTCAAATTCGTACAATATTTACTCATCAATATTGTGGCATTAAAAATGGAAGACTCGTCTCTGGATCTTGGAGTTCTTTTTGATAAGAGTTTTAAATTTCATGTGCTTTTAACTATTAATAAAGCTAATGGTGTCTTATGTTTTATAAAGCGTTTGGCAAAAGAGTTTGATGACCCTTACGTTACTAAACGTTTAAGGCCAATACTTGAGTATGGATCTGTAATTTAGGATCCTCAATATAACCTGTATATAGGAAATTTGGAATCTGTTCAAAAACAATTTCTATTGCTTTGACTTCGCAACATTAGGTGGAATCCCAACATAAATCTTCCGTCGTATTGTAGCCGCCTAGCGGTTATAAACTTACACACCATAAAAAGCCGTATAACTGCTTCCATTTTGGCTTTCTTTCTTAACCTAATGCAAGGTAATATTAATTCCACCTATCTTTTAGGCAAAATATATATTAATGTTCCTAACAGGTAACTTGGAACTTATAAACCAATTTATTTAAAACATCATAGATAAAATTACATCAGCTTTGGTCATATCCGAAGAATTTGCATGGAGTTTAATGAATTTACTTTACTGACTTTTCAATGAACTCAGAAATATCTAAAAATGCGCTACTATTACATCTTAATTCGAATTCTTACCAATAATATTGTTTTTAAAGAGAGAAAAAAGTTTGATAATTTAACTACGAGTATAATGATTTTTGTGTGTTGTTTGTTCTAAGCTGTAACTAAATGTAGCTTAATTAAATAAATAGTTCTTTCTTTTAATAAATCATTTTGTTTTAAGTATTTTATAATAGGTTGAAGGATATGGAACCAATCCATTTCTTTTCTTCATGACTTTTTAGATTTATTCTGGAAAGTATTTACCATCTAAAAAAGAATTCGATGTAGTTATTAAAAAGTAAAATCTGGTAATCATACAGCTAACAAAAAATAATTATTATTTACAAATTTTATATTTATGAAATAAAAATTTTACTTTTAATATTTGGTTGATCCACCTTGAGCATCAATAACCACGTGAAGGCGAATGGACATTAATGTCACTAAATTCTCTGTAGTAGAGGGTATTATTTTGGCTAATGCACAAAATTTTTAATCTTTCACAGTTACTAATGCAACATTTTCGTAAAGAAGATCCCATATGTGTCGTATTGAGTTAAAGTCTGGTGGCTGGAGTGATGAATTTAGCTGTTTTGAAGCATAGTAAAGAAGTCAGTCTCGAAAAAAGTTCGCATTATGCTTATGGCAGTTATCTTGCTGGAAAATCCTTTGGTTTCCACTCCTAATCTATTAACAGATGCCTCGGAGTTTGTTCTAATATTATTTTTTAATGATAATGATAATGATAAAGCCAAACGAGCCAGTTTATTTGACGCCATGGCTATCCAAACCATAACATTACCTTTATTACGTTTGACTGTAGGTATAATATTCTTTGAATCAAGTGCAATGTTTAGTTTTCTCCAAACTTTGAAACGGCCAACTCTTCCAAAAATGTTATAAGTGATTTGGACGGTAAATATAACACGATGTGCATTAGCAAACTCGAGACGAGTTCACGATTATTTACTGAAATTAGGGGCTTCTTGCTTGCTATTCTATGAAATCCATTGTCATGTAAAACTTTTATTATTGTTCGTACAGCAACAATTTAATTGGAACATATATTGATGTGTTCCGCCAATGTTAGGGAGTTTATTGTCCGATACTGATGGAATAATTTCACAATACTTTTAACGTCACGTCTCGAAAGCTTCTTAGGTTTCCAGACCGTGGTTGATTTTACGTTTTTTGTTGTTGTTATAATTTCAAATGATCGTCTGTACAGTAGCACGACTGAATTTTGTTGTCTTAGCAATTTCTTTATATAATTTATTTTCCTTTTGGAGATTTGCTACCATATTTTAAACTAAAATATTTATCTCTTTTCCATTTGCCAGTTTCGAAGATAAAATCTCAAATAATATCTTCATTTATTATCACTTTGTCCACTTCAGCAATTTTAATGCTTGTAAATTTTAATAAGTTAACAGAGTTAACTATTATTTCGCTTTTTTGTTTTCAAAATTTTATTTGATATTAGTAGTTCCACGTTATATGCAAGTCTGCATATTGTACTGCTACTTATTATGTTTTTCTCTAATAACGTAAGTTATATTTTTCATATTATTTTTTCTTCAGATAATCTTAATTATAAATTCCTTAAGCATTTTTTCTAATTTCTCCACTAATTCTCTAAAACTTCAAATCGTAGGGTGTATGTAGATTGATTTTATATATAATCGGTATACTTCTTGTAAAAAATATCCGCTCAAAAATAAACGTCTGGTCGATTCGACCGCTAATTAATTTACTTCTTCCTTTTGGGAATTACTTTTGGCAACTAATCACGCTTTGAAAAATGGTTTGCTGTTCTTTGGGATTGATTTTATTTTAAACACCCAGTTACATCCAACAATATTTTTGTTGTCAGATTTACCAACTTTTGTTTGCTTCCAGTGATTTTAATTCGTCATTAATAGCAAAACTCCAATCTATAGCAGTCTGAATTTAATGCCTCTTCGTATGAATCGGGATCTAAAATGGTTGCTAGACAGCTAATGTGATCAGAACCAAATCTCTGAGGTGGAATTATTTCTATTCGCAGGTCATATCTTTTAAATTCGTCTTTTTCAGTAACTGGGTCAAGACTCGTTTTCTGCCTTTGTCAACATTGGTGTACTAGAGGCTTTTTGCTTGAAAGAGTCAATATTGTAATAGTCATCTTCATTTATTTCATCTTCATGTTCATCAAAAAATTGTTTTACTTTAATTGGCTTATAAATTAAACGCCACGTCGCAGCTTATAAATACTTTTCTGGATTCTTGATCGTACAAACCAGATTTCGTATGGAATTTTAGAATAATTAGTTAACAATGTTGCTTCGAGCCATAGAAATTTAAGCAATCCACTTGCCAACAACATCGTTCGTGTAGATTCTTGTACTGTTCTTTTATCCCTTTGAATTAAGCCGTTATGTCCGGGGTGTAAGGTGAAATTTCTTCTAGTGTAATACTATTATAGGACCAAAAAGTAAAACTTTTTTATAAATTAACTCTTTGCAATTGTCACACCGTATGTATTTCACTTGTTCGCCAGTTTTGTTGCACACCAGTAATATATAAAACATTTAAGTTTTTCATTAACTTCAGATTTATTTATTAAAAGGTAAATATACCTGAAATATGTCCACTTAATATGAGCATCGTAAAGTAGAGTTAGTTCTACCACGGCCTTATATAGGCTGTAGGTGATAGCAGACTTAAGTCTCCATATTCTGCCTATGGCCCTTTTACAAGCACTATTTTTGCCTTTTGCACCATATCCATTACATTCTCCGTCTAGGCAAGCTTGGGGTCAAGAATAACACATAAATAATTTACCTTTGTGGACAGAGAGAGTTGAGTACCACCAAATACAGGTATCTTGTATCGTCTGGTCTGGAGCATACTTTATGTATGCATGGTCAGACAAGGAACAGTCGTCAGACACTCCCCAGTCCAGAAAATACTCCCTATGATTTGTTCAACAGCGTAATATCAATAACCTCCCTCCGTACAGAATTATAGAACATGGATTCGTTACCAGAGTTCAACATAGATAATCACGTTGCATAAGAAATTCAAAAATTGACTCACCTCTTTTCTTAGTGTTTGAACTAGTCCACATCAAGTGATGGGCATTCGCATCGGCACCAATCGGAACCGGCATTCTCTTCAGCTTCGCTTCCGCCATTAACCGCCTTAAGCAATCGCCAGTCGGACACGAGTCGTTATATGGCATATAGCAGGAAATCATCCAATATGGCTACCTGTTAGGTGCACTGGTACCGCTGCTATATCATCATTGCTAAAATGATTGAGAGGAAAATGCCGGGAGGAACGATCAGCCTGTAGCCACTAATACGGAGACCAAGGACCTTAACGTGGTTAATCCATGGTACCTGGACAAGAACAATATCTTCTCCCCCATTACAGAGTCGTAAAAGAAGTACAGCAGAAGCTGCCTTTGAATGGTGACGATAAATCTGTAATATCCTCACTATCATTAGGGTGATATCCTAAATCAGACTTTTCCCGCCACATAGATGAAAACTCCAGGTCGGGGATTGAGGAGCATTAGCTAGCAGAGTCACACTCCACACGCTCAGCTGTGGATGCCCGAATAGGATCCACCTCTTCGGGAAGCATCGTCGCCCCAGTCTCCTCATGGGCAGACTTAGCTTTGATGCCCCTGTCGGCCTTGTATACCTTAAGATATACTTTGCAGAACCCATAGAAGGTGCATCCAAGAACTCCTCAGGAACTGCGATGTCTGCAGGCAGCATGACGCAAGACCTAGTAGGTCTATTGGGAATTCGTTCTTTGGCCAAATTTCCTCAAGGTCCTCAATGGCAAGTTTGAAAAATCCGCAGAGCGTTGATCTTCACAGGCTACCAGCTCAACATGACCGTGGTGCCCCCTGCGGAGAGGGACCAGGGTTAGCAAGAAAGACCTTCTTAAATGATCGAAGCAATGCCAATTCGACCACCTTCCAATTAGCTGTAGTGATGGTTCTTTCAGCATGGCTCCGATCGATGACAGCGTGGATCAAGACACGCCACAGAGAATTTCTACGCCTGAATGAAACTGGACCTTGGGCTTTTTGGGGTACTGCCCCGTCGCCACCTGGCTTTCGCCCGACCGATGCTTTTTAGGTGCTGTTCTAGCAGCACCATCGAACTTATCCTCACGGTTGTCTGGCGCATTAGCACCCCGCTCTGGTGGTACAATTTTCCGCGCCCATTTCAGTTCTCCCTATTAGCCTCTGACATCTAGTTGGGTGAAATGGACTCCAGCCAAACATAGTTCAGAGTCCGGCTCTCAGATTTCTGTACCGCCTCGTTTGTTCCATTCTGGCCGAAAAGCGAGGGTCTTTGACAGCAGTAGCTTAATTAATGGGCTTACCTTGGCAATTCCACTACTGTGTGAAGAGGCACCTTGAACACTACTGCAAGAGGGTGAAACGAGGGTAGGCTGGGCCACAAGTGGTCGTTTTTCCATAGAAGGCTACCTTTGAGGATTAGGCATTTTATTCGATGGTTGAATGTCTTATTCGAAACAGAAGGCCCCCCTAAAGGGTTGGGTGTTGAAGCAGAGCCGAGATGCCCTCTTGGGGTTGTTTTTAAAAAAGATTTCATTTTGGATACCTCCCTGTGGGAGAATAGATGCCGACAAGGTCATAGCCTCCGCCTGGCAACTTATTCACCGAGTTGGCTCGGTATCGGTGAAGCTCCATTCGCGACCAGTCGGCCAGGCTGATCCTTGGCATGGGTCGCATAACACCGTGTTTTTCGTGCTGGTTCACATTACAGAGTTTTTGAAAGTAAAAACCTTATAGCTCTTGTAGAAATCCAGTTTTCGGTGGTTTTCATACTTTTCTGTGCGACTGTATATTTTTGCCACACTCAGCGTTGTCATATTTTATTTTGAAAAATCTTTTAGACAAAAAAAAAAAATTTCCAACCAAAAAAAAACTTTTCTTTTTACAAATCACGTAAAAAACATGAGATGCTTTTCTAACAAGTTTAATAACTCCGTTAATTTCCATTCTAAACTTAAGTCTTTATTTATATCCACACGTACGTCCATAATTAATTCAGAAATAATAAGTTTCTTATATAAATATTAATATTACATAAATATCAAAAAAAAAGATGTTAAGAACATTAGGACCATGGTCAAAACTTTAACATTTAAACAGCAAAGTTTATAGAAAAAGTTGATAAAATTTTTGATTCCTTTAATAGCGGTTCTTTCTATGCTGATAATTGTTACCGATCTGCAGTTCAGGTCAACAACGAGAGTCATAGATGTACAAACATTCTTTGAATACTTAAAGTGAGTGGTTTGTCGATAAAAAGAAGCACGTGTTCTTTTTAAGTGGGACGAAGCTCATCCTAAACTCATTTCTTTTACTGCCATCCCTAAAAAAGAGCGGAAGCGTTTTCTATCTGTCAAAATTTCACACGCCCATACAATTTATATGGAGCATCCCGAAATAACGCGGCGGCAAATATTTGCAATTGGAATATCCAATTTTGACAGAGCGTTAAATAGTGAAGTTGGTTGCAAAAGACAACAAATCTAAACAAAGAAAAAAAGAGGAAAAAAGTAAACATTTGCAAAAAGGTTATATGTTATTGGCTAATGTAAAAAGATTTATTCTATTATTAAATTAATAATTGTTTTTTCTGTTTTTATTTATATTTTACTTCTATTTATTATTTTATTGATTATGCCAATACTTTCTCTAAAAATGCAATAGTAAAACATTGAATCAGCCACCTTCTTTCAAAAATAAATTTGTAAAAGACAATGAATTTTAATATCTTGTTTTTTACACAATATTTATTTCTTTTATTACTTTCACAAGCTGTAAGTCACACAACAAAGATATAATGTACTTGTCAAAATAAACAGGGTTGTACAAATTTTTAAAAACCCTGTTTTTATCGTCTTGACGTAAGTTTGTCGCTTTTATTTAGGTATGGCCGCAGAGCGTAAAAGCTTAGCGGCAAAAAACATTCCGCTTGCCGTTCTTATTTAGGGATGGCAGTTATTAAAAAAAACTTTAAGGAGTGTGATGTCTACTTTATTATTACAACAGCTCTTAATCAGTTGCTCTGCTATGGATGCCTGCAAAAAGTATATTAAAAATTTTTAAGGATGAGCCACAAAGAGTTGGTATCTTTTATTATTGAGCTGCGTAAACAGTCGACTCTAGAATGGTTTGATGATAATTGTCTTCTCCACAGTCTAGAGATATTAGACTTTCTTTTAATAAATCTGTAATTTATTTTTATTAATAATTTTAATTTTATCAATTGGTTTATTTATTTAACTTAATTAAATTTTTATTTTCGGAATTTATTAAGTGTATGTACATACATTACAAAAAAATTTAAAACTTTATACAAAAATAAAATGACATGGATACTTGATAAATGTACAAAAATAAAATGTTAACTTAAGTATTTTTGAAATATTCTAATTAATTTAACTTCAGTATTTATTTATAAAATTTAAAAGAATAAAAATAAATTAATAAATATACACATTATAATTTTGTAAACTTATTTCCAAGAGAAAAATTTATTTAAAATTTTTTAACATAACTGAAAAAATAATTATATGTACATATTTACTTATAATATTATTATATATGTGCATGTATAGATTATAAGAAACACCAAATATTTGGTGAAGATTAATATATTTTCATTCGCATAACAACAAAATAAATATGCTTTTCCCTACATTAATCTGCATGGTCATTTTGTTTCTTGTATTCTTTATTTAAAGTGCGCAAAAAGAGAGAAACACTTAAAGTGATAAATACACTGAAGTTAAAACGCTGTAAAAAATATGTATCCATACATAGTACGAACAAGCATAAATTTATGTAGCTTATTATTGATACTTCTCGGTGTATAAATGAAAATTTAAGCTCTCTTCAAAATCTCTTAAAATTAAAAAAAAACACAAAAACATGCGCCACACCCCTTCTTCGTTGATGACTAACAAGCCACTGAAATATTTTTGTGTCTTACACACATATTTTTGTTGTAATTGTGATTGCCGTTTGAAATAATGTAAACAAAGCGTATGAATTTTTTTATACGGGATTTTTTAGCATTGTTAATTTATTCCAATTTCTTAAGTTTTTTATAGAAAAATAGAACAAAAACATTTTTGGAATTGTAATAGCAATATCAATAAATACTGTATAATATTTAAATTAAAAGAGTATGTAAAAAAGGTTTGCGATGCAGTTGATCTTGGCACATGTCAGGAAGATTTTTGGTAGGATTATTTTTCTTTAAGCAACCCTAATTTTAAGATTCACGAAAAGTAAGCCATCACTGGTGTAAACATTCTACTGAATGAGGTCTTATTATTTTCTTTTTTCTTTTGTGAGCGTGGTTATGAAGAGCGCAAACAATGCAATGTTACACGAGAATAAAAACTAAGACAGCAAACATCAAAGACGGGTACAAATGACACAAACGCCACAGAGCAATTTTGCATATATGAGATGTACACCAAAGACGTGCACAGTTACAACCGTTTGTACAAGTTTCTGTGTGTTTACTGAAGTGGTGGTTAAATGTTTCTGTTATAAGTTGGTATCAGCGTTGCCGTTTTTAGTTATTATTAATTGTGTAGATGTGTACTTTTTTCTATTTTGGTTACTTTTTTCTTCAAAGTAATATAAAACTTATTTTTACGTTAATAAAGCATTAACAGATTTATTACAAAATAGTAGAATTTCTAGATATAAAATTTAAAAATTCACTTAATTAGAAACACATACTTAAAGAACACATAGAATTTATGGCATAATTCCTTATTACAGAGTAACTTCCAGTGAGTGGCTATTATCCTAAATAGGAATGGAAGTAAAGAGTCCATATGGGTTATCTGCTATCTTGCAGGTTTTGATAAAAATTCATCCATATTTTGAACCTATAGAATTATAAGCCATTGCACGGTGGTCGGAATTGTATTGAATCAGTGACCAAAAATTAAATATTAAATTTTTGTTACTTTTTCCGAGTTCTCCAATCCACGCTTGATCTAGTACCAAGGATAAAAGGTAGCAACATGCAACCTTTTCAAACTATGTTGAAATTGGATTTCATGATGACTTTTTTGATCTTCTTTTTGTATAAAAGTTAAATTATTGAATCCTCTTGGAAAGACAGCCAGATTTTTTTATTATGCAATCAATGTCTTGACATCTGAATTTGTAAAAACATTGCAATTCAGTTGAATTGTATATTAAATAGTCAGGTTTAGAAGTTTTGGTTATTTTTTATCCAATTTGGTTACTTTTTTTATTGAAATTTTGTTAGAAAAAATTAAAAGCTGCGGCAGCTTTTGTTGGTATTGAATTAATTTGTAACAGTTTGGGTGTGAGTGGATAAAGAGAGAATGAGAGTGACATATTTGTTTTCCTATCAGGGGTGCCAGATAATTTTGAATAAAAATCGGCATATTTAAAGAATAAAATCGGCATTATCGGCACTTCGATTTAAAAAAATCGCCAAGAAATCGGCAAATTAGAATATCCCAATTTAAATACGATAATTATTAACAAAAACTAACAAAACAGAACAATTCAGCAATTTTTATAACATAAAATAATATAAAAATAAAAAAATAGAAAAAATACAAGCATATTGCATTTTATTGTAAGTACAATGAACACATTTGCCTGTCTCAGTATTCCAGAAATAAATGTAAAAAATAGTTCAGGGAAATTGGGTATAGTCAACAACAGTGAATTTTATCAAGATAACGATCTGAAGTCACAAAGTTTTCGTTGAACTATTCCAAACTTTAAGAAATACCCGTGTTCCACTCGGTATTTATGTAACTAAACATTTTTTGAATGAATTGGCTAGGGAAGTCCATCAAAAAGACTCGACAGTTTAAAACATGGTTGGCGAAAACATGTTTTTTTAACCCAGCCATTGTTTCATTGGGTTTCATTACTGCTTTTAAATTCCGTGCATTCTACAATATTTTTGTATTTGTTTGTACAATTACTATGTCTTATTATTTATGTTTTATTATTTTGCACTCTTGGTTGGGCCAACGGGGCTTTACATACTACGAGCTGAAAAAATCACGATACACACTGCAATTACTTTCTTTGTACCTTGAATTATGAGACAAATGGCAGGAATATAAGGACAAGCATGACAAAGTTATTATCTTGTGTGACAACGCTCGGCGATATCTTACCGCATCCGCCCTATTCTACGTGCATCGCTTCTTCTTACTACTTACTGTTTCGACGGATACAACATGCTACCGCCGTATACTACATGCTACAACGTGCTACCGCTTCACTTCTTTCAAAGAAATCAAAAATTGGATTGCCTCAAAACACAAGATGTTTGTTAAAAAAAATATATCGTTTTTGGAGCTAAAAAATTAATTAGCTTGTACACCCAAAACATAAATTATATTTACTTTTTTGTAAATATTAAATTTGTTGTTTGATTATATAAAAAAATTAAAATCCCGTCAGGATTTTTTTGTTTAATATAATACCCAATAAAACCTGGCTGATTTAATTGTGTTACCCAGTGGGTTCCCTACGTTAACTTAAAGTGACTTTATTAGAAATATTAAACTTCATAGAGCCGAAAGTATCACAAAATAAAAGCTTTCTGTCTGTTCTAGATTTCAAAAGTTATGGAAATTGTTACTAATTACTTTACTTTGTTCGATTATGAGTTGAGTTAAAAACATTTGGTTATATATGTAGGAAGTATTTCAGTATTCTCACAAATTAATTTTACTAAAAAAAATAAAGTTGCCGTGTTTTTAGATTTCCTCGAAAAATCGGCATTTTTGGAACAAAAATCGGCAAATGGGCATTTTGATAATTTTAAGGCAAAAATCGGCAAAATGCTGATAAATCGGCAAATATGGCAGGCCTGTTTCCAATATTTCGCACAAGGAAATACTAGTATAAACCGATGGAATACAATAAATAACTTATTGTACGATGCAAATAAAAATTCGGATGTTTTTCAGGTAACAAAAACAATTCAGTTTTTTAAACTTAAATATACTAGGTATTATATAACCAAAACTATAAATAAAAATTAAAATAAACACATATGTACAGTTACTCAAACAATTGACCAGTTGTTTAAGTGCTCTATATTCAATTGGTTACAATGACGAAACCACTTGTACGATCTTGCTCGTGGAACACTTGTTTTTGTTGTTGCTTTTACTTCTTTCAAATAAGTGTATTGGGAGAGCAATCTATAAAACCGTTATCTTTTTATATTCAAATAAATTCAAAAAGTGCATGTGGTCAATTTTTTGTGTTTAGTTATTCTATATCATCGAGTGCAGTTAGATGCAAAAAAATAGAGAATAATTAGCAGAAATATCAACATTTATAACTTTTTTGGTTGTGCAAGTCAGACGTGTTTTTCTGTTCGCTCTGTATTTTTTACTTTTTCTAAAATCTAAATGTCCTTTAATCTGAAATCTTGTCTTGAAATTGTTATAGAGAGTGTAATGTAAAATGACTGTGTGATTAAAACTAATTATAAAACGGGAAAACATATAATACAATAATATGCAAAAATTTGCTAGTTAAAAACAAAGTTACAATATTTTTTTAAAGTTACAATAATAAAAACAGTAGTCTAACATTGAATACAACAATACTAAACAACACAAAACAAACAATAAACAAAACATTAAAACCAGCTGTTCAACTGCCACTAAATAAATCAACTACTTGTTTGTTTGTTTCAATACTATTTTATTACAACACTATTGGTTTGTGAATTTGATAAATAATAAGAAATAATTTTCCGTTAATTTTTAAATTAAAAAAATAAATATGGAGTGTTCAAATGCTAATTGTTTATCTACTGAAACTGGAAGAATGGTCTCATGCTGGTTGTGTATGTGTTATTACCATTTAAATTGCAGTGGTCTTAAGTGGACTTGCCCCGGCTGTAGAAAGGTGAACATAGAATTTTAAAAGATGTTTGAATAATCTAAGGAGGCATTCAACAAGATCAATAATGAGTTTTTAAAGCTCTCAGTTTGGTGGTTTATTAAATAAATACGCAAATCTGGACGTATTTGGTAATAATGAACAACGTGTCTTACAAAAGCACAAGAAGATGACTTTAAGATCTGCAGTTTCTCAAAATATCTCCAACTTGTTGCCTAATAGTACCCATTCATCTGTTTTAAGTACTAGTTCACAGTCGGTGGCTACTGATTCAATCAATAATTCAACTTCTTTCGTTAATGTTTCATTAAATCCCATCAATGATCCAACTACTCCGTCTTATAATTCGAATTCATTACCAACTAATTTAATATCACCCACTGTCAAATCTTAACTTTGCTCAAGCTAATATGACTGGTGGTGCCAATAATTCAACAAAGCCGTTAAGAATAATACCACCTAGCAGAAGTATATTTATATTTCGCTTGGCTTCAGAGACTACAGTTGAGGACATTGAATACTATATAAAATCTAAGGTTCCAAATTGTAATCTATCAATTTATAAATCCTTTAAAATAACAGTTCCTGACGCAGTTTTTAATAACTTACTTGATTTAAACTTTTGGCCTGTAAGTACATTTGTTCGTGAATATGTTATTCGTGAAAAAAGAATAAATGCTGTACGTTTACTAGATTCAATCCCTTCAACTCCAAAAACTAAATATTGACAGAGATAATTTTTCAATTGTATATCAGAATGTTCGTGGCTTGAATTCAAAACCATCTTTATTATACAATCAAAGTTTTGCCTTTAATCATGATATCATTGTTTTTACTGAAACTTGGCTAGCTGATAATGTCTTAAATTTTGAAATTGTATGTGCAAATTATCAAGTACATAGACGTGATCGTGGTCGTAATGCTAGCGTCTGTGGTGTTTTAATTGCTGTTTCCAGTCATCTTTCATCTGAAGCTTTTATTTTAGATTCCTCTTCAGACATTGAATTTATTGGCGTAGTTGTAAAATTGAAACAGAAAAGAATTTTGGTGTCCTTATCATATATTCCTCCAAATTCACTCAAAACTGCATATCAACTGCATGCTGAATCCATTAAAAATATTGTTGTTGCAGCCAATTTTGGTGACTCTATTTTTGTTATTGGTGACTTTAACCTTCCATTAATTTCATGTGCAATTCATAAACAATTTGCTGGAATTTAATCTTTGTCAATTGAATAGTGTTTGTAATGTTAATTCGAGATTACTTGACCTAGTCTTTGTTAACGAGTGTGATGCTGTTACTGTTCCAGAAGACTCTCTCCTTCCCACTATTGAAATCTGTCTATCCCTTCCTAAATACATTTCCCCAAAACCAGCTTTAAGTACAAAGAAAAAAATTTTTTGCTTCAGAAAAACAAACTACAATATACGATTTGAAATATTAAACAATATTGACTGGGATAATTTACTTTTGTGTTCGAACCTTATATGTAATCCTGCAAATATTGACAATATTATTGGAGAATTTCACAACGAAATTTATATGTGTATGAATGAATGTATTTCTAAAACCTTGGCTCTCCATGGCACTCAAAGTAAATTGTTAAAAATATAAAAAACAAGTTATATAAGATGTATAAGAAGTCTTGAGCCAACATTGACTTTGCAAAGTATACTGTAGTCCGTGCTTTAATTAATCGATCATGTTATCACAACTACTTAAAAAAACCCAAATTAATTTTAAAGCTGTCGTTTTATAAATTTCTAAACTGTAATGAGCTTGCACCCTTATTGGTTTTAACGGGTAGATTTTTAAATTCGATTTTAATGAGCGCCATCTATATGTGAAACTTGTATATTGTACCTACGGATGTTTACCTTTTAATTGGCAATGTAATTGTATCTTTTGGAAATAAAACGTTAGCTATTTTTCCACCATTATATTACCATTGGTTAATATAGAAACCTGATATTGCTCAGTCTTACCATCGTCGTCTGACAATTACATTAAGATCGGAGAGTTTAACCAATTTGGAGTAAATTAAAAGAAAGAAACAGACAAAATAAAGAGTATGAGAGACACGGCATAGTGAAAATTGTAGTTCTAAAAGATCGAAAATGTTAAGGGAAGAATTATCGAGAAGTGCAGAGTTTAATATATGAAATAATGTGATACGATCCTTATATTTATTATTGTTAGAAAAAAAGGAAAAAATTTATACGCTAGCGAGGAAAAAAATTAATAAATTGTGGAAGTAAATTTTAACTTCCGTTAGTTTAAAAAAGTGATACATAAAATTATATATTCCTTTATAGTTCGGAGAAAAACGGTATTTTATGTAAATATATATTTATTATAAGTGTATCAATTGTGATTGTTTTGTAGTTGCTATATACATTTTGATAGACAAGTGAGAAAACTCAAATGTATTTATTATATATGCATTTAAAAAAAAGAATGTTATTGGTTTCTTATAACATTTTTTTTTTTTTTTTTTGTAATCTTGTTAATACATCATTCTGTGCAACATATGTATAGTGTTTGTAAAGTTAACATTTTTCAATGTTTATGTACATTTCTCTTAATCAAACTTTGTTGCACAAGACAATCACCGGTTATCAACATTTTTGATCGTTTATCACATCACAAGTACTTATGGTGAGATGTCAACGAGTAAGTCGTAAATTGTTTTATTTGTTTTTATGGTTGCTGCCGATTATTTTGATTTGAAGAAATCATTTTGATTTTAAGGTGACCAGCAAAAAGAAAAAAAGAAAAAGATTGAAAATAATAGTTTAAAACGTTTTAATAATTTAGTTTTTGGAAAATATATTTTTTTGCTGCTCATCTTTAAATGAATTTAGTTAATTTTTGCATTTAATATTTTCTATTTATTGCATTTAATCTAATTTTTTTATTATTTATATTTTATTTATTTTCGTTTATCTACTGTTTTTATATTTTCTAATGTTTTAATAATTTTTATTATTTTATATTATTATTATTTATTTTTTTATCATTTTTTTCTAATCATGCCAACAATTTGTTTCCTTCTATTTAATTACAATAAATTTATAATGATTTGCTAGATAGTAGTGTTTTTGTTTGCCGAAAGAAGTGTGTAAGCTGGTTGTAGTGATATTGCAGACATTATGTATCTTGTTAATGAGGTGTTAGGGCATTTTAACTTTATTATAACTAACATTTTGATTTATCGGGTTTTTTTTGTTGATATGTTGGTGTGTACTTTAAATATCTTTGCTGGTGTAACTTTGTTCTTAGGAAATATGAGTTTTTGGTAAAAAAAAAATCTTTGATAATTAAGCACGCAGAATTAAAAATTTCTGTTGGATAACGTATGTGGAAGAGGGAATATTGAGGCTTTGAAAACCCACCCAATAGTGAACTACTGTGCTGATATCAGAGCGTGCTTGCCTTTTGCATATCCCCGACCAACACCGTCCATTTTACATTAACACTTTTAGGTTATCCATTACAAAACTCTAAGAAAAGGTCGAATACATTTCCATCTGCAATGAAATATAACGATATCAAAACTGATGATGACACAGAGATAAGCGATTTATTTGCTGATTTTTTTTCAACAACCTATTCTGAAGTATGTTTTGATGACTCGGGGTCTCTTCCACTACCGGAATTGTGTTTACCATCTATAAGAATTCCATTTGTTGATGAATTAAGTCTTCAATAATTTATGTAAGCTTAAGTATTCTTATATATCTAGACATGATGAAATTCCTAGTTGTATACTTATTAAATGTGCTGGAGCACTGACTATGCTTTTGACAATCATTTTTAATTTATCAATAAAATGTGAATATTTTCATACAATGTGGAACAACTCGTTCATTATTCCGTTGTTTAAGTCTGGTTGTAAAAATAACATCGCAAATTATACAGGTATTGTTAAATTGAGTGTAATTCCAAAGTTTTTTGAAAAATAATAACTGACCATCTTTGCCATCAAGTATCATCTTTACTTTCACCTGCCCAACATGGATTTAGAAAAGGTTGCTTGACGGTGACAAATATTTTACAATTAACAACTTTAGTCAACCGTGGATTTATTCATCAGAAGCAAACAGACGTAATATACACTGACTTCAGTAAAGCCTTTGATAAGGTTAATCATAAACTTTTAATAAAAAAAAACTTTGCCGTATGGGTTTTACACCAAATTGTCTGCTATGGATTTACTCATACTTAACAAATAGAAGGCAGACTATATGTTTTAAGGGTCCTACTTCTAAACCAATTGCTGCTCTCTCTGGTGTACGTCAAAGAAGCCATCTTGGCGCACTGCTGTTTTCTCTTTTTATAAACGACTTGCCAAATATTATAAAATACTGTAATGTTCTAATGTACATCGATGATGTACAAATTTTTCTAAGTTATAATGATTATGATGATCATATTCTTCTACAGAAAGACTAGGATGCCTTTAGCTCTTGGTGCAGGCTTAATCTCATGGTGTTAAATCCAAAAAATTAACTATGTGTTTCTTTCGACGTAATCATATGAATGTTACATATGTCCTAAATGGACATATCCTAAATAAATTGAATACTTTCTCTGACCTCGGAATTTTACTTGACAACAAATTAAGTTTTATTCAGCACACCTCATTAACTGTTAATAAAGCACGTGTAGTCCTTGGATTTATAAAACGTTGGGCAAAAGTATTTAAAGACACATATATAATGAAACAACTTTTTACTAGGTTCGTGAGGCCCATTCTAGAATATGGTTCAATTATTTGGGATTCTATGTAAAGGGTCCCCCATCTAACGTTTTTTTTTCAACTAGTGCTTATTTCGTGAATGGTAACACTTAGATCATGTTTGATTTGACAGATAATTAATTTTATCCTTCCGCTGAACGAATATGGTTGTGTATACGCTTGAACAACGCTTCGCTAAGTCAGCCTGCGGTCGACTTACAGAAGATGTCGATTTTGCCAAAAAAAATCATCTTTTCAAGGCAAGCAAAATTGTCGCATTTGGGGCGCAGAAAACCTGCACGTATACATTGAAAAGCCGATACTCCCAAGACAAGTCGGTGCGGATTTTGGTCCAGAGGCATAATTGGGCCATTTTTCTTCGAAAATGAGCAAGGAGTGGCCGTTACAGTCAATGGCGATCGTTATCGGGCCATGTTGAACGAATTTTTGTTGACAAAAATTGAAGAGAAGGATATTAGCAACATTTGGCTTCAACAGGACGGCGCTACCGGCCACACAGACGAAGCTACACTCGATTTTTTGCGCCCTGTTTTTGAAGATCGCATTATCAGCCGCAGAGCTGATGTCGTTTGGCCACCTTGGAGCTGCGATTGACACCGTTGGACTATTATTTGTGGAGTGCCGTCAAAGATAAGTGTTACGCCAACAAGCCAGAGACAATTGACGCTTTAAAGGACAATATTCGTGAAGCCATTGGTGAAATACAGCTGCACACAATCGATAATGTGCTTAAAAATTGGACCGATCGTGTAGGCTACCGCATGGCCAGCCGAAGCAGCCATTTGAATGAAATTATTTTCCATTATTAGCCGGAAGGATTGTACTTTCAAATAAAAAAAGGAATTTGAGAAAATATTCAGTTTTTTTTACAGCATTTTCAAAAAAAAAAAAAAATTATTTGGCGGACCCTTTATAAAGTTCACAATGATAGCATTGAATCCGTACAGAAACAATTTCTGTTATTTTGTATTCGGAGCCTGCAATGGAATTCTTTTAACTTGCCGCCATATAGGAGTAGACTTGCGCTTATAAAGTTGCCAACTCTTAAAATCCGTTGAACAATGTTAAATGTAACGTTTGTCTTAAACTTGATAAAACGAAATGTATGTTCTGATTTCTTAGTTAATAAAGTATCTTTTAATGTTCCGTCTCGTCCTACACGTCATTTTTGTCTTCTTTCAATTAATGTATTTAGAAAAAATTATGCCAATTCTGATCCACTAACGAGAATTTGTACTGAATTTAATAAACTTTATTCTCATATTGATTTTTTTCATAATGTTAATACTACTAAATGTGATTTAATTTCTTATTTAAATATATTATACTGTATTTTTCTAGTCTGTAAGGATATTATATCTATAGACTCAAATAAATAAATAAATAAATAGAGAATATTTTAGAGCTGGTAAGTAAATTTGTAACTCTTTTTTTGATTAGTTCTAATAAATTTATTAATTTTGTGGACAAAAAATGGTACGTCCGCTGCCGAAAACATTTTGGAGCGTCCTCACCAGGTTTTAAGAGAAGGTAAAAGATGTCGTGCAGTAGCAGCAATTCTCGACGTTAGGAAAAGTGTCGTTAGTAAAACTGCGCAAATATATGGCCTCTCCGCCACCTATTTGTGCAAGTCGACGAAAGAAAATCTTGAGCGTGGAACAGGAGCGGCGGATTCTTCGAGATTTGAGCCAGCAGAAAGTGGGGACGGCAGTGCAAACCCACAAATTTTGGTCCAACTCGGCAATTTAAACCTGTCTATGGATACATTTAGAAACACATTGCGTTCTGCTGGTCAGCGAGGCCAAAAAAGTAAAGAGACCACTGCTCACAAAACGCTCTCAAAACCTTCGCCTGGATTTCGCTCGAGCGTACTCAAATGGACTGATGACTATTTCGGATGAAACCAAAATTAAGCGGATGGGATCAGATGGTAGGGAATGGAGTTGGCGAAAACCAGGAAGCGCTTTAGAGGCACGATGCGTTAAGCCAACGTTGAAGTTTGGAGGCGGTATTGTCATGGCTTGGGGGTGTATGATGGCGACGGGAGTTGGTACTATACATCAAGATGACTGCCAACTATTACGTCGATATTTTGTCAACGAACTTCTCTGCTACTTGCCAAATATCACATGTACAGTCCTCAGATGTTGAGTTTCAGCGTGACAATGATCCCAAACACACCGCCAAAATAACACAAAACTTTGTTAACGAAAGCGGGTATAAAGTGATTTCACGGCCACCACAGTCTCCTGATCTCAATCCTATTGGGCACCTCTTGGAGAGCTGAAAAGAAGTGTGGTGGGAGTTCCAGCTTCTTTAAATAAATTTTGAGGCATACTGTTAAAGCTTGGGGAGTGATACCTCCCAGTATCTGCCAGAACCTGGTTGAAAGCATGCCACGAAGAATTAAGGCTGTTGTAACTGCCAACGGTGGGTATACAAAATATTAAGTTATGTAAATTAAGATATTTCATGTTTTAAATAAACACAAAAAACACACATGCACTTTTTGTATATAAAAAATAACGGTTTCATAGATTGCTCTCGCAAAGCACTCATTTGAAATAAACAACAACAAAAACAAGTGCACCAAGAACAAGATCGTATAAGTGGTTTTGTCGTTGTAAGCATTTGAATATAGAGCATTTAAATACGTGGTCAATTGTTTGAGCAACTGTCTGTGTCTATATATGTACGTAAAAAAACACAATTTTTTATTAGTTATGTATGTACGGTGTTTTGAATTTTAACTAACAATTAGTTTTTTGAATTTACGTCCACGAACAAAATTTCATTAAATGATTTTCCATTAGATCCGAGTTTTAATCGTTTATCTGTTATTAGTGCCCAGGCAATTGAAAATATTCTTTCTGAAGGTGCGCTAGCTTGTATAACATTGGAAATTCATTTTTCCTATCCTGCCAACATTTCCAAACATTAAAATCATTTCTTAGGGGTGCATTAGTATTTTTATATTTACTTATTTAATTTTTAATTGTATATCGGTTAGAATTAACTCCTATTGGCTGTACACAATTTCCAAATAATGTATATATTTTTGATGAGGTTGTTTCAATGTTTGAATTAGTGTATGAAAAGTGTTGAAATAGTAATGTCAGTTAAATAAGGAATCAACAAAGTTTTGCACTTGGTTATTACATCTGTTTGCTCTTCTAAGCTAAATTGCTTACTCAATTAGCAGGCGGAAATAAAAATATTGCTAATTTATGATCAATTGTGACATTGCTGTCTACTAACGAAATTAAAGCGTCGTGTAAATTTTTTTTTAAATTCTGATATAAAGCTAGGTTCATCCTTATTGGTAGTGCTAAATATGGCTTTTAAGCTACGTACATGTGGATGAACTACATGAATTGTTGGATAGGAACCGCCTTCAAGTTGTTTTGAGGCATCCATGAAAGGTTTAATAACTACTATCCTTATTGGTAGTGCTAAATATGGCTTTTAAGCTACGTACATGTGGATGAACTACATGAATTGTTGGATAGGAACTGCCTTCAAGTTGTTTTGAGGCATCCATGAAAGGTTTAATAACTGCTATTAATTGATCTAAATGATACTCTTTTATAACGTTATATTTTCCAGTTAGACTTTTATCACTTAATATTCTTTGAATATCAGCAAAGTAAGATTTTATAGACAGTATGGTATAAAAAACTGTACTGTTGTTAAATCGTAATTTAAGTCAGATTTCTTAACAAATTTAACCAGATTGGACGAAAAAAATTTGATAATGCATTGGTAACAGGTGTATTTTGCGGACTTTACCCATTCATTAACAAGAAAAGGGTTAATTTTTTATGGTTCTTAGTATTAAAAAATATCCTAATATAATGGAAATTATTATGGTTGAGAAAATCATACACAAAAGATATTTGCTGTTTTTTTTTTTTTTTGTACTGCATTATGACTTCATTATCAGGTAGCAAGCTTGTATTTTCCGGACTTTCAAAAGTTTTTTATGGCTATGGGAAAAAAATATTTCAATAACAAGAACTTATAGTATGTGATGTATTTTATTTTTATGGTTGGAAAACCCGAACAAGAAGCTTTTTTAATAAAAAAAAAAATTTAATAGATTTTTTCGTCATTCAATACTTGTTTGTGAAACAGAAAAGATAGATTGGAAATAATATAGATTAGAAAAATGTGAAATTTTCCTTATACAAACCGTTTAATAACTAAATTAACTGAAAATTAACACAATAAGTACGAACAGTTGTACCTACGCATGTCTTGAATATAAACACGAAGTTTTTGCTTTCCCTCTTTACTTACCCACCTCATCATAAGCCCAAATTTGTTGTCAATTTTATATGTACTGTGTGCAACTGTGTGCATATTTTAAAAATACTTATGATTACAACAGTTATTTGAGAGCAAGAAAAAATCTAACACATTCAATGCAATACAATAAACAACTGTATGTTTTTAAGAGCATATATATAACATTTGTTACACTCATTCTTTCATTTATATCCATAGTAACAGGTATGTATATGGCATATTTGTTTTGACAATACTTTAAGTTGTAGTCTTGCACGCCTATAGTTCAAACTAATAAACTCTCTTCACGCTGAGTTTACAGCACATGAACTGATTGTTATCCACATCGGTGTGCTTTTTATATGGCTGAGTAAACAACACTTCGAAAGCTCTCGAACCTCTCGATATTTTAGGTAAATTCCATTTCTTTCTTTTATTTTTTTTTTTAGTTCTTATGAAGCAACGCGAATGTAAACACCTACTTCTTTCGTGTCTTGTTGTCTGTTACCATGAATCAAATAACTAGAGATTACGCTTTGCACAGGTCCGTCATTTTTTCTCTCTCTCGATGAGAGTGCGCGTGATGTAAGCAGACCTTTTTGTTTCGTTTTTAAAGCAAAATAGTGTAATTTACATAAAATATCGAATCAAATTATCAATATTTAATTATAAACAAAAAATCAATAAAAATAATAAAACTAAATATAAATTGAGGTGTTCGGCTATAAAATGTATAATAACAAAACTTTGTGCAATAATTTTCTTTTTTCTCTTATTAACTTATTAAGACACAGCGTTGCGTATACGTAATGTTCATTTTAGCTGCGTCTAACGTTTAAGCCGTATAACTTCTTAAGAATTTACTTATATTTAAATTTTTTTTAAATCTAATTGACGTGTTTCAGGCATTTTTTATAATATAAATTTAAGTATTAAAGATATGTAAATAAATTAATTTTTTTCACATGGCGAGGACTTTTACAAATAATTAAAAAAATATATAAAAAAAATTTAATCGAATTGTTTAACCAAGAGTGAAGTCTGATGACTGTAATATGATAATGTGTGGTTGTATGGGGGTAGATAGGGTAGTCAAATGCGTTAAATTTTGGCCAAAAGTGTTGCAGACATCATCTTTTAAGCTTAGACCAAGAGTTACGGATTCGAAGAACTTGACTGGGCACCCCGATTTCCGGATATAAGCCTAATAGAATAGGTTAAGCGTATAATTTCATTGTGGAGACTTCTGCAAAAACGTAGTGGAGTTCATACCAAAACGTATCCAGGTTATAATTAAATCAGAAAAGGGTCATATAATAAATAAATAATGCATATGTGTTAATGTCAAAGACTTTCTTTGAATTTTTTAACATTATTCAAAAAGTAACTTATTCTCTCTCAAAAGTAAGAACTTTCAGAAAACATTACCTTTCCAGCAACTTACCATAACAAAAATATAACGACAAATTTTGTTGACTTAATGCATATTTAATTTTAATTAGATTTAATGATATTTTAATTTAACCAAAAAACAGCCCAGTCGTTATGCGTTAATAAAACCTAAAATTATTTTAAAGTGTATTTATTTTAAATTTTTCATGCGAAAAATTTCTTAAAACATATTTCAAATATATTTTAATTTACATAAATATGGGTGTAATAATTTAGTTTTGATTAAGACTGACTTATTTAACATTTTCAAATAAATTTTTGATATGTTACATATGAAAAAAAACGTAACATTCTTTTTTCCACAATTTTCCTTAAAATTTTATATTTCTAATGCAGGCAATTTTTTTCTATTATGACGTAGTACATGCGCAGTAGAAAATTATTTTGAAAACCTATCGGCGTCATCTTTGTTTATTGCTTCATGGTCTGTTACTTGTTTTCTTTTCTGCTTTTTTTGTTGCTGCAGTTTTATTTCTACTAATTTCTGTTGTTGTCGATTTGGTTATTTGTAAACAGCACGTATAGTTGATTTTGCCGCTTTTGTTTATTTATTTTAGCGATGTAACAAACGCAGGGGTGCCCAACCTAATTTTTGTAACAATATGTTATAAATTGGTTGAAAAAATTGTAAACACGATTACAGAGACAAAATAAAAAAATAAAACTCGTTGGCTTTCGTAGCTACTGCAACAGGTAAGCAATATTATTACGTACCTACCTACATATATGCATATGTAATTGATGGTTCAAAATTTTAAAAATTAAAACAGCGTCGGCAAAGCCTAAATCTGAAGCTGCCACAGAAGGAAAACAGAGCTGGTGGAGCATGGATGCAAAAGTCCGTCGCACAGTAAAGTCATTTACACATAGAACTGTGGATTACTGTTTATTTGCTTAAAACACTAAGGCCCCGATTATCGTTTACAACAGTTGTTATATTAATGCTGTATTTTTTAAAATGTGATCATGATTTACAACTGTTTTCGGCACTGTTGTATTCTGAGTTGTTTACGTTTATTAACATCGACTATCGTTAACAACATGTGTATTTATGTGTTGTCAGCACTGTAGAGCTGTGTAGGTCATGAACGAACGAGTTAAAATGACCGGATCACTTTACTGAGCCGTTTTGAATCAGGAATATCACCAATGTTTCTGAGCTAGAGACGGCGGTGGGTGATTTTGCAGAAATCGTTGTTGCGGCATATGAGGGAGTATGTTCGAAGCTATTCAGAATGGGAAGGGTAAAACCTCCCTGGTGTAATTGAAAACTGGACGCGATACGAAGAGAATCGAGAAGTCTTTTTAATAGAGCACTAAAATTAGGTCACCCAGAGCACTGGGAGGACTATAAGAATACGTTGAATACTTATAAGAGAAGTGTTATGGCTGCAAAAGTGTGTCGCTGTGGTATGGCAGGTAAGACACCTGCCCACCAACCAGAAGGTCGTCTGTTCAATCACCTCATAACATTAGCTAGTTACTGATTATAAGCACTACTACTATTGAAACCTTCTCTAATACATTTGCCATTTGGAGCGCTGTACGTCCCTTTCAATTAATCTAAGAATAGAATTGGGTGCAGTTTATTGACTAAAAGAATGGAGATAGTACTTTTACTTACACGGAGATAGTACTTTTCACGCGGAAGTGCAAACATTCGGCCATTGAGCTTGAACAACACGAGTCTCGAACTTAGAGAAGAGACTTGCTTTCTGGGACTCATATTTAATAGGGAGCCGTCCTGGAAGCCTAATATACATAATAGGATAAATTGGTCTCTACATTTGCAATAAAGTTTTGGGAACCATGTGGAGTATTAAACCAAGAATGACTCACTGGATATACACGGCCGTGGTCAGATCTATTTTGACCTATGGATGCCTTGTATGGTAGGAATCTCTCTGTAGAGCGGCTAACCTTAGTCTACTATAGCAGGTCCAAGGGGCGCTTTTATTATAATTACGGGTGCGTTACGTGCTACACCTACTTAAGCGATGGAGGTAATCTGTATCTACCTACGCTAGATCTGTAGTGTAATGTGTTGGCGGCTAGTGTCTGCGAGCGGCTGGACTATGGCATGATTTAAAGATTGATCACTTAATGATTCTGACGAGTTTGGAGGTTTTTTAAAAGGATGACTACACAGCACCGAACTATGAGAATCCGGACGGATTTTCATCTACGGCTCCAAATTGAACGGAGGGTGGAGGTATATTTTCGGAGTCGGTAAACATAGCTCAATCTATAAGGTTACTGAACCATTGTAACGTCTTTCAGGCGGGGATAAGAGCTGCCTTTATGGTCATAGGAAAGGCCAACGTCTCCAAGAGAGATATTAGCATACCTTCGGATAGCCAGCGGCTATAAAGGCTCTGAGATCTCACAAGTTGAACTCAAAACAGTAATTGACTGCCGCATTATGTAATGTTGCAGACATTCATTATGTAATATTTTCCGCTCCGAATGGCAGTCATATGCTTGGAGAAAACCGAAAAAAAAAAAACGGTGCAGGAAGTGTAATGGTTTGGGGCTGTATGTCAGCAGTGGGGATTTTTATTGATGGAATAATGGACCAGTATAAATCTATAACCATTTTAAAAGAAAACTTTGCAGCCAGTGTACAAAAGTTGGGCATTTCGGACAATTTTACATTTTATTAAGATAACGACCCGAAGTACAAAACACATAATATTCTATGTGGTTAATGTACAACTGTCCCCAAGTTATAGACAGGTAGAGTGGAATCTATTGAATAGTGGATAGAAGCTATTCTAAAAAATAAAGGACTGTCCACAAAATACCAAATTAAAAACAACACTGACTTAAACTTGAAAATTTTTAAGCGTCCGATTATTATTTTGATTTTTTTTCACTAATTTTTTGTTATTGCTTTTTGTATAGAGATTTTTTCCATTCTTTGTAAACATTTTTATAATCAGTCCCATGTAAATAAATAAAATGCATAAAAAATTGTTTAGTTTAGTAAAACTTTTTTGTTTTTTTGGTAAAAAAAAGATATATTATTTAACTGTCCGGTTAACAAATTGAGCCACTGTATTAACTTCTCACAATTATAAAAAGAAATATTTGTTATAATAGGAAATTCGATTAAAAATTGGTATACGTACTATCATGACATTGAAACTATAGAAGTATCCCTTCCTGTTCAAATACAAATGCTGCAATTCCTTTGCAGGTGCTATAATTCGTATGTGAGTTCCATCTATACGACGTGTTTTTGAATAAAAAGTTGTTTTCTTTGAATTATTTCCTCTTCTGTCATCCTAGCGTTTATCCACTTCTTTCAAATTTGTTTTTCAAAGAAATTTATAATTTGTTTTAAAATGCAGCAAACAGTGATTTGCGGCACTCCAATGCTAAAATCGTTACCGCTACTTCTTTGATAGCTGCCATCGGCAAAAAATCTCAGTGCGTAACACAATTTACAGATTGATAGAATAGCAAAACACCGGATAGACGGTCCTAGGAAATCGCTTAGTTTTTGCAGCAAAAACAAAAAATCAACTTTGTTGATACGAATTAATTGTACAAAACTGAAAGAAATGTTATTACAATGTTGCCACTATTTGTAAAATTCTACCAAAATTGGAAGAACATTTTTCGGTAGGCTATATAGAATTTTGGTAGATTTTAGCAGAAGTGTAAAAATCACTATGTTATTAAAATTTAAGACAAACAGAGGAGTCAACACAATAAGTTACAAACTATTGTTATAAAAAACTTAACAGTAACAATAAAACAACAAGATTAAATTTACTGTGAGCGTCAGAATACAGTGTACAGCCCCATTTTCTACAATTTAGTTTTAATCTTACCGACGTGGTGTGGTAGGTAAGGCATCCACCTACCAACAATGCATTTGTCGTTCGGATTCGGCGTTAAACTGTAAATCCCTCTAAAAATATAATCGTGTGCTGCTCATTGACTGCGAGAAGTTCCGTGTTCCTTCATGGAATGTCATGGGAATTATTTTTATCAAAATAAGATAAATTTAAACATTTTAGTTTCTTTAAAATTATCTAAGGCTTTACAAAATTTAAAAACATACAAAACAATTATTGCAATAACTATAGGTATGCTACGGAATGTACTCTACATTTTAGGCTTCAAAAAGTATACTGCATTAATTTGACGTTTACATATAATAAAAAACTTTTGTTGTATTTTATTAGTCGTATTAGCTTTGTATTATTACTGATTAATATTAATTATTTATTGGCTTAAATTGTAGTATTTTTCGTAAAGCAAGTACAATGGGTAAACTAACTTCAATTGTTATTCGTAAGATTCTATTAACACGTTGGCTGCCATGTCGCACGTTTTCATGCGATACCTAAATGTTACACAGAGGCCAAGTCGCATATTTTCGTGCGACACGTAAATGTTACCCAGAGGCCACGTCGCACATTTTCCTACACTTTAATATGGAATTTGGATTCTCTGGCCTGTGGTGGACATTTTGGTGTATTTCCCATGGTCGCTAAGTATTTTTAATGGTATTTTTTTGGATAATAAAAAATTTGGAAATTTAAATTTGCCTTTTTATTAAATCTTTTAAAAATCAATTCATTTATGACCAAACAAATATATACAATTTAAATTCAGATGGAGATCAGTAGAAAAATAATAAACTTAAAATTAAAAATTCAATCAATCAGTGCAAAAATAACGCAGTTAAAATATAAATTTATCAAACTAGTTCTTCTGGTGGGAATATTTAGGCAAACATTCTACGCGGTAGTCACAACTTATTTTTAGGCACTAAGAAACAAAAAATAACAAAACTAAGTTGTTGGCCTCAGGTGACCAAAATTGTCAAATGACATTGCTACTGAACGACCAAAATCCTAAAAAGGCTTTGGCAGCCAACGTGTTAAGAAAAAACCAAAAATTTCTGTCGACCATAAAATTTCCAGGCCGGAAAATCTTTTAACTACATCAGATTCTGGTGTTAAAGCCTGTAGTACTGGCAAATAGTTTTCATGTTCCATTTCACATAAAGAAGTCTTCTATATCAAGAGTAATTTAAAAGTGACTCTTGATTATGTAAATATAAAACCAAAGATGTTTCTTTCTGAAACAATTTTCTATTAAGCGATAAAATCAAATTTCATGTGTTTGGTCAGAAAATAAATCATAAAAATATGGAGAACCATAAACGATAGTATTCTTCGGTAATATCCTTCCTACTATCCGAATTTAAGCCCAATCGAGAGGTTTCGGGAACATTTTGATTATAAAATTCTAAAAAAGATTAATTTGTAACAACAAGAAGAGTATTCTTTATAACAGGAATGGCGGAATATCGTATCTTAATTTACAAAAAAGATACTTAGTGGAATCTATTTGTCGAAGACTAGATGCTATTGGTTAAGCATTAGGAAAATGATCCGGATAATATAATATTCTCTCCTTTAAGAATTGTTTTCTTATACACTTTTTAACGCGTTAAATATGGTGTACCTTTTATTTTATTTTGTTGTAGTTAAACAAACTTACTGTTTCTTAAGAATTTTGTAAAGTCTTACAAACAGTGGAAAACAAATAAAATATTTAAATTTATTACATTTTAAAAGACTGAAATAAAAACTGTATCAAACAATGTATGTTTCTAATGGTTTTTTAAAGTTGGTAGATTTGTATCGAGTTTGGTAGATTTTTGAAAACTTTTTAACAGAATTAAAAGTTTTTAGTGGCAACACTGATCACAATACTGAATTTTATAGTTGAATAATTTTACGTGCTCAATATCTAGTAATTTCAAAGAGTTGGAACTGTCCTGAATTCCTTTGCGAATGCGTGCCATTCGTTAATAACGTTATAAATATTATTTTATACACTCAGGGATGTAACGGTGCAGAATTTTCTTATCGACACAACACATTTATTATCTTCTCTCCTTCGTGTTGATCAACATAGTCACTATTATTTCTGCTAATACATTTACAATGGTGATAAGATATTTCTTCGAGGCGCTACTAGGATGCCAAATGCATTTTCAATGCCACGGCGAGCCAGTAATGTTTTTTAATTATTTCCAGTTCAGGAGACAGGTTTGAACATCTCTTCAAAGCGCTACTATAATATCCGTAAAAACTTCATATTTTTATAGGTATATCTAATTACAATAGAGTGAAAAACACTGCATTTGTTTTTCGGCCTTTTGACTGTGTGACAGATGGCGGATTGTATATGCCTTGACCTTAATGTAATTTAACATACATATGTAGAGTAAAAATTATAATTTTAACCTTTTATTGCCCGAAGGTTCTTACAAATACCGTTACTTACTTTTATGCTTAACTAATACAGGTATAATTTTGCAATGTATGAGCACCAGTAAAGTAAAGTAAAGTACCGCATTTTCTTCCAATAACAATTGCTCTTAGGACCAGTAATTCTTCAATAGTTTTAACGTTTAGATGTGTTTTTGAACTGCAAGTTCTTGCTTAAATTTAATTTTTAAATAAAATTAAAAATTTATGGATTTTCACTTTTATTAATACACAGACGAACGCTACATATACCAACGATAATAAAACATATTTTGTTTCTAAAGAAGTTAAATAACATCTGGATCTATTGGCCCTCGATACTTCTGAATACCAGGAATATTTTATATTCTTTCCGGCTTGTCAAAAATATGAAGCTATTTTTTGAGCGCAAATTATGCCAGTAGCAAAGATTCTATTAAAACTGAATCTGTCAAAAAAAATTTGTTTTTAAGCCAATTTACTTCCTACCATATACAACAAAATATAATAAAAGTGTAAAAATGACGCAACGTGTTTCTGGACTTATTGAACAAGGTAGTTATAGTGCTTTGTGGTCCAAAATTTTGTGGAAAGAGCGGACGTCTGCCAACATGATAGAGTTGGACATTTGCCCGACATCATATTCCATTATTAATTCCCATATTTCTATTTTATATTGGTGTGAATAAAACTAAATTTGTCAAAACAAAATGTGTTTTTAAGCCTATTTACTTCCTAACCTCAAATTTGCCCACCCTTTATTGATAAACACCATGTTGTATTAAGAAACAAAAGAAAAAAAAAACTTTCAATCAAAATTAGCATTGTAAATAGCAAAATCTGCAAAATATATATGTATGTAACATTATAACATAATGAAAATGTTAGTAGTTTGATTTTATAATTTACTAATGTAGGTACGCTAAGCTTCTTGCAGTTTGCAATTGCTGCGACTAAAAACCTTTCTAAGAACTTTTGACGACCATTTTTTTTTCTTTTTAATATCACTGCAAGTGGATGTTGTAGACAAATCTGACATGCTGGTTCCTTTATTTGTCTGGTATGAAGTATGTAATTGACCAGTGGAGTGAGCATTGCGAAGTAACATGCCGTCCTTAAGTAGAATTTGATCCTTTTGCGCACGCATTGTCGACGGTTTTAACTTCGATATTTCTTTCCTTTTAGGATTTTCATTATCTTCAGGTGGTATAATGCTTATACTAGGAAGTTCTTTTTGTAGAGTTGGTAAATTATTCAACTCACTTTTCTCTTTATTTGATGTACCACTACTTGTTATGGAAGCACTGAAAAAACAAAAATTGAAACGAATACATTATTTAACACGTATACTTAATATACAAAATCTATAGAAATCTTAATTTAAAAGGAAATGGTATTTTACAATGTGTTATTTATAAATATTATAAAAAAGTTCAGGCAAAATATTAACCTTTTCTATTTAGTTATGTACATACATTTTACAATAAATATTATTTAATAATATAAAAATAATAGCCTGTGTTCAACTTTCGTTAAATGAAATTAAAGGTATAATTTCACTCACTTTGTGTTCTTAAATTCGTTAAAATAAAATGAAGAGTAAAATTTATTTTTGTTTCTAATAAAATTGATGTGTTTTACAAGTCATTACAAAAAAAGTAATTTGAAATCTTAAGCAAAAAAATTTTTTTTATAATTTAATGTAAGTAAAGTAATGGAGTTTTTACATAAGTTTCTTTATCGTGAGTTTATTTCTCTTTCTAAGAGGCAAGCACGAAAATCCGGAACGAGAAGGCGTTGTTAAAATTTGTAAAAAAAACCCTGGATTAGCTAAAGGATTTTATAGGAGTGGGGTGATAAGACGGTAAATGATTAGCTATGGGAGGACATAGCAAGAGAACTGAACTCCATAGGCCTTCCAGAAAAAGACCGATCTCATTGGAAAAAGGCTTGAGCTGATTCGAAAAGTTGCAATCGCTAGAAAAAAACAGAAAATAGATCAACTGCAATATGCAGCATATATTATCTAAGGATGATGCACTTGCAAAGCTTTGCGGTCTTTATAAGGCTTAAAAGGTACGCAGTTTTTCTGCGTTTCTAGAAAACAGACAAACTTGCTTAGATCCCAATAGCTGCGAAAATACATTATTCGATGAAATAGTAGATTCTACCAATGCCAGCAACATCTTGGCATGTATGATGCGAAATTTAACTGTCTCTGGGTTAAGTTCAGAATCAGGGCATACCTTTTATCATTCATATTCTTTTGATCGTAGGGCGAGCCTTTTGGAGATTGGGGCGAAAAGGCGTAATATGAACGACACACTCACGAGCGACTTGGCAAAAATCTCCGAGTGGGGTGGTTCCAATCGGATTGATTTTAATGCGTGGAAAGCTCAATGTTGTTTTCTGACACACAGACGTGGTGGTGTGGTGTCGTCTGGAACTATGGGTCATGTAAATATTGTCAGATGCTCTTGATGATGGACATGAGGATTCATAGTGATGTCCGTTGGAACAATCACATTTTTAAAGAGTCGAAAGAAGCGTTCTAGTGTCTCGGTTTTTTAAGACGGTGTAAGAAATACTTCACTCCATCTGACCTTCTCAATATTCACAAGAGCTATATCCGACCCAAATTGGAATACAACTCTCATGTATGGGCGGGTACTTCAAGCTCTATTTTGGGACTTTGCGACCGCGTGCAGGAGGGCAAAGTTGTTTATTAATGACGGAAGGGTAGCCAACTCTATAGATTTCTTAGAGCATCGTTGCAATGTGGCGTGTCTTTCATTGTTTTATCGGTACTATAACGGAATGTGTTCTAACGAAATAAGGGAATAGATTTTGCATAATCATATATTTTCACGAAGTACTTGTTTTTCTCGTAGAGTACATCCCTTTGTAGTTGATTGTCCAATGAATCGAACAACGCATTATAGAGAGAATTCGTTCTGTAGTCGCACGATATGTATAAATTCAAATTAAACGACCGTAAGCACTACTCCCTCTATCTTCCCTCCCACAACCTATTTTCCTAGTACCAGCGCAATGCACTGCAAGAGTAGAGGTCATCCCCTGAGTGCTGACCTTAAGCTAAAAAAAAAACAAAAAAGGCAAGTAAAAAGTAATAATTTATTGATTTTATGATTTTATGCAGAACCAAATTAACACAAATAATTGATTCTTTATGCTTTTTCAGCGAGGGATATGGTTTTGTACACGGCCATCAAAACAAATTAAGGAATTTTCTAGCTGATTGGCTTTTAAAACAATGAATACACCCGAATCTTTAAAGACCCGTGTTCGTTGAATGTTTAATTTAAATATAGACTCACGTGGTGGACGATTACATACGATAACATTCATAAAAACCCAAAATTTTTCATAAAAGGCCCAATTCTAATAATTTCTTATTTTTGAAAACATTTATTTTACAGCAAAGAAATTAGTTAAAGATCTTTTTTTGTTGTTAGCTTTGTAATATGTGTATATTTTTTAAAAGTCGAAGTCGTTAGGGGGTACAGTAACAGGATTTTAACTTTGAAAATAAAAAAACAAACAAAAAAAACTGTAAAAAGTAATCGAGTTATTTTTTATAAAGGGTCCGCCACCATCTAACGTTTTTTTTTTCAACTAGTGCTTATTTCGGGAATGGTAACACTTAGCTCATGTCTGATTTGACAGATAATTAGTTTTATCCTTCCGCTGAACGAATATGGTTGTGTATACGCTTCGCTAAGTGGGCCTGCGATCGACTTACAGAAGATGCCGATTTTGCCAAAAAAAATCAACTTTTCAGATGAAGCTTATTTTGAATTTGCGGGTATGTAAACAAGCACAATTGTCGCATTTGGGGCACAGAAAACCCGAATGCATACATTGAAAAGCCGATACACCTAAGACGAGTCACTGTTTGGTGCGAATTTTGGTCCAGAGGCATAATTGGGCCATTTTTCTTCGAAAATGAGCAAGGAGTGGCCGTTACAGTCAATGGCGATCGTTATCCGGCCATGTTGAATGAATTTTTGTTCACAAAAATTGAAGAGGAGTATATTAGCAACATTTGGTTTCAACAGGACGGCGCTACGTGCCACACAGCCGAAGCTACCCTCGATGTTTTGCGCCCTGTTTTTGGAGATCGCATTAACAGCCGCAGAGCTGATGTCGTTTGGCCACCTCGGAGCTGCGATTTGACATCGTTGGACTATTATTTGTGGGGTGCCGTCAAAGATAAGTGTTACGTCAAAAAAATGCTTTTCAATTTTATTGGGCGGACCCTTTACATTATTAGAATAAGCCATCTCGCGTTGCTGGGAGCCTTTGTGTTGTATACATATAATGTACATATTTCTTTTTTACTTTCATATTTCTTACGAAATTTGATTAATAAATAAAATCTACTGTTTAGTAATATTATTGACGTGTATTTTCTTTCTTTTATAAGTAACAACATTCGTGATATTTGAAATTTTCCTTAAATCGTTTGACTGCATCAAATAAGCTGTGAATGAACGTATTTTCTGGATATTAGAAGCTGTACAAACAATTGAAAAATTCAACGCTAAGGTTTGATGGCAAATTATTTTGCTCAAGAAGAAAATTATGAATCTGCTGAAAACTCCCGTCCCTTCTAGTCATAATGAGAATATATCTGGTGATGAAAATGATAATCTGCCAAATGGTGATAATAAATTACATGTTTTCCCTAGTGATCAAAGTGACATGAAACCAATTGAAAAACAATATAGACATGTATATTTTTAATAATTGTGATATATAAAATAATTTCAACTTTATTCTCTTTACTGAATAACTATTATCGTTGTTTTTATTGTTTTCGTTTTTTTTTTTTTTTTATTATCCTTGGCTTTTAATGCATTGCTTCAAATTTACGCGTTTTTTTTTAAATCAGGAACGAATCAGTTAGTGTATCGCTTTATGCGAATTCAGTTTATGCGGATTTTCGTATAGCGTATTAATCGCATCAAACGAGGTGTGAGTGTAATTAGACTGACTTCCGAAACGTATATTTACAATGTATCAATGTAGAGCGTATTAATCAATCAAACGCCAAATTGATACATTATGTAGTTACTTTTTTAATGCGGTGCATACTTATACTTTGTAACCCTGAAATCGTTTAGGAACATTTATGTGCATTGTATCATTCATAATAAAGGGAATACTGGCAAAAGTTTATAATACTCAATCAGCCGCATTCTAGCATCTAACATTTATGTTAATTATGTATGTATGTCAATAATTTAGTGTTTTAAAATTAACCCCCATATTCATGAAACTCAAAATGAATTTTGAATGTATTTTATTTCAAATTTTTCATACTAAATGTTCTTTAAAAAGACTTCAAATACATTTTATTTGCTATTTTTTTTAATACGGCAAGTGCTACTAAGGTCGGCATGTACCAGTAGTCAACAGTTTTTGTATTAATACTTAAATAATAGAGGGCTGCGCAAAACCCTTTGAAAGCCAGCCGACACTGCTATACAGTAGAACATATGACAGTATTTAGTGCATTTTCTTTAGTAAAAGCGAAAATTCTTTGGTTTTGATTCTCAACAAAAAATTCATTTGGAAAAACAATTCAAAAACATATTGTTACGTTTGAACCTTTATAAAACATTTGAATTTGTTCCTATTGCGTTAAAAATAAAATAAAACACTTCTTCTTTTGTTGATTGATAATTTGTCTCTTTTTTATGAATTCCACTGTAACTTTTCTGCACTTTGTCTTAATACAGCAAATTCGCTTTTACAATACTTTTTATTTGCGCCTAAACAGTCTTTACTTCTTGACAGCCAATTGAAAACTAACTAACTCACTAGCCGCAATTCGCCGCTTAATACGGACGCGAATCTCCAATTTTTCGACGTTAATTCAAAATGGTCTAAAATAACACAAAAAGTAATCGATCCATGCGGATGGTAGCACTCTTAATTAGTGCAGGTAATTTAGAAGTACTTAAGCCTTGACACAAGCCAATACATTTTTTAACTAAAAGCTCATAATAAGCTCTGAAATGTTGAATTTTGTCTTTAGCAATTAATTTTCGTAATAATATTGTTGCTGCTTTTGTATTTACATTTATCTGTTCGACAGTAAAAATAAAAGCAAATCAAAATAATCAAGTCAAATAACGGTAAACTATAGCAAGCACAATATGCACAGTGTGCACAGAATAACCAGAAGCGAAGAACAATAAATTTGTTAAAGAACTATATCTGTCCCTCTCGCACGAAACTATTAATTTGACGTTTGTTTTTATTTTATTATTTTGAACATTTTCACGCTAAATATATTTTTCTTTTCAGCAAAAACTTTTGTAATATTGGATAAAACAAGGACAATTTGGAGCAAAAACTATATTTTTGAAAGTTCTTCTGTAGTTTAGAGAAATACATTTTGCAGAAAAAACAGGATCTGGAAGAAAACAGATCTAGGTAAGTGTATTGAAAGCGAGGTAAGTGTGAATTTCTGTGGAGGTTGTGGTATTCTAGGGTTTCTGAAAGGCAAGCAAGGTGGAAAACTTGTTCATTTTTATTAAAAACAAACAAAAGCGGTCCTTTTCAGGACCCCATATATTTCTTAAAAAAGAGAAAATTTTAAAACAAACGTTTCTCCTCAGCTTTTTCCTTCGATCCTTGAGTTTTATTTTATTTCATTCTATAATGATCCTTGTTCTCCAAACTTTTATTTTAATCTTGTTTCTATAATTCACATTTTTAGAATAAACTTTTGCTTAATCGCCATTGGAATTTCAACTATGGTTTTTGACACAAGCAAAATCGGTCCATTTTAGGGCGACCATTTCTTTTACAAGAAAGAGATAATTTGTATGATTTATTTAGAAGTTGCAAATATATATATATGTACATATGTATGTATGTATATTTTACCAACGAGCAAAAATTGGAAACACAAATTTAGCTTTAAACGTAGGTGGTTCTTGTTATCAAAAGTACAAAAATTTTATGGGTGAAGTAGACAGAGGTATTGGCAAATGATGAAGTTTTCCATAAATGTGTCTATTAATAATGCATTTCAATTATATCGACTTTTAAAAGAAGGACAAAGTTCCAAAACAAAACTAAACTGCCAATGACAAAGTATGAAATAAAGCACAAATACGATACAGTCAGTACCATAAAAATACAAAGTTAAAATGCAGCAAGTATGGTATTGACTTGCATCAACATTGCTCTCAAACTTTATATACGAGTACAGCTTTATTAGCTCTTTTATTTTATTTATATGTGTGTAGAATATTGATAATTAAAATAACTAGTATATACTTTATTCAGTTGTTTAAAAACAAAGAAATCTATACACATGACACATTCGTTTTTCTTTACAAAGAAACTTATATTCTCAACGCCGCATTCATGGCGCAGTTCCAAAACACAGTCAATAAATACAATTGAAAAACAGGTGCATACCACAAATTGTTAAAAAAGCTTTGATTCTTTCGACTTATACCTTGAAATAATATGGGTTTCCCGTTCACCCTTCTCAAGGTTGGCGCATCGTAGTCTTTTTCAACATTTTTGAAAAAGATTAAAGTAAAATTAGGATTTTTTCGTTAATCTAGGACAAAATATCGAAATACGACAACGAACACGCCAATCACGATAAGGGCCATTAAATCGATGCACATACGTCTGTAGTCGTTTTTATGTGGGCACATATGGCCCCATACGTTTTCATTTCAAAGCATTTAACAAATTTACAAACTTTCTCATGGACTTAGAGCTAAATACTTTTCTAGAATTACATCCGCAGTAAAATCCGAATTCTAAATATCTCCACGCATCCCTGCACCAACATAAAAACAAACATCCAATTAGATCATGGCCATAAAGTAGCAATAGAAACCAATCTGTACCAATATAATTACTTGTAATGTGGCCACTAAGAAAGTTAAGTCCAATGATGAAGCAATCGCTGAAACTGAGAAAGAGACGAGAAAGAGAAATGGTACTATAAAAATGGTATCGAAGAGTTAGATAATCGCTATATTCGTTGTATCGCCCTCGAAGGCAACTATATTAATTAATAAAATAAAATTTTGTCAAAAAAAATTGGTGTATTTATCCTACGGACTTATTGAATGACCCGTTATATTACTCTTAGAAAATACCAACTTATATACCTAATAAAAATAATTTTTCTTTGAAATATTTTTTCTAAACATTCTTTAGCTCAAACACTACAAAAAATTCCAGATTTTTTCCTTCGTTTTTTAATGGCAGACCATAAGTCTGATAACACGTAAATAAAGCACCAAAAAGCACTTGTGTTGTTGTTAAAGTACCGTTACTTTTTAAGAACTTTTTCATGTTTTTGATCACTTTCCATTGTTGTCACAAATGATCGTTTAACAAGGTCGGGTCCACATTTTTATTATAGAGTACTACAAATTTTTAAATATGGAAAACAAAGGTAAAGAAATTACTGTTGAGGAAAGAAAAATTATCATAAAATTGTGGAAAGAGTGAAAAGCTTCCGCGAAATTGGCCAAACTGTTGGGAGAACTTATTTGTCTGTCCAGCGCGTTATCAACAACTTCAAAGAAATCGGAACTTTAAAGTCTAAGCCACGGTCTGGGCATCCAAAAGAGTTATCAGAAAGGGAAGAGCGCAAAATAGTTAAAATGGCAACGGTAAATCCTCGCATTACGTCTACAAAAATTGTTGAAAGTATTTATCAATCTTTTAAAAAAAAGTATTTGTGAAGAAATCGCCAGAAACGCGACGTAAACCCTTCATATCTGCTGTGATCAGACAAAAGCGCATTGAATTTGCTCATAATTATATAAACAAGCCCCCTGAATTTTTAAAACAAGTTTTATTTTCAGACGACTGTAAGTTCTGCATATATGGTATAAAAGGTCGTCAAATTGTGTGGCGAAAAGCAGGAATTTCGCTTGAGAAACAAAATCTTGTTGGTGCAGTGGTGGTGGTTGAGTTATGGTGTGGGGATGCATGGCGGCTTAAGAGATGGATCAGCTAGAATTTATCGCATCTACAATGGATAAATATGGATACCTGGATATTTTAAAGAGAAATTTTAAACAAAGTGCAGCAAAACTTAATTTACCAATGTCGGTTTAGTTCTAACAAGATAATGATCCAAAGCACACAGCGGAGATCGTTAGAGTTTGGCTTTTGTAAATGGTGGGCAAATTTGAGGTAAGGAAGTAAATTGGCTTAAAAACACATTTTATTTTGATACATTTATTTTTATTCATACCAATATAAAATATAAATATGGGAATTAACAATAGAATATGATGTCAGGCAAATGTTCACCTCTAGCAGGTCTACAGACGTCCGCTCTTTTCACAAAATTTTGAACCACATTTTGCAACAAGCGATGCCTTATATCGTCAATACATCGCCGAATTTCATCTTTCAGAGTGTCCGTTGTTTGTGGTTTGTTCACGTAAGCCCGGTCATTCAAATGGACACAGAGAAAATAATCCAGCGGCGTTAAATCACAAGAACGAGGCGGACAATTGACATCGGCAAATCGAGAAATTACGCAATCGGGAAATTTCTCATGCAATAACTGAATTGTTTGGCTGGCTGTGTGGCTTGTGACGCCGTCCTGCTGCACCAAAGGCCACTGGTGTCAACATTAGCAAATTGTGACCACAAAAAATTGGTCATCATGGTTTGGTAGCGCAGATAATTCACGATGACGGCGTTTCCTTGCCCATTTTCGAAAAAATACGGGCCGATGATGCCGCCTAACCACAAACCGCACCATACGGTCACTTTCTTGGATGGAATGGTTTTTCGAGGGCTGTTTGTGTGTGAATTTTGTGAGCCCCATATGCGACATATATGTTTGTTGATACAACTGCCTAATTAAAAATGAGCCTCATTGCTAAAGATGATTTTGTTGAAAAATGTGGTTCAAAATTTTGTGAAAAGAGCGGACGTCTGTCGATGTGCCAGAGGTGGACATTTGCTCGACATCATATTCCACTATTCATTACCATATTCCAATATTCGTTTCCATATTTCTATTTTATATTGGTATGAATAAAACTGAATTTGTCAAAAAATGTATTTTTAAGACAATTTACTTCCTAACCTCAAATTTGCCCACGCTTTATAATGTGCCAAAACAGCTTTAAACACCCCCGACCCAATCGCCTGAAATTAATAGTTTTATTTAGGATTTTTGCTAAATATAAAAAACGCTTGGTTTCTTGGCTGTATTTTTACAACTGAAATTTTTATTTACAATGCTTTTTCTTAAATACTAATTAATATATTCTTAAAGCAATTTTGCGAATTAAGCTTTTTTAAAGACTCAAAACATTTACTTAAAATTTCGGAGAAGTTCAACGATCTTGCAGTTTCTATTTCGTTGAGTGAACGGAAATGCAAATTATAAGAAAAAAATTTTTTTAAAGTAAAATAACTAAAAAACATTTAATATTGAATTGCATTTTTGTTATGAGAATGGAAATGCAATTCATAAATACTTTAAAGAAACCGTTTTCATCGGCTCGGGTAATTTGCCTTTAAGTATATTCAAAGCCAATCTCTGAATGTTAATTGCTACCTGATTCGAAGCTTCACCTTGGCCTAATATCAATACTGATTTATTGTTTAATCGCCTCAACATATTACACGCTGGCGAATTCTTTTCTCTAATACATCCCAAAGATGTTCAATGGTATTAAGTGTTACATTATCATCTATTACACCCGTAACACGGGTTAGCGTTATTTAAAATTCGAACCTGAATTTTATGCTTCTGGATTTGTGCTTTGGTAGGAGATTCAGGGTTGAATTCCCGGACCGGGATTGTTGGTCTAATGGGGCCTTAGTGCGGAACGAGTTTGATTGAAACTGGTATACCAATGGCTCCACAATAAATGACTGTGTCGGTGCTAGTGTCCATGGACCCAACAGAGGCTTGTCGATCTCTCTGAGAAGATCGCAGAGTGTTTTACAGGCTAAGATCATGACATTGCTATATGTGCGGAGATCAACCTGGACAGTGGGCTCAAGGGTAAGATCTTCAATATATTCTCTGATAGCCAAGCTGCCTTAAAGACACTCGCCTCGGATCCAATGACATCTTGACTGGTCAAATATTCCTACGATACGTTGCAAAAGCTTTCGCTTTGAAATAAATTCCAATTGTTTTGGGTACTGTGTGAATGTGGGGTTCTTGATAGGTTTAGGTGTAGATGTATAGATAGACATAGGGTCTCACAGGGTGACATATCTACCATTACAATTTCATATCGCTGATGTTCATTAGGAAGGCATTAGACCTGCTGAACAAACTATAGGCCTGAAGGGCTCCCATGGTCGCAGTATACTGCAATAACGCCTGGTCAGGAGAATAATAATAGTAATAATTTTTGGCAACAAGGGAAGACAGATGGTATAAAGCAACTATTAAGCATGGTGAATAAGGTGCGAAGGAGTATGGCAGCTGATGAAGTAGGTAATTTATTAATTATCAAATCGATAATGTCTACTAATGTCTACAGAACAGGTTCAGAGGCATTCTTAGATACCGCAGCCAGCTAATTCGACACTAACATAATATTTAAACTAGAATAATTATTTCCTTATTCCGTTTTATTGTTATGAGCGTAAACTTTTAACTCTTTGAAATGAAATTTCCGTGTCTTTAGAGATTTGACCTGAGTTTACCAAAAAAAAAAACGACTTTGATAGATTTTGAGTTGTGACGGTTTATGATTAAGTGTGTGATATCGAACATGTATTAGCTATTTTAGCTTATTTTTAATTAAAAAAATAAATAAGTAAATAAATAAACAAACAAGAAATTAGTATAATCAGACTGAAAACAAGTACTTTTTCATAAAAGTTGGTACAATTTAAAAATCTGATTTAAAATCTGAAGGCATCCTTATTTATTTTGTAATATAAAATATTTATGTGGGTAGTCTAAGACCAGACCTGTATATTACTCAGTATATTCGTAATTAAATACTAGCCAATTACTATTACCTAGTAATGAAAAAGCTTCAAGTACAAAGTAATTGTACATGGTAATGAATACTTCTTATTCTAATTCCTTTTACATTACTTTCAATATGAATAGAAATACACAACATACCAAGCAGAGATAGCAATAAGCATTTCAAAAATTAGGAAATATAAGTATGTATGCATGGTAGAATAATCAAGGTACATCTACAATAAGAAAAAACGGGGCATTTTTATTGTTGTTTGTAATACATAATGTCAAAAAACAGGTGATCATGAGTAACTACCTTCTAATTATTCTACCACGTATGTATGTATGCTGTTCTTATTATCTTAGGCACCTATATTATAACTATAATAACAAACTTTAATTCCATTCTCTACGAAGTAATACAACAACAAAAACTAAATTAGCTCCTTGAGTAGTTGTTCGAAACATGAGAAACTTTCAGTAATTGTAAAGAAAAGTGCACGCATATTGACTATTAATGATAATTTTAAATTTTATTAGGCCAGTGAAGCAAAGCATACGACCTTGATCAAAAAGTTCCCAGAATAACCCCCGTGTGGCGGTCGATTTGAGGTTTTATTTTTGTTAAGTTGGTACATCTATTGTTAATATTCCCGCTAAATCTTAGCGTCATAGCTTGACATTTGCAAAAGCTACGCAGCCAAGAGTACATCTATTTCTATGTGTGTTGGCAATTCTTTACAATTTTAGAAATTGATTTAAATTTAGAACAACGAACTTGTATTAAATTTTGCGTAACAAACGTATTTAATGGTGCGCGAACGTTGATAATGTTGGAAAAGTGTTTCCGCACGAGCAGTTCAAAAGTGGTCGTGAGTCAATCGAAGATGAAGGCAGTGGCAGACCATCGACATCAAAAACCGACGACAACATTGATAAAGTAAAAGAAATGTTGGTTAATAACCGCAAATTAAATATCAGAGGGGTAGCGAATGACTTAAACATTGCCTATAGATTCGTACAAGACATTTGACGATTCAGTAGACGAGAGAAAATAATGGAGAAATCGCAGGAAGCATTGATGAACGTGCCGAAAACCGAATAAAAAAATGCTTCAAGGATTGAATCAAGCACTGGCATAAGTGTGTTGTAGTCGATAAGGGAATTACTTTGAAGGGGACAATATAAAGGGTCCGCCAAATAATTTTTTTTTTTTTTTTGAAAATGCTATAAAAAAAGCTACTGAATATTTTCTCAATTTTTTTTTTATTTGAAAGTACAATCCTTCCGGTTAATAATGGAAAATAATTTCATTCAAATGGCGGCCTCGGCTGGCCATGCAGTAGCCTACACGATCGGTCCAATTTTTAAGCACATTATCGATTGTGTGCAGCTGTATTTCACCAATGGCTTCACGAATATTGTCCTTTAAAGCCTCAATTGTCTCTAGGCGTAACACTTATCTTTGACGGCACCCCACAAATAATAGTCCAACGGTGTCAAATCGCAGCCAAACGACATCAGCTCTGAGGCTGATAATGCGATCTTCAAAAACAGGGTGCAAAACATCGACTGTAGCTTCGGCTGTGTGGCACGTAGCGCCGTCCTGTTGAAACCAAATGTTGCTAATATCCTCTTCTTTAATTTTTGTGAACAAAAATTCGTTCAACATGGCCCGATAACGATATCCATTAACTGTAACGGCCACTCCTGCTCATTTTTGAAGAAAAATTATGCCTCTGGACCAAAATTAGCACCAAACAGTGACTCGTCTTGGGTGTATCGGCTTTTCAATCTATGCGTGCGGGTTTTCTGTGCCCCAAATGCGACAATTTTGCTTGTTTACATACACGCCAAGATCAAAATGAGCTTCATCTGAAAAGATCATTTTTTTGGCAAAATCGGCATCTCGGTCTCTCAGATTCCCAGCGTTGTTCAAGCGTATACACAACCATATTCGTTCAGCGGAAGGATAAAACTAATTATCTGTCAAATCAGACATGAGCTAAGTGTTACCATTCACAAACTAAGCACTAGTTGAAAAAAAGTTTGATGGCGGACACTTTAGATTTATATGAATAAACTTGTATTTTTAATTTTCTGAATAAATTCTGGGAACTTTTTGATCAAGGTGGTACCATCAGTGATAGCGAAATATTGGCTGTTGTACAACTTCCCAAAAGTCTTGAAAAGGTTTCACCAAAGTCTTTAATTAAATATTATTGAGTATTTGTCGGATGAGCTTGGACTTCGAATGCAAATCGTTCAGATTAAAGGAAAAATAAAGTCAGATGTCATAATGTGTGTTGAAAATTAGTTGAATCCATCCCATGGAGACTGCAGGCTATAGAAAATCAAAAATGTCTTTCAATGTGAGCACAAATTTTGAGTTTCTAACTTTGGTTTGTTTTATAAAATTGTATGTTACAGTTGGATATTTCTTTTTTGTTTGTTGTTGTCACGTAATAAGCATTTTATAAAATAGAATTAAAATTTTATTTCTTTAACGTGCGCTTTATGTCTTTAAAGTTTTTGTAATAAGTGCCTGACTTTTGGTATGAGACACTGTATATTCTATAACAATATATGTATATATATATATATATATATATATATATATATATATATATATATATATAAAGACATAAAGCGCACGTTAAAGAAATAAAATTTTAATTCTATTTTATAAAATGCTTATTACGTGACAACAACAAACAAAAAAGAAATATCCAACAATATATATATATATATATATATATATATATATATATATATATATATATATATATATATACATATATTGTTATAGAATATACAGTGTCTCATACCAAAAGTCAGGCACTTATTACTTATTATATATATATATATATATATATATATATATATATATATATATATATATATATATATATACATTATATATATATATATACATTATCAGAGCCAACACTAAGTAGACACTAGCATTATTTGGAAGTTAGTTTATATTATTATTATATTATATTTCAGTCTTTTAACATACTTTAATTTAAACATTTTATTTGTGGCTTTACAAACTCCATAAAACAAAAAAAATTCTTACGACAACTAAAGATATACAACAAAAACGAAATAAACTGTTTTACACGCTATTTTATATAGAATATATAGTGCATTAGCTCTGTTAGTTTCAATCCGATTTTTAAAAATGAAGCATCATTTTATTCATAACTAAGCGTACTACTTTCATAAATCCATAAACAGGACGGTTCTTATATAATATGGCGTGCAAAAACATCTTTAAATTTGGAGAATAAAGAAAGAATTTGTTAAAAATGTGTTTGTTTGATAAATACACACAGATTCCTCCAGTTTACTTAAGTAAGTTATACACTATTTAACAGGTCTATTCCTCTTTTTTCTTATAAGTGCTTGTAGATACGAAAAACCGATTTTATACTCCCAACTAAGGATTAAGGTGTTACGAAAATTTCTAAATTAGATTCTTTTTGTGGACCTATGAGAAAAATGGTATCACTTCCCAGATATTTATACTCTATTCTTTCTTATCTTATAAGTTATTGTCTTGTATACTTATTTTATAATAGCTTTTGTTTTTGTTCCAAAACTTTATTTGTTGTACGAAATTTAATGTTCTTTTTCATGGATTTTGTAAAGCCGTAAGTAAATACAGTCTTAAAAAATATAAAATTTCAAATTTATCGGGTTAAAAAGATAAAAATATAATTAAATTTCAGAGAATTTGGGTGTCTACTTAATTTTGGTACTTCTTGAATGGATATATGTTTTACTATAAAAACTTAATGTATCCTAAAATTTGTAAAATTATTTTGCAAAAATATACTTGCCTGTAAATATTATTTCTATTCAATGATGATGTGGTTGTATCAGGTATTGCATTTACATTTTTAATGGAATTAGCTAATTTTGACCAAAAATTGAATAAGCTTGCAGAACTTGAATTATAACGAAGGAGGGTGTATATCTTTAAAGTTCTTGGGATATTGACGTTGTCTTCATATAAAAGAGGTATAATTTTTCTTGTCTTATGTTCTGTTTAACAAAATATAAATTTATTTTACAGATTAAAAACCAACATCTTTTTACTTACGTATTTGCAAAGCTTGCGTATAATTTACTAAGAACTTGTTTTCGGGACTCTTCAGAAACTCCTCTGTTAAAATAACAATCAAATGTTTGCAGCGTTCTTCAATTAACTGGGTCAGTGCAACATGCTCAAATTGAACTCCAGCCAGCAAATCACGATCCTTCATGCAAAGCTATAAATAGTCAATGTGTTATAATATTGTTTTGTATCAATGTTAGACTTAAAATATACAGTCAGTGTCATTAATATTCGGTTTTTTATTTTTTGGATATTAACAACCTTGTAAAAACAAACAAAACCGCTAAAAAGTATTACGGGTATGAGCATCAAAATTTGTCTATTAAAGGATTCGATTTTTTTTTCAGCTATTATTAATATTAGATTTTTCTCCTTATTTCTTAAAGTAATTGATAAATTATTTGATATAAGAAAACATCTTAATAGAAGTTACTTCTTTGGAAAAGTGGAAACTTATGATTTTTCATCATAAAAAAGGTAAGTCCTGCAAAGAGATCACCGAAATTCTTAATATGAGTGGAAACTTATGATTTTTCATCATAAAAAAAGGTAAGTCCGGCAAAGAGATCACCGAAATTCTTAATATGAGTGGAAGTAGAGTTAGAGACATAATCAAAGAACGCAAAAATGAAGGATACCAGTGTTGCCAATTTAGCGCCTTTCGCGCTATATTTGGCGCGTTTCAACTACCCAAAGGTCACATTTTTCCCTTTAGCGCTTTTCTTACAAAACGCACTAGTTTAGCGCTTTGCTGCAATTTTTTTTAAGAATTAGAATATCACAAAATTCTATAAACTCATTAAAAATTACGTTGTTCCAGGTAATATTTGTGTAAAAATTAAAAATTAATGTTTTTGATACGTATCTTAAATATAAGGTTCAATTTTTCAAGACTTATAAGTTATTTTAAGTAAAATAGATAAAATTAAATATTTTAGAGAAGGCTGGAAATTTTAATTATTTAGTTACAATACTAAGCTTGTAAGTTGTTATTCTTAAATCTTATAAAGATTCTAAGGAAACCAAGTCATTCTGTGGGAAGTAGCTTCTGTTTCAATCTGTCCTCTTTAGGAATGGGCATCCCTGTGTGTTCCAATAAATGGCCAGTTCCGTTAAGTCGTAGTTTGATTTCCTTAGAGTATGTCCAATCAATTTCTATTTTCTTCTCACAGTTACCTTCATTACAGGAACTTGACGTGTTCTGGTTTCTGGCCAGAATATTTTAAAAATGCGCCGTAGACTGCGGTTTATAAATTTCTGAATGGAATTGACAAAATCATAGCAGCAGCCATACTTCACACACGAGTTAAACATGTTAATTTTCGTTATTGGAAAGGTATTTAGAGAACGCCATATAACAATCAGTCAGCCAAAAGATTCGCTGCCTACATTCAATTTCTTCCGAATATCATCTCTGGAATCTACAAATGTCTTGAGGATACTGTCGAAATAGCAAAAAACGGCATATCTCTCAAACTTCTGCTTTCAATTCAAAAGATCGTTGTGTTATTAGCGTTATGTTGTTGATCGTTGTGTTGATTTGCATAATATTGGTTTTGAAGATGTTTATCCATAAACCCGCTCTATATAATTCCGCCTGTATCTAATCCAGCTTTCATTGCATGTCGCAATGTCTGTGAGCCAGGATATAGATGTTTTATGCATATTTCGGGTTTTCCAACTTTGTGTTAAGTCCGAAGGTTATACTACGTTGCAACTAACAACAGTGGAGAACGAACACAATCCTTTTTAGCACCAGCTCTAAAAGCTATTCTCTTAACATTACAACTGAATCCAAAAATGGAAAAAAAGTTTTCAAGTTGTTGTTTTGTCCTAATCGTATTTTATTTTACTTTTTAAGCAAGCGTTCATATTATTAAAAAAAATCTTTGTAAAAATAGAAATTTAAATAATATAAATTTTTTTTTTACAAATTTAGTATATTTATTTGTTTTTAGTTTTAACGCTTTTTTACAGCGCGTTTTGATCGCAAATAGTTACATAAATTATAATTTTTGAATGAGAGGTCTGCGCATTCTGATCATAAAAAATTGGCAACCCTGAAGAATACATATCACAAAACAGACAACAAAACCAACAAAAAAATTACCGATAGAAACGAAAGTTCAATTGTGTGAAACATAAAGGCTAAACCGTTCATAAGTGCACTAAATGTCATTAAGATTTTTCGTAAGTTCCATAAAGATGTGCCTGCATCCACCATCAAAGACAATAAGAAAAAAAGATTTCCATGGTCGACTAGCACGTTGTAAGCCATTGATTGATTTACGTAACTAAAGAGCTAGCTCATTTGAGCTTTACCAGGGAGTACCTTTTTAAACCTGGAACTTGGCGGGATGATGTTATTTTTGTAGACGAGAGCAAATATAACGTATTTGAATCCGATGCAAGTGTAATAGTGTGCCGAAGACCAAACGAAGAGCTACAACTACAAAATTCAAAATATACTACAAAACGTGGAAATCGAAATTATATGATGTGGGGCTGTAATAGGTTTGAATTATTAATTTTCTTCGATGGGTTCTTCAACTACCTGCTCAATCCTTGAATTTTGTGGGATAAGTTAGACCGGCGTGTCGCATACAACCAATAACATAAATATTGAAAGAGTACCAGTAACTATGCATAGTATATTCTTTCGAGCTCGTGCTGTAAAAAGGGTCCTTGCAAGTCTCAACGTTAACAAGTCTTCTGGGCCGGATGGCGTACCATCACTGGTCCTGAAGCAGTGCTCTTCGGCGCGTCCATTAGCTCACCTTTTCAGTGCGTCATATCGCGCCGGTATTTCTCCATCTTGCTGGAAGGTTGCTAATGTAACGCCAATTCCCAAAAAGGGCGAGGCTAGTAACCCTGAGAACTACCGTCCAATAGCAGTTTGATCCGCACTCTCCAAGGCTATGAAGAGTATGATTAATCACCACCTTGTGGGATATCTGGAGTCCAACGATTTACTTAGCGATCGTCAGTACGGTTTCCGAAAGAGCCGTTCTACTGGTGACCTGCTGGCGTTGCTCTCGGAAAAGTGGAACAAGTCCATTCATGGTTTTGGCGAGAGTAAGGTTGTGGCTCTGGATATCTCAAAGGCGTTTGATAGAGTTTGACACGAGGCTGTCATTTCGAAACTTAATGCTTTTGGTGTCGGTAGTCATTTCTCTAGATATATAATGAGTTTTCTCAGAGATCGCTCTATAAGAGTGGTTATAGATGGGGTCTCATCCGACGAGTTCAGGGTAAACTCAGGGGTACCGCAAGGCTCTGTTCTTTCTCCTACTCTTTTTCTAATATTTCTTAACGACTTTCTTCTTCTCACTTCTAATCCTATCTACTCTTTTGCGGATGACAGCAACATTTGTCACTCATATTATTTTGATCGTAGACCGAGCCTTTTGGAGGTTGAGGTAAGAAGGATGAATATGAGCGTCACGCTCACAAGTGACCTGGTGAAGGTCTCGGAATGGGGTCGTGCGGACAGGGTCGATTTTAAGGCACGTAAGACTCAATGTTGTTTTTTAACACACAGGCGTGGTGGTGTGCTGTCATCTGTGTCAATGGGTAATGTTGATATTGAGGAATCAGATGCTCTTGATGTTCTGTGCATGAGAATTCACTGTGACGTTCGTTGGAATAATCACATATTTCAAGTGTCGAAAGAAGCATTTAAGTGCCTTGGTTTTTTGAGGTGGTGCAAGAAATACTTCACTCCATCTGATCTCCTTAATATTTACAAGACCTATATTCGACCCAAAATGGAATACAACTCTCATGTATGGGCCGGTGCTTCAATGTCTACTTTGGAGAGGGCGAAGATGCTCATGAATGAAGGTAGGGTAGCCAACTCTATCGATTCATTGGAGCACCGTCGCAATGTGGAGTGTCTATCGCAATGTGGAGTGTCTATCGCAATGTGGAGTGTCTATCGGTACTATAACGGAATATGTTCTATCGATATTAAGTAATTAATTCCTAAAAATCATATATTTTTACGTAGTACTCGTATTTCTCGTAGAGCGCATCCCTTTGTAGTTGATTGTCCAGTAAATCGCACAACTCATTATAGAGAGAATTGGTTATTTGTTCGCACTATTCGGTTGTGGAATAATCTTCTAGCGAAAGTATTTCCTGCCACTTACGATAAGAGTAAATTTAAATCTAACGTGCATAAACCCTACTCCCTCTATCCTCCTTCTAATAACATATTTTCCTAGTACCAGCACAATGCACTGCATGGGTAGGGGCCATCCCCTGGGTGCTGGTCTTATATAAAAAGAAAAAAATATTTGAGATGAAATCGAGGCTTAAGGAAGAATGGAATCGGATTCCGGTATTCTATACAGCTAGCAATATAAAAATCATCTGTGAAGCTATTAAACAAAAGGACTACCCAACAAAGTACTAAATTTAATATTAAAATTGTTTTTTTATGTTACTTGTTACTTTTTAATGAAAACCGTATGTTAATGACTTATGTTATGGTAACTGAAATAATTAAATTTTTTTATTGCATTGTTATTATTTTTTATAAACAAAAATGTGATTTCCTAATATGTTCTTATCAAAAAAAGTAAAACCGATTATTAATGACGCTGACTATACACAAATACATCGATTTACGTGACAGATACGTTCTCGAAAAAATCGTTCAAATCGAGAATAGAAATTATGTATTTATATGAATAATCGTGTAAATCAAAAAAAAATAAATAAATAAATAAATTTTGGTAGTACGAACATAGCAACTAACCCGGGAATCAAACAGTTTCCATACACACACTGGTGGCCATAACTGAAGCAATATATTTACAAAAATATAAATAAACATATTTTATCATTTACTTTCCTAAAAAACATTTTGTTATTAAAATATGAAACAAGTCTAATATATGTCTGATCCAAACTAAAGCAACTTTTGTATTTCTGTCAAACAACTTCAAAACAAAAGTAGTAGTCGTAGCGTAACCTTTATTTTTAATGACGACAATACATCTGCGGAGCAATTCATCAACAAGTCTCTCAATTTGAGTTTTAGAAAAGATGTACCATACTTCCAGTATGGTTACACGATTAAAATTGGTGTGTTTGTTTTTCTTAGAATCCATTTTATTCTTGTAATTTATGATGCTCCCTGGATTATGGTCAAACGGTTGAGCTGGCTACCCGAAAACTCTTACTTTTAAAGTAACCCACCATTCTTTGATAAGTTTTGAAGTATGTTTCGCGTCACTATCATGTTGGAAAACACAAATCATACGCATATTTTTTTCAGCATAGGGCCATATTGCGTTATCCAACACATGTTTATATAGCAATCGAGTTAGCCCAATTCCAGCGTATGAAAATCAGTATCACATCTAGTATTGCCACCAACAGCACTATGAATTACACACAACCGGCATCAAAATTACACATATAAAGAAAAATTACACACAAAATTCTGTTTTTACATACAGTGACGTATCTAGAAGGCATGGCACACCATTTATAAAACTAAAATTGAGATATTTATTGATGCAATGGCTCACAGATGTGCAGCGACCATTAAAAATAAAGGTTACGCTACGACCACTAATTTTTTTTAAGTCTTTTGACAAAAATTAAAAGTTGCTTTAATTTAATCAGGCATATTTTAGACTTGTTTCATTACACTGATAACAACAAATCTTTTAGAAAAGATGTGTGTGAAGATAAATTTAGAATTTTTAGCCGATGCACATCTGTTAAATTGTATCTTGGCTATAACAGAGCACTGTTATTAAAAGAGTAATGTAAAAGATAAAACTGCAAAAATGTTAGAAAACATTTAAAAATATTAAATTTATTGCACAAAAAAATTTATTTATTTTAATTAAGACTGATTTTTTTCTTAGAGATATTCTAATTTGATAAAATTGTCATTTTATAAAGCATAACAGAACTGAAATTTTTTAAGCAGGCTGGTGGGAATGGAGGGGGAAAACAAACTGTTAGACATAGTGAAGGACGTTTATTGATCGGAAGGAGTCCCTAAACAACGTCCGAAAAATTTCATCTGCCCACATATCACCATTTTTGAGAAAAAGGATCCTTATCCTGGAAAGGTTCAAGAGGGACTTTTTTGGAAAAAACGCTATAACTTTTGAAAAAACAAACTGTTAAACAAAAATGGTGATATGTGGGCGGATGACATTTTTCGGACGTTGTTCAGGAAGTCCTCTCGATAAATAAACGCCCTCCACTATGTCTAACAGTTTGTTTTTCCCCCTCCATCCCCACCAGCCTGCTTAAAAAATGTCAGTTCTGTTATGCTTTACAAAATGACAATTTTATCAAATTAGAATATCTCTAAGAGAAAAATCACTCTTATTCTATAAGTTCTTATAATTTAATTAAAATAAATAAATATAATTTTTGTGCAATAAATTTATTATTTTTAAATGTTTTCTAACATTTTTGCAGTTTTATCTTTTACATTACTCTTTTAATAACATAACAGTGCTCTGTTATAGCCAAGACACAATTTAACAGAAGTGCATCGGCTAAAAATTCTAAATTTATCTTCACACACATTTAGAAAAGTAAATAATAAATATCTTTTTTGTTTTGTTTTATGAATAGACTGTTAATATTAAATATATAAGTTGTTTCTAAGGCTTTATAAACTAAAGCAATAATTTCTTAAATAAAAGAAGCAAGCAATTATCATCAAGTTTCATATAATACAAATTAAAGTTTTAGCGAGGGAAATCTCTTTTTACTTAGTGCAGATATACATACGAGAGAGTTGCCACACGAACCTTAACTACCAAAAGACGTATTTTAATCTGATATGATGGTGTATATAGCTCTGAGAACAAATCAGGGAATGTTTTTATTTAACTATAAAGTCATTTGTTGTACGTTCGACCTCTTTTTATTACTGAATGCTTTGTGACGTACGTCTGTTACATACGATAGCATTCATAAAAAATCCAAATTTTTTTTTTTATAAGAAACTCTAATTCCAAAAAATTCCAATAAACTCTTTTTTGTAAACATTTATTTGACAGCATAAAACTTAGTTAAATATTTGTTGTTGTTGTTAGCGTTGTAATGTATGAGTCTATTTTAAAAGTTAGGAAGTCTGATAGTTCTTTACAGTTTGAAAACAGAATGTGTGAAAAAAAAACATTTATATTAAGAGTTTGTTGTTGAAATTCTCTAAAGAAAATAAGATTTAAATATTTTTGCTAATTTGAAATCATTTTTTAACAAAAAATAAATAAATTCAAGTTAATAAAATTCGTGTGGGGGTGGCGTGGTGTAGTTGCTAGAGCGCAGGTATACAACACAAACGGCCCAAATACCAGCAGAGGACATGACGAAAAAATTATAATTGCGGTTTCTAAATATTCGAAACCGCAATTACTAAATATTCGAAACTAATGGCAACTCGATTACACTATGCGACAAAAATGAATGAAGTTCTAATAACTGGCAAGTTATACTACATACTTACCTAAAAGGTACTTGAAGAATGAAAATTTGAAATATTCAAAACACCTCAAAATATTGATTTATTGGTAAAATACCAGTTTCTCTTTCGTAGCTTCATGCACTTATTAGGTTAGTTGAATAGTATCCGATTTTAAGTTTCAAATATGGAAAGAGGAGCAAAGAAATATAGTCCCACTATTTGTTCGGTATTACGGGATATTCGTAGGGATATCTCCGTATTTACATAAGATCCCAAGTGTATCTAGAAGACAAAACGAGACATTCGTCGGATACCTATACATGAGTTCATGGACATGAGGCAGGTACCACATTGGATCCGAACGATCGATGAGGAACATATGTGCTTTTCTTGCGCAGAATCGGCGGCGGCTGTCACAAAAATTTCGGCAAATGACGAACACGCGATGGGAAAATGAACACACCTGCTATGAGATCAGAAGAATTTGGGCATATTTTGGTTACGAAACAAGGGGGCAGCTGTTGAGGCTTTATGGGTTATTGCTGACCGTTAGAAGATATGTTCAAAGAATGATCTTTGCTTTCTGTACTTGTCCGGAAGAGATTCGACGATAAGGACAACCTTACAACTTAAGATCTAGACTAAACTCTTGCTTTCATTAGGGTGACTGAATGGTTAACTGCTGTCAGACTGAAGCTGCGAGAACTATAGTGCAGTAATGGACATATGGTAACACAACGAAACCTACAATTTGGATCAAAGTGATCCGATGGTAGCTGCCTTTGTTTAGTTAGAAATAAAATGCTACCCTGCTTTTGAAAATACGTTGAAAATTGGCAGAGTTACATATTAAATTTTTTAGTAAAGCAACCCATGAAAAATTGTTGTTTTATAAAATTAAAATTTATTACGCTTGTTGTCAAACAAGTACTCTCTAAAAATTTTGTTTAATACGGAACGAATACTCCATTTCCCCTCACTGATTTACACAAAAAATGGTCATGCAAATCGAAAGATAGGTATACTAAGTTTAAATATATCTATGTCAATATTAACTCGAAAAATAAAGTATTGAGATATTTCCAATTATGTATCATTTTTATGATTGATTTTTGCAAAAAACTGTATTATAACTTTTGCGATCTTTTGATACTGAGTTTTGTGTTTTACCGAGCCTTAAGTATACTTACGGCATTATCTTTTCTGAAAAAATGTTGCATTTTTTAATAGTAATATTTTTAAAATGCCAACTTCACATTTCAAAAATAATACCTTTTTATCATCACAAAAGAAAAACAAAAAATTCCCTTTTTTCCAGCCGACATTTTCTTTACTTATTTTTTGTATATATACATATATAGATAAGTATTACTTATTACGCTTACCACAGAAAGGAGAATACCTGTGTTTCCTTTCCTTAATTGTTTACTTCCTCCTTGATAAGAAAGCGAGTTTATTTCCATTAAATACATAGCACTTTCCCGACTAAGGCACAAATTTTTCTTATACTGAAGTAAATTATGGTAAAATGTAATCATCCTCTTTAAAACGTAAACTTACATCGGTTTTATATTACTCTTGCCACTCGTTTATTAAAATTTCATAATCATCAGATGACTCCAACAAGTCTTCAGCAATTTGGTTAAAACATATAAACGCAAAAGTTGTTTCCATCTTAATATTTTCATATATTTACATACTCCTTTTACGTTAAAAATTAGTGTTTTTACAAATGCATATATTATTTTTTTTTTTTTTTTTTTTTTTGAATAAACAACCAAAAACTGCTGAATGCAAAAAACAAAATAACACTTGTGTAGATATATGTGATCACCCTGTGATTTTATTGAGGGCGAGAAGTGCAAAATATTTTAGCTTTTTAAATATTTTTAGGAAAGAACATGCAACTTTTTTAAATGTAGCCTTATTTATCAGAAAAGAACATAAAAAAAGGTAAAAGGGCAAAAATTTATTGAATAAATATCCATGTGTTTCATAGTTTTAATTAAACATAAGATGCTTTGTTGAAACTTAAAAAGAAGTTAAGTCAATTTAAGTTCTATTGTTATAAAATTAATGAAAAATGAGAACACAAAAACAAACAAAAAACCCGCTCCCATACATTGAAAAGCCGATACACCCAAGACGAGTCACTGTTTGCGGCGGATTTTGGTCCAGAGGCATAATTGGGCCATTTTTCTTCGAAAATGAGCAAGGAGTGGCCGTTACAGTTAATGACGATCGTTATCGGGCCATGTTGAACGAATTTTTGTTCACAAAAATTGAAGAAGAGGATATTAGCAACATTTGGTTTCAACAGGACGGCACTACGTGCCACACAGCCGAAGCTACAGTCGATGTTTTGCGCCCTGTTTTTGAAGATCGCATTATCAGCCTCAGAGCTGATGACGTTTGGCTGCGATTTGACACCGTTGGACTATTATTTGTGGGGTGCCGTCAAAGATAAGTGTTACGCCAACAAGCTAGAGACAATTGACGCTTTAAAGGACAATATTCGTGAACCCATTGGTGAAATACAGCTGCACACAATCGATAATGTGCTTAAAAATTGGACCGATCGTGTAGGCTACTGCATGGCCAGCCGAGGCAGCCATTTGAATGAAATTATTTTCCATTATTAACCGGAAAGATTGTACTTTCAAATAAAAAAAGAAATTTGAGAAAATATTCAGCAGTTTTTTTTATAGGATTTTCAAAAAAAAAAATTATTTGGCGGACCCTTTATAATAACTCAATTTGCACTTATGTCGACCTAAGCTACTCTTCGATGTAACCACAGATTTTTTTCTGCATATTACAGTATAACGCGGTTAATTACCCCACGCTTTTTGTCTTATTTGCAAATTCCCTTTTTATGTATAGATTTCTAATAAAACTTCACGTTTACTCAAAGTACTTTTTGGCTACATAACATAAAATTTTTGTTAAACTTATTTTACACTTACCTTAATGTGCTATGAAGTATTTTTTAATAAAATATTTCAGTTAATTTAATACTTTTGTTAAAATTATAATATTCTGCAATAACTTCTTCATTAAAATTGTATAATCCGATTCGTATTCGTTTAAATATGTAAAGTGGCTCAATTTAATAACCGGACACCTATGCATTTATAATATATTCTTTTCTAAAATCCAAATCTCTTTTAGCCAAAAGCTAAAAACAACTATACATATTTTATTTAGGGAACCTTATATTACATTGTTCACTATGTTATGAAAAATAAACACAACCTTTTTGGTAAATAATAACTTGAAATATGATATTATTATATATCACAAATTATTAATCGAACTTGTGACAATTACCGCCTTTTAAAGCCATTTAATGCGGGATTTCCCGAAATTGTGACTGACAGCAATTAAGCAATAGTATGAAAAGCCGAACTTTTAAGTAGTGAAAAAAGTTTTTTAATTTCAAAAAAGAAAATAAATAAAAGACTGATATGAGCAGCAATAGTTTTAAAAATTTAAAGAAATTAAGGAATTGATAATCCAACATAATCAAAATGGTCCGTAATATTGGTATATTGGACCACTGTTAATAGAAGTCAGTTGAAAATAAGCCTAAATCTGGGTAACGAAAAAATTTGACTCCATCTAACGAACGATGGATTGTAAGTCAAATTAAAAAGAATTCCAAATTAAGTGCACCAACATTTACAAAACTTGTGTCTAAAAGTTCACAAATTAGCATCAGTTCCGAAACCTTCCGATATGTTTTCCACTGAAGAATTGCACGCAAAAAGCCATTCGTCAACAATGTTAATCGTATAAAGAGGCTAAAATATGTTAATGATTTTTCGTACCGGAGCAACGTGTTATTTACGGACGAAAGCGAATTTAATGCTTACCGCACAGATGAGCAGTCATATGTTTGGAGAACGCCGAATAAAGAATTAATCTTCGCCTTACAATAAAACACGGTGTTGGAAGGGTAATGGTTTGGGGTTGTATGTCTGCAGCGGGCCCTGTTTAGCTGGTTTCAATTGATGGAATAATGGACTAGTAGTATTTATATAACCATTTTAAAAGAAAATTTGGCAGTCAGTTGAGCATTTCGGAAAATTTTAAATTTAAATGACCATAAGTACAAAGAACATAATACGCGAATGTGGTTATTGTACAACTGCCACTATAAACGCCGCCACAGTTTCTTGATATTAACTTTATAGATAATTTGTGGGCATAACTCAAAAATAAATTAAAAGATCTTAAAGAGAAATGGGACTCCTTGTTAATGCAAAAGTTAGTAGAATCTGTTTTAAAGAGGCTAAAAGCTATTCTCCAAAATAAGAACCTGCTCACAAAATACTAAATTAAAAACAAAACTGATTTTACCTTAACAACTGAAGTGTCTAATTATTTTTTAACTTTTTTTTCTCTAATAATGAATTTTTTGTTGTTACTTTTTGTGTAGAGCCCAATGCAGCCCAAACAGCCCAATGTAAATAAATGAAATACTTTAAAAAATTTTTAGTTTAGTGGATAAATTGCATTTTCTATCGAAAGGCATATAACTTAGTTGTCCAGTTATTACATTTAGTCACTGTACCTTATTCGCATAACTACCTAAAAATCCTGAATTTTTTGTCGACGAAATCATCCAGGTAATACTGTAATATTAATGCAAACTTGTAAAATTATAAACCAATATTGATTAAAGGGTAGTTTACACCATTTGAAAGATTTAAGTTGTATTTCGTATGAAGAAAACCCAATAGCAAATACTAAATCCAATAAAAATTAAAAATTTTCTCATTTTATTTTGGTTTTACACTATCACATTTCAAGTACATAGAAATTATTATTATTTTCTTCAGGAATGGATAAGCTGATGCGATCGCATTTCTTTTATAATTTTTTCGTACTGTGTACCGTTTCTAATTTTTTACAACAAATACGTGTAATTTATTTAAAAATTATTATGAAATACTTAACATTTTAACTTTATTTTCATTATTTTACAACTACTTATTAGAAAAAAATAATAGGGGTACTCGTTTAAACTCCTAAATGCCTAATAAACCTCTTAAACTTTAAATATTAAGGCGCTTGCCAAATTTATATAGAATAATATTTTACTAGGCTGTAAAAATTTGAAGCTCTTAAATTGCCTGCTAAGTCTGTGTTTATACGAGGAAACAATTTGATGGGGAAAAGAGAATCGTTTTTGGCTTCGGTAATTGGCGATACGCTTTGTGGTCATATTTACATAGTTGATATTTATTAGCTTTACTTCTTTACAATAATAATAGTAATGCAATGTTGCCGACAAAATGTTTGCATGTGTGAACGCGAATGGAAAATACAAAATATAAATGAGGAGTTACCATGATGATATGCGTTTTTTTTTTTCAGTTTCATACAAAAAACTTTAACCAAGGTAACACTTTTATGGCTGAAATGGAAAAATAAATTAAATAGAAAAAAAAACAAATTTACGCAGTGTGTTCGTTTAATAAAGTATAGTGGATAAATATAAACAATTTAAAAATTTTTAAAGTTAGTAGGTTAAACGAGAACACTCCTAGCAAAATTAGGTAAATAAAATTTAAATTTCCCATCCCTGATTTATTTCTTGTGCTTTATAAAAATACAACTCTGCTCAAATGAACAATGAAATTGTATAGAAAAATTTTTTAAATTTTAAAAGCCAGACTGTCAAATTTCTATACCTAAATCTTTTTTCTTTTCATATTGTTTTCACACTATTAGACTTTCTAAGTTATGTTGAGTTTTTAACATGTCGTAATACAAGGTCTTATGGTGTAAGTTGGCCTTAAATAATAGTTATTATTAGAAAAATACAACGCAAAATAACAAATATTACATTTGTTCAAATTTTGTAAGCCGGTAATTTGACTGTTCCCAGTTTTCGTGCATTTATCATGTTTATTTATTTCCAACTCCGACAACTTTTTGCCTGATGACTTATATTAACACGAAGTCATTCAGACAAAATTTAGAGAAAGATGCTGTTTTCTTTATATACAAAAATCAATATTTATATTATTTTTGACTGGTGATTTGTATTGACTATGAAGTCATTCAGACTTAATTCAGAAACTTATTCAATTGCGCCCGCTTTTTAACAGATGATTTGCACTGACTGTAAATCTTTTTCGTCTAAATTTAGAAAATCTTGCTGTTACCATCTTGAACATATAGACAAATAAATATACAGTTTGTAAGGATGTGGCACCGCGCCGTTGGAATTTTTAAAACTTATGTAGCCTATAGTTCCTTCCAGACATGCAGAGAGTTACTGTAAAAATTAAAAGAAAATCGGTTCAGCCGTTTAGCTGTCTATAAGCCACAAACAAAATAGAAAATAGTTCCTTCCAAACATACAGGGAAATACTGTAAAATTTTCTAGAAAATCGGTTCAGCTGTTCAGCTGCCTATAAGGCACAAACAATGAAACAAATATACGTACATACACATACTTAGTGGAATTATCGTTTACATCACGACTAATGTTTAGTTCAGGATTTGGACCATTATGTATACAGTAACGACTCACCAAGAAAACTACAGAATGTGTAGCAGGGGTGAGCATAGCTGAGTGCTAACGAACGAATTCATGGGTCGCAGATTGTGGAACGGCCAGTAGATATATTGGTCATCTGCAAATGAAATTAGCAGTCGTGGACAGCTCAGCGGATTTGGGGAAGAGTATCGGAGTGGTTCGGAAATGCCGAGTATCAATAATTATTAGATCGACGTGGGGAGTAATTGACGCCTCCAAATAACATCTAAACATCATAAGTCGGGTTGGTGACTTTAAAGTTGTAGCCCTATTACGATTTTCAAAACTTTTACAGAAAATGTAACATCAAACTCATCAACGTTGACGACCCTTGGCATACGAGAACAGATAAGATTAGCACAGTGTAATGTCAGGGCGCTTAGTGATAATACAAGGCTTGCCTAGCTAAAGGCACAAGCAACAAAATTCAAATTTAAGATATTAGGAATAAGAGAGGTGCGGTGGTGGGGTAATGGAAAGTTCATATCATCAAATGGAAACCTAATTCTAAGACCTAAGGATTTGAGGAAGTTTTTGGAAACCTATTAGCAATCGCATTATATTAACTCGTTTGTCAACGCTGGCGCGTTATTCACCAAGCCAACATTTTTGTATATAATGAATACGAAAAAAAATTTTCTTAGTCTTTAATTAAACTTTTAATATTTTATTTAATTTTACCTTTAAAAAAGGAATACAATCAAAATAATAAAATTTGTGTATGTTTACGTACGTTTTCGGTCGGCGTCCTTTTCGTTTAGCGATTGCAATTGAAATCAAAATAATAAAACTGACCGACATAATCAACTGCAAAGTCGCATAACGTCAAATTCAGTATTTGGTCCAAAGACGACTGAATTTTTTTTATTATTTCATTAAACTGAGCTTATTTTTATACGTTAGTGGAAAACTGAGTACATGTACTATATGTATTTTGGTTTTGTGATTGTCCTGTTATAAGTTTTGGTTCTTGGTTTAAATTCAATCTTAACAAAACTGACCATAGATAATCAAAAACAAGAAAACATGGATTTGTTTAATGGTAATATATTTATGCAAATTAAAGTTAATGGCACATACACATGAATACACTTCCGTTCCCCACCGTTTATATGGGGAACTGGAGCTGTTGTTACTTCCCATCTTCAATCTATCGTAAAATTAAAAATTTATATATATATATATATATATATATATATATATATTTATATATATATATATATATATATATATATATATATATATATATATGTATATATAAATTGTTTGTTTATCCATATATATATATATATATATATATATATATATATATATATATATGTTATATTTTTGTCCGAATATGAGTAAAGGGAAACCGAACCTCATGTATCCGTTCGCGTGCCTTATAATCTCCAGAAACCCTATTCTCACGACGACGTCCTTGGGTCGTGGTGAATCGAATACTACCAAGGTCCAGGTTAGTTTGATGGAGAAACCAGGTCAGGCTAGTCTGCAGGCTACTGGTATCAAACTTAAATCAGGAGGAAGAAATGGGAAACTTGGATCTTCCAAATGCGTAAAGCGTAATAGCGGCAGAGAGGTGTGCTTCTGAGTTTTGTAGCAAGCACTTCTAAGGCTGCCTTGGCTAGCGTCAGCTTAGGACCGGCGAAAACGCCTGCTTCGCGCCCTGCCAACCGAGAATCTCGGGCGACAGGTAACCCAGTGCCTGCTGTGAATAAGAGAAATACGAACAAGTCTTCCAGCTCCCAAACTTCACCTCCACCGGCTAGTGAAGGAAATGCGAACAAGTCTTCGATTTCCGGATCTGAGCTCTCTAACGAAAACACGTCACAAAGCACATTACATCCGCCAGAAAGGCCTTCCTGAAGCGACGTGCTGCTGAGCGTGTCATGGATAAATTGGGCAAGAAGGCCCCGGAATCTCTAACTTCTAAAGAACTTGCTTCTCTCAACTGGTCCAATTCATATGTGGGAATGACTGGTCCACTTATAGATCCTCAAAACGCAAATCTTAGAGATCCTTCTGCAGCAGTGTGGAGGAAAATTCCGAGACGAACCGGCTGCAGAAAATCTTCGCATCATCACCGACGGTCCCAAGCTTCATTCAGAAGCTATGTGGAAGCTGGACCAAAAGTGGACAGGAGCGAAATGTCTTGCTCTTGAAAATGCCCTCGAGCACAGCATGCTCTAGTAGCATTTCTTGATATAGAGGGGGCCCTTAACAATGTATCACCGGATGGGGACCTTTTCTGTTTTTCTTTTTTTTTATAAAACGTTCGGACTCGTAAGTGGCGCAGTCGATAACGAAACAAATAACGGGAAATCCTGAAGGACACCGTCCTTGTAAAAAGTCTAAAGACTTCAGAAAAAGGTATATTTTTGTGAAAAAAAAGAAAAAAGGAATTTTTAATACGAAAATTAAAAATATCCTTGTGAAGAACTAAAAGTGAAAAGGCTAAAGACTTCAGAAGAAGGTATTTTTTAAGTGAAAAAGAAAAAAAAAATTCTAATAAGAAAATTAAAAAATTTCCTTGTGAAAAACTAAAAGTGAACAGTCTAAAGACAAAACAAAAACATTCAAATTAAAATTGAAAAAAACAAACTATAAAAAATATGTCCATTGAAAGTACACAATCCGAAGTACTATACGGATCTGATTTTCTAGAAGAAGCGACCCGCAAAAGGAGTTTCATGACACAAAGCAATACGACTTGTCGTCATTCATCAGAGAAGTAGAAATAATGTTGCCGCTGTTCCAGGAAAATCTCACCCTGCAACAGTTTGTATTTGAAAGATACATAGAGAACAAAATTCAAGGATCAGCTCTACACGTAGTATGAGCCTTCGTGAACCCAAATTAAAGAAGAACCTATCAAGAATTTCGGCGTTGAGGGCAGTTATCACTATCTCTATCACCAAGCTATAAATATGAATAGTGATGTAAGTGAATATTTTAAGAACCTTAGAGATATATTAGATAAGTTAGATAGTAAATACGAATTTAATATAAATAAACCTCTGGAGTTTTCACATCCTATTAATGAATCAATTATTCTTAAAACATTTTTGAATGGTATCCACTCTAATTTATCTAGCATAATTTATAGTAGAAATATATCTACGCTTAGGGAAGCTTATTACGTTTTAGAGGGAACAGGAATACTTAGACAGTACCAATAACAAAGGAACTATAACGACAACAGACGGAAGAGGACATATGCACAGAAACAGACATTTCAAGGCCAGCCATTCCAGAATTCATATAATAATAGTCCTTCTCCAATTCGTCAAGGTAACAATTCTACTCAATCTCGACAAAATTTGTTAACAAATAATTCTCAACAATCCAGACGTAGCCAATATTTAAACCGAACTTTTAGTCATACTAATCACAGACCTACCCCAATGGACATAGACCATATTGAAAACAATGATACAGAAGAAGTAAATTTTCAGTGTCAAGCCCAAAAATTCGTTTACCGATTGTCTAACTAAAAATAGGAAATACAAACCTCAAATTTTTACTCGATACAGGATCAACAACATCATTACTTAATAAAAATTTATTACCTGAATTTAAAAGAACAAAATTAAATAATCCAACATTTTTTAATACAATAAATGGGAACTTTTGTATTAAAGAAGAAGTTAATACACCTCTTCCCAAAAAATTTGAGGAAGATAATCTAATGTGTGGGAAACTAACCAACTTTAATTGTAAAAATTTCGATGCTTTAATAGGGCAAAATATATTAAAAGCCTTTTCAGCAATTATAAATCTTGAGGAAGACTTTCTTCAAATTAATGGAAATAAAATCAAATTTATAGACACATGTCCATATAACTTAAGAGAAATACAAACTTTAGAAGCACAATCAGACAACATTTTAGATGAATTAAAATGTGAGGACATGAATAAAGAGGAAGAAACGTTTTTAACAGAACTTATTTCTAAGAATTCCTATTTTTTCAACACTCATGAAGTACAGCATGCGATTCCAACTACGATCAACAAACCAGTATATTCAAAAATACACAAGTATCGTCAGATTCATGAATAAATCAATAGGCAGATGCGAGAAATGCTAGAACAAGGAATAATTAGAGAAAGTGTATCTCCATATAATTCTCCGTTGTGGATTTTATCCAAGAAGTCGAAAAATTCAGAAAAAAAAAAAAAATTGAAGAATCGTGATCGACTACAGAGCTTTGAATGAAATAACTATTAGTGATAAATTTCCTATCCCAATTATGTCGAGCACAGTATTTTACTAAACTTGATCTAGCATGATCCCCATTAAAGAGGAAGACAGAAAAAAACAGCATTTTCTATTCCAATTTGACAGTATGAATTCGCTCGTATACCTTTTGGACTAAAAAAAGCCCCTGCTACCTTTTAAAGAATCACAAATTCGGTATTAAGAGAATACATCAACAAAATATGTGTAGTATATCTCGATGATACATAGGGATAATATACAACGAATTTTTAATGCTCTTCGAAAACGTAATCTTAAGATTCAAGTTGATAAGTAAAAGTTTTTGCAAAATCTACCGAATATCTAGGACACATTCTTACTACTGAAGGGATTAAGCCTAACCCAGACAAAATCGAAACTATTTAAAAACTGAAACTTCCCGAAACCCAAACTATAGAAAATTCATAAAGGACTACGCCAAAATCGCCTACGGTTTAATAAAGTATTTAAAAATGGATACAAATATAAATAAGAACGATCCTCAGTACACAGATGCATTTTATAAACTTAAAAGATTACTAATCGACACACCCATACTTAAGTACCCAGGTTTTAAAAGAAAGTGAATTCGATGCCAGTGAATTCGTAATAGAAGCGGTACTAAAACAGGACAACCACCCCATCAGCTACGCCAGTAGAACTCTAAACGAGCACGAAAGAAGGTGCTCCACAAGAGAAAAGGAACTGTTGGCCATCGTTTGGGGCGTGAATTACTTTAGGCCATATATTTATGGAAGGAACTTTGACCTCATGACAGATCACCAACCACTGAAATGGCTACAAACAAAACATAAGGGAAAAGACATAAAAAAGACTTCAACGTTGGTTAATAAAACTTGGCGAATATGATATCAACATCGAGTATATCAAAGGCAAGGAAAATACTCTAGCCGATTTCCTTAGCAGAATCAATGCAGACACAGGAGAAATTTGTGTAATAGACGAAAATTTCGGAGATAATGACCTAGACAACTTAAGTATAACCGCTACTATTCATTCCCAAGAAGAAAGAAACCGTTTCCATACTCAAATAATATTGACAGGAAGTAAAACAGAAGAAATTAAAATAGTTGATAACAAAAGAAAAATCTTAGTAAGCCTAGACGATTTCAGAAGTGGATCATGTCAGATGTTTTAGGAGATTTATAAAAACAGGAAAAGTAGGAATATATTCAGGTATTTCAGATTCCGATTACAATAAAGTCCAACAAAAACTAATAGAGTTATATAACACAAGTGTAAAATTCTATAGATGTACATATCATGCTAAAGACATGAGAAATGAAGAACAAGCCTACAGATATATTCAAATATACCACAAAAAAGAAAATGGTCATGCTGGAATAAACGAAAATTATCAAGGTTTAAAAAACATGATATACTTTAAAAATCTCAAAACTCTTATCCAAGAATATATAAGCAATTGTGATGTCTCTTGTAGAGGTAAATCTGACAGAAAACTATATCAACCAAGAACGACGAAGAATTAGAAAATAAGCTCCAATGAATATCTGGATATATTGTAAAAATTAAAATTTCACTAGATAATGTCGAACACATACAGAATAATCTTGTAGCCGCAAAAACAAATCCTATGAATAATAATGTATTAACAAGTGAAGAAATAGTTCGTTACAAATTGATATTTATAAAATGCAAAATACCAAATTAAGTGTAGCCCAATACAAGGGAAATAAAATAATTATTGTAATTCAAATACCTAAAGATATATGGAAAATAAAAAGATCACGTTTTGTAGTTATACCTAATGAAAACCAAGAAGAACTTATTTTTGAAAATAGAAAAATTCTAAAGATAAACAATACAATGTATGATTTTACTAACTAAGTAAAAAGAAGTAATCTAAAAAGTCTAACCTTTGTATTTTCGCAAATAATTGTTTAAGGAAAAAGAACAAACAAACGGGAACAATATAAATAAAACAAGGCTGAATAATCATAAAAAATTATGTAAATTCTATGGTTAATAGTAGTTGTAATAATAGACAGTTGAATTTAAATGGAAATAAACTGATAACATTTAACGATTGTAAATTAGAAATAAATGGAGACCTTTATTGTAATTTTGATGATAAGTTTGAACAACATTTTTTAATAAACAATAACTTTAATTTATTTAAAAATCGAAGAATTCAAATTTCATAAAGAATTCATATACACTTTTAATGGCCTAGCCTTGACATTCAGTCTATTAGCCCTAGGTATAGTAATCATATTTTGCATATATAAAAAAGTAAAAAATAATAAAACAATAATAATTACAAAAACTCAGAAGTTTTCAGTTAAACGGGGGAGGAGTTGTGTCACGGACAGTCAGGCTGCGATCAGGGCGGTCTACTCGACATCGCGAATTGTGTGGGCATCTCTGAACAAGATGGCGAGACATTCAGACCTGCAGATTATCTAAGGGTTCACTCGGGGGAACTGTGTGGCAGATGAACTGGCGAGAGTGGGCTCCCTTCTCGGTAACGAGAAGATTGATCACTTGGTTCTGCGGTACATGTTGGGCAGGCACAATTTCGGTGGACAATGAAACCACGTGCTCTGTATCGAGACAGATCTGGTCCCTGTACGATCGGTCTCGCTTGGGGTCCATCATGGGGATACCGCGACATAGGCTGCGAATTCTGGTGGCTGTCATTACCAGGCACTGGGTCGATGGTGCGCACGCTAGGGCAGGGACTGCTACTGTTACTGGGAAGTGATAAGAAAGGAGGTTTTAGATATTACCATGGCTAGTACTAGCATCGCTGGGATGGTAAGAGAGTGGAAGGTCTCAGATCCCTTTCGGATCATAGGGTAATTGAGATCTCGCTAGGGGCCCTAGATACCATGTTTACCAGTACCTTAGGAATCCGAGAGGAACGAGTTGGGAGAGTTATTATGAAATATTGGGCCACAAATTGCGGGGCATTTCATCGAGCAAACGTATACGCAATAGCTACGAACGGGCAAAGGCAGGAGCACAAGGCTAAATTTACTGACTATAATAGGGCAATAAGGAAGGCTAAAAGAACTTTAGGAATTTCTGTGAGAGTATAGCGGCAAGAATTTGCAAAGCTCTAGCAAGAATGGATCAGTTATAGAAATGTCACTGAGAATGGAAGATTGGTGATTACACCAATTGTGACCTTGACAAGGCAGAACTGTTAATTCGGACACACTTTCCGGGAAGTACGGCGAAAGGTAACAGGAAGAACGAGGTTAGACCAAACAATGTTGGTAGTTTTAGACGAGAAGCATCGGCCAGTATTTGCACAGCGGAGAGAGTTAAAAAGGTAGTGAGTACGCTCCAACCATTTAAGTCTCCAGGATAAAATGAAATACTTCCAGCCCTGTTGCAAAACGGCATAGGGTAAATACTAACATACCTTGTAAATCGCAGTAGACTGGCTCTTGGGCATATAACAAAAATCTAACGGAAAGCGAGAGTGGTGGAGGTCCTTAAGGTAGGTAAGAGGGATATAGCATATACAAAGTCCGTCAGACCGATTAGCATCACATCGTTTATGTTAGACACTTGAAAAAGTTATGGACAACTGTATAACACGCGGGGTTCTGCATGTCATATATCCTGGACAGCACGCTTACAGAGCGGGCAGATCGACGGAAACGGCTCTCGTGGAATTAGTAGTAGCTATATAGAAATCCTTGGATGACAAAGAGATTAATTCTTAGGAACACTATTTCTGGCGAGCATTGACTGCTAGGGCTATACAGATGACATTGTTTTGATAACAAGGGCTAGGTTCGAAGATACCTTGTGTGAAGTCACACAGAGGGGACTTAAAATAGTGAATCGATTGTGTGGGATGACAGTGTTAAGCACTAAACCGGGCAAAACCATGATAGTACCATTCACTAGGAAAAAAAAAACTTCCAAGGTGGAGGAATATTCAACCACTGGGTAGGAGGTTAAATATTTAGGAACATTACTGGATAGTAAGCTGACGTGGAAAATTCAAGTGTTCTTTATCAAGAAAAACCATGCATGCGCTTATGGTATGCAGGAGGCATGCAGGGAGATCTTTGGGCTGTAACCCATGAATATTACACTGAATGTATACCATGATGGTCAAACCTATTGTGACATATGTGGTCGTTGTATGAACGATAAGAGCAAGTTTGAAGAGCCCAGGTAGAGCTAAAAAGGTACCAAAATAGCGTGCATAAGTATAACTGGGGCAATGAAAACTTGTCCCACAGCTGCACTCGAGGTTCTATTAGACCTTAGTTCGCTGCATTTGGCAGTGAGAAATAGAGCCATAGAGACCATGAAAAAGATAATGGGAGATGAGTTGGCTACGAGGTTATGCTGAGGTCATGTTAACCCACTTAACCGCGTAGTCGATGACTCCCTTCTTGGCTTTCCTGTGGTCAGGATCATAAAAATCTATGACTTTGGCAATACCTTTAGGACAAAGGTGAGTACTAGGAGTGAAAGGGAATGTTTGGAGAAAATATAATATAATAATAATAATAATAATAATAATAATAATAATAATAATAATAATAATAATAATAATAATAATAATAATAATAATACTAATAATAATAATAACAATAATAACAATAATAACAATAATAATAATAATAATAATAATAATAATAATAATAATAATAATAATAATAATAATAATAATAATAATAATAATAATAATAATAATAATAATAATAATAATAATAATAATAATAATAATAATAATAATAATAATAATAATAATAATAATAATAATAATAATAATAATAATAATAATAATAATAATAATAATAATAATAATAATAATAATAATAATAATAATAATAATAATAATAATAATAATAATAATAATAATAATAATAATAATAATAATAATAATAATAATAATAATAATAATAATAATAATAATAATAATAATAATAATAATAATAATAATAATAATAATAATAATAATAATAATAATAATAATAATAATAATAATAATAATAATAATAATAATAATAATAATAATAATAATAATAATAATAATAATAATAATAATAATAATAATAATAATAATAATAATAATAATAATAATAATAATAATAATAATAATAATAATAATAATAATAATAATAATAATAATAATAATAATAATAATAATAATAATAATAATAATAATAATAATAATAATAATAATAATAATAATAATAATAATAATAATAATAATAATAATAATAATAATAATAATAATAATAATAATAATAATAATAATAATAATAATAATAATAATAATAATAATAATAATAATAATAATAATAATAATAATAATAATAATAATAATAATAATAATAATAATAATAATAATAATAATAATAATAATAATAATAATAATAATAATAATAATAATAATAATAATAATAATAATAATAATAATAATAATAATAATAATAATAATAATAATAATAATAATAATAATAATAATAATAATAATAATAATAATAATAATAATAATAATAATAATAATAATAATAATAATAATAATAATAATAATAATAATAATAATAATAATAATAATAATAATAATAATAATAATAATAATAATAATAATAATAATAATAATAATAATAATAATAATAATAATAATAATAATAATAATAATAATAATAATAATAATAATAATAATAATAATAATAATAATAATAATAATAATAATAATAATAATAATAATAATAATAATAATAATAATAATAATAATAATAATAATAATAATAATAATAATAATAATAATAATAATAATAATAATAATAATAATAATAATAATAATAATAATAATAATAATAATAATAATAATAATAATAATAATAATAATAATAATAATAATAATAATAATAATAATAATAATAATAATAATAATAATAATAATAATAATAATAATAATAATAATAATAATAATAATAATAATAATAATAATAATAATAATAATAATAATAATAATAATAATAATAATAATAATAATAATAATAATAATAATAATAATAATAATAATAATAATAATAATAATAATAATAATAATAATAATAATAATAATAATAATAATAATAATAATAATAATAATAATAATAATAATAATAATAATAATAATAATAATAATAATAATAATAATAATAATAATAATAATAATAATAATAATAATAATAATAATAATAATAATAATAATAATAATAATAATAATAATAATAATAATAATAATAATAATAATAATAATAATAATAATAATAATAATAATAATAATAATAATAATAATAATAATAATAATAATAATAATAATAATAATAATAATAATAATAATAATAATAATAATAATAATAATAATAATAATAATAATAATAATAATAATAATAATAATAATAATAATAATAATAATAATAATAATAATAATAATAATAATAATAATAATAATAATAATAATAATAATAATAATAATAATAATAATAATAATAATAATAATAATAATAATAATAATAATAATAATAATAATAATAATAATAATAATAATAATAATAATAATAATAATAATAATAATAATAATAATAATAATAATAATAATAATAATAATAATAATAATAATAATAATAATAATAATAATAATAATAATAATAATAATAATAATAATAATAATAATAATAATAATAATAATAATAATAATAATAATAATAATAATAATAATAATAATAATAATAATAATAATAATAATAATAATAATAATAATAATAATAATAATAATAATAATAATAATAATAATAATAATAATAATAATAATAATAATAATAATAATAATAATAATAATAATAATAATAATAATAATAATAATAATAATAATAATAATAATAATAATAATAATAATAATAATAATAATAATAATAATAATAATAATAATAATAATAATAATAATAATAATAATAATAATAATAATAATAATAATAATAATAATAATAATAATAATAATAATAATAATAATAATAATAATAATAATAATAATAATAATAATAATAATAATAATAATAATAATAATAATAATAATAATAATAATAATAATAATAATAATAATAATAATAATAATAATAATAATAATAATAATAATAATAATAATAATAATAATAATAATAATAATAATAATAATAATAATAATAATAATAATAATAATAATAATAATAATAATAATAATAATAATAATAATAATAATAATAATAATAATAATAATAATAATAATAATAATAATAATAATAATAATAATAATAATAATAATAATAATAATAATAATAATAATAATAATAATAATAATAATAATAATAATAATAATAATAATAATAATAATAATAATAATAATAATAATAATAATAATAATAATAATAATAATAATAATAATAATAATAATAATAATAATAATAATAATAATAATAATAATAATAATAATAATAATAATAATAATAATAATAATAATAATAATAATAATAATAATAATAATAATAATAATAATAATAATAATAATAATAATAATAATAATAATAATAATAATAATAATAATAATAATAATAATAATAATAATAATAATAATAATAATAATAATAATAATAATAATAATAATAATAATAATAATAATAATAATAATAATAATAATAATAATAATAATAATAATAATAATAATAATAATAATAATAATAATAATAATAATAATAATAATAATAATAATAATAATAATAATAATAATAATAATAATAATAATAATAATAATAATAATAATAATAATAATAATAATAATAATAATAATAATAATAATAATAATAATAATAATAATAATAATAATAATAATAATAATAATAATAATAATAATAATAATAATAATAATAATAATAATAATAATAATAATAATAATAATAATAATAATAATAATAATAATAATAATAATAATAATAATAATAATAATAATAATAATAATAATAATAATAATAATAATAATAATAATAATAATAATAATAATAATAATAATAATAATAATAATAATAATAATAATAATAATAATAATAATAATAATAATAATAATAATAATAATAATAATAATAATAATAATAATAATAATAATAATAATAATAATAATAATAATAATAATAATAATAATAATAATAATAATAATAATAATAATAATAATAATAATAATAATAATAATAATAATAATAATAATAATAATAATAATAATAATAATAATAATAATAATAATAATAATAATAATAATAATAATAATAATAATAATAATAATAATAATAATAATAATAATAATAATAATAATAATAATAATAATAATAATAATAATAATAATAATAATAATAATAATAATAATAATAATAATAATAATAATAATAATAATAATAATAATAATAATAATAATAATAATAATAATAATAATAATAATAATAATAATAATAATAATAATAATAATAATAATAATAATAATAATAATAATAATAATAATAATAATAATAATAATAATAATAATAATAATAATAATAATAATAATAATAATAATAATAATAATAATAATAATAATAATAATAATAATAATAATAATAATAATAATAATAATAATAATAATAATAATAATAATAATAATAATAATAATAATAATAATAATAATAATAATAATAATAATAATAATAATAATAATAATAATAATAATAATAATAATAATAATAATAATAATAATAATAATAATAATAATAATAATAATAATAATAATAATAATAATAATAATAATAATAATAATAATAATAATAATAATAATAATAATAATAATAATAATAATAATAATAATAATAATAATAATAATAATAATAATAATAATAATAATAATAATAATAATAATAATAATAATAATAATAATAATAATAATAATAATAATAATAATAATAATAATAATAATAATAATAATAATTTGCGAACAGTCACTCGAACGACAATTCGAATGAAAACGTAAGCATTTTCATACGAGATTCTGTTTTACTATTTCGAACAGGTTTTCAACCATACGAACACAAACGTCAAAATCACTCACTACCTGTTTCGTTTTCGTACTGAATTAGTTTTTTATAACAATTGCACACATAAATTTACAATTATCTTTTTTTATTAATGCATTTACTACCTCTTAATTGATTTATTTCAATTCCTCTTCTGCAACTTCTGCCACTTTCCCTAAATGTGTTGTGCAAATCAACATTTCCATGACATCTTATCAGAATTACATATACTTGTAATACTTTTAAATTTGTTATAGCTTGTACGTACTAGCTCGCGTATCTGCGTACTTAAATACTATCCCAATACTCCAAGAAACGAGGTAAAATGGCTGATAAAACGTACGCAATTGAAAAATTTTAATTTATTTATATTTGTTTATATTTTTATATTTTACATTAACAAATTTCAATTTATTTTGATTTTGTTAACTTTCATTTTTCGTTCATAATTTTCTTTAACTTTTATTACAAAGTTGTATTTATCCCTGAACAAATGCATAGTATTTTGAAATGAAATTGAAAAAACGCGTTTTCGAGATAGAGAAACCCAAAATGATTCGTATTTGAGTAACTTGCTTTCCTTCGATTTGATTTTCGTTCGATATCATGAAACAGGCTATTAAACTAGTCTAATAAAATTACAATTAAAATTAAAAAGTTTATAAGTACCTTAAAACCGTATTCTGGATTATCTTCTAATTTTGTTAGCATTTCGGATGCATAATTAAGATCTGCATCAGCATAAAGTACAAAGGCATCATACATTTGTGGTGACAAACCTTTTTGTGCGCGTATTACATCAGCCGTAGTTAAAATATTGGAGTCAGAACCATGACCAAAATCATCATTTAAATTATGAATTTCAGCAACATTTTCATCCGATTTCAAATCTAAAGAATGCCGTTGTTTTGTTTGGTATGTTTTAGTATCTTCCACTGAAACAATATAAAAAAGCAATAAAAATAAATACTTTGTAAGAAAGATATAGAATAAGGCATATTGCCTATGCCCCTATTGTCGTTCTCATTTTCAATTCAGTTTTAGGTTGATTGGCAAGCCATCACGCTCGTGTAATTGCATCTTTTTCGTGTTTGTCAAACTCGCTTGATGGATTTCAAAAATTTATAATATTCTGTGTTTGTCATTCAGCCATCAAGCTTGTGTAATATTTTGTTAAACACACTGTAATTTTGTCAAACACGGTGTAAATTTCATTTCTGTATTTGTAAGTTAACAGTAAAGATGTCTTGGCTAGAGTGCACGTTTTTAAACATTTTATTGAAATGTATGAATTGAATTATGCCAGATAGAATATAGCATATAAATTATTTTTAGTGTTTTTATTTTGATAATTATTTTATTGATGTATTTTTTTATCAATATTTATTTGTACAAATTTATGATTCCAATAACATTGACAAAATATTCATACATATATTTTAATTTTTATTTTCAAAGTAATTTACAGACAATGCTTAAAGTATTCTGAAGTTCTATGAAGTTCTACTATCGGCGTTGCCGTGTTTGGTTATTTCTAACCAAAATTGGTTATTCATTATCTTGACGTTTGAAAATATTGCAATTTAAATTTTGGTTACTTTTTATCCAATTTGGCTAAATTTTATTGAAATTTGGTTAGAAAAAATTAAAAGCTATGGCAGCACTGCCTACTATGTAGGCTTTTTTTAATTGATTTGTAAATCTCATAAAAATGAATGTGTGTTCGTTTGAAAAACACATACAGAACCTACAGTGTTTTTCTGGGAGGAACAAGAGATTCGATTTTGACCGGAAGGGGAATATAGGGAAAAAGGGGAAAAAGATAATAAGATAATAATTCGGATGGGTCTAGCGAAACACGCCTAGTTTTAGCTAGTAATAATTAAAAATAAAATAAGTCAAGAACTTTATCATTAATAATATCAGATCATCACCTGTAATACAAATGTACCAATCATGGTCTAATTTTATATTTCTACCATAAAATTAGGTCATGATTGGCTCAGCAAAAAAAAAATTATGAATTAATTTTTGGACGCAAATGTACTTTTTCTTTTTTTTTATTTAGTTTTCTAAATAGTGTTGATGCAGCCTTTTGAATTTAAGTTTTAATTCACCCAAATAGCCTTTGGCAATCGGGGACTTTTTCGACCTACAATTTATCATACTGTATGTTGTAGGTCGTTATAATTATGTAAATGTTTTGTTATTGTTCTTTTTTTTAATTTCGGATAAATAAATTTTTTCTTATTAGTAAATTAATTTTTTATATAATTATTATTAAGCCGATAGAAAAATCAATTTCTGATTGTCATCTTTATATCAATAATTCATCATATTCATAATTCATAAATTAACCAAAGCAGATATTAATTCATCCGCCATCATATTTAACAACTTCACTACTCAGTGTGCGTGTATACTGATGTTTGACAAACTTCGCTGGATCGTGTATAAGCAAAACATTCTCTTACCAAGCCGTGCTCACAAGCCGCGCAGGATCGTCTAGTCGTCTCTTTATAATATCAAAAAACAAAACCAAAAGAAAAACAAAACACAGTGGCTACAAGCCAAACTCGGACATTATTATAGTGTTGATAGAAATAAAACTAATAACAAACAGTTAAGGAGATCTTTTGTTTGATTTTTTATATTATATAAAGGGTGTTTTTTATAGAGGTATAGAACTTTAAGTTGCAATGAAACAACGATGGATTATTCGATTGACATGAATTTTATTTATCCGAAAGATAATCTTATGGCATTACATTTTAAATATGATTTCTGGCATATGACCGCCACGTCTGGCGCGAATGTAGTCCAATCTGGACGTCCAAATTTCGATGACTTTTTCCAACATTTGTGGCCGTATATAGGCAATAACAAGGCGAATTTTGTCTTCCAAATGGTCAAGCGATTGTGGCCAATTCACAAGTCCAAAACGTGAAATTAGGCGGTCACCAAACGCGTCTTTCAATAAATCTATTGTGGCACGAGCTGTGTGACATGTTGCGCCGTCTTGTTGAAACCACATCTCCTGGACATCATGGTTATTCAATTCAGGAATGAAAAAGTTAGTAATCATGGCTCTATACCGATCACCATTGACGTAACGTTCTGACCACCATCGTTTTTGAAAAAGTACGGACCAATGATTCCACTAATCCTTAAAGCGCACCAAACAGTCAGTTTTTTTGAATGTAACGGTGTTTCCACATACACTTGAGGATTACCTTCACTCCAAATGCGGCAGTTTTGTTTGTTGACGTAGCCATTCAACCAGAAGTGCGCTTCATTGCTAAATTCGCTTATGAAAATCGGGAACAACGGTAATCTCGTTTTGGGCCCATTCGACGATGATGATCGTTTGGCTTCAATTCTTGCACGAGTTGGCTTTTGTAAGCACGCAAACCAAGATCCTTCCGCAAAATCTTCCATAAAGTGGATGGACACAGATCCAATTCCTGTGCTCAATGGCGGATGAACTCATTCGGGTCTTTCTCAATGCTACGCTCTACAGCAGCAATAGCTTCTTCTGCACGCACCGTACAGCGTCTCTGGGGATGCGAGTTATCAATAGGAGTAAACGTGGTGCGAAAACGTTCCATGGTTAATCGAATTAACTGCTTTGATGGACAATTTTGTCGACGATAAAATGGACGTAGTGCGCGATACGTTTTCCGCACAGAACCATTATTTTCGAAATAAAATTGCACTATTTGCAAACTTTGTTCAGGCGTAAGCCTATTCATGATGAATTGCCAAACCAAACTGAATATTTTCAGTGATTGACAGCTGTTAAATCGGTCGCCATCTTGAAAAGTAATGTCAACTTAAATTTCTATACCTCTAAAAAAAACATGCTTTACATACATATATACGCATATCGCCAACACAAAGTTTTATTGTTTGAATTCTGTTTCAGTCCCTCATGTTCTACTGCAATTTTCTTTTATTTTAAAGGTTTTGTATTCTTTTCTTATGTGTTTGATGTTTTTGATTTTGTTTTGGTTTAAAATATTTTCTCTTCAAAACACTTATTTAGTAAAGCAAGAGTACAAGAGACGAAGTATTTAAAATGATGGACGATTGCTTGTGAAGGGCTTATTAGACGATCAAGCGGGGATTGTCAGCACGGCTTGATGAGTTAGATTGTTTTGCTATTACACGATCCAGCGAAGTTTGTCAAACATCAGACACACGCAGACACTGAGTAGTGCAGTTGTTTATGATGGCGCGTGAAATAGTTGCTGCTTTGGTAATTGATGAATGGTTGGAAGATGACAATCAGGAAAAGAGAAATAAATTTTGAAAAAAATGGTTTTCTAAAAGGCAAAATCGATCCCACACAACTTTATTAAGAGAATTGCAAACTACGGCACATGACAGCTGTTAAATCGGTCGCCATCTTGAAAAGTAATGTCAACTTAAATTTCTATACCTCTAAAAAAAACATGCTTTACATACATATATACGCATATCGCCAACACAAAGTTTTATTGTTTGAATTCTGTTTCAGTCCCTCATGTACTACTGCAATTTTCTTTTATTTTAAAGGTTTTGTATTCTTTTCTTATGTGTTTGATGTTTTTGATTTTGTTTTGGTTTAAAATATTTTCTCTTCAAAACACTTATTTAGTAAAGCAAGAGTACAAGAGACGAAGTATTTAAAATGATGGACGATTGCTTGTGAAAGGCTTATTAGACGATCAAGCGGGGATTGTCAGCACGGCTTGATGAGTGAGATTGTTTTGCTATTACACGATCCAGTGAAGTTTGTCAAACATCAGACACACGCAGACACTGAGTAGTGCAGTTGTTTATGATGGCGCGTGAAGTAGTTGCTGCTTTGGTAATTGATGAATGGTTGGAAGACGACAATCAGGAAAAGAGAAATAAATTTTGAAAAAAAATGGTTTTCTAAAAGGCAAAATCGATCCCAGACAACTTTATTAAGAGAATTGCAAACTACGGCACCTAACGACTATAAAAATTTTTGAGGAATGGATTCTAAGGCTTATAATAAACTGTTACAAAAAATTAGGACGTTCATTGAAAAAAGAAATATAAATATGCGAGATGCTATTTCTGCATATGAACGCCTTACCGCATAATTGCATTTCTTAACAACTGGTCAGAGTTATGCCGCATTAAAATATCAAATATCATTATATAAGTCACCATCTCTAACCAGCATTGTCATTGAAACATGTGAAGGAATAATGAAAGTTTTACGACAACATAGTCATGTAAGTTATATTTTATTTATACATAAACAAAAAAAGTAACAAAATTCAAACTTAAAAATTAAAACAATTTGAAAGTTAAAAAAATCTAAATTAAAAACTAAACAAAATAGAATTACTTATAATTAATATTTTTTATAAATTCCTGAATGGAACAGCTATTGGTAATTTCTGCTTGCGGTTGAATTCCATACTGTCTTTTTTCTTGCGTAAAATTAAACTCATTATTTGGCTGAACATGAGCGGGCTGGACGATGGTGTGGAGGTTGTTGATATTATTTGAATCGGGCTGAGCAATGGTGTGGAGGTTGTTGATAACAATTTCAGCGGGCTGAACAATGGTGTGGATGGTATGGTTCTTGGCATTATGTAGGAAGAGCTGGATGATTCTGAGTTAGGCAATGAATATTGCCTTTCTAAAGCCTTATGGCATTCCTCATTCAGTTTTCCTAAGGCACCTTGGTACAGAGCTAATAAAACACTAATAATCTTATTTGCATATATTTTTGTGTGGGCTCTTAATTTTTATATTGGGCCTCTCATGATGTGCTTAAAGCACTGGCTTCGTTCATCGATTTTTGGTTATTTTCCAGGTTTTCAATAGCTCATGTTAGCAATTTTCTGCTTCGATTCTTCTTTTTTTTTTTGGTGGGGGGTTAGATTTATTCCTGTAAAATAAAAATAGACAATTAAAATTTATTTACCTATTTTATGTTTAAACTTCCACGGAATGAGTACGAATGAAAAGATATGGCTGACACTATCAATAATATAAGGAATTTTTCAAATTTCCTAGAAGCAATCTATCAACATAACGAAACCACCAAGATCTGGATCGATTTACTTAAACTACAAGAAAACGTACAGTATTGTTTTAATGGCACTAGTTAATGCCAATTATGAAATGAAATGGCAGGGTTTCAGATGGTGGTGTATTTTATAATACTAAATTAAGCATTTTACTTGAAGAAAATAAGATAAATATACCGCTAACAAGAAAACACAATAACTACGACAAAGAATTGCTTCTTGTTTTTGTTGCTGACGATGCTTTCCTTCTAAATGTTAATATAATGAAGCCATTTCGAGGGGATAAATTAACTACCGATCAAGAATATTTGAACCGACGTCTATCACGTGCAAGAAGAATTGTCGAAAATGCCTTTGATATAATTTCTTCCCGTTTTAGGATACTCTTGACAACAATTAACTTGAATTCCGAGACAACAAGTGTTAGCAATATGTTACTTACATAATTTCTTACGATCAAAGTCCCCTTTATCCTACTTGTGTACTATACATAGTGAGTATTCCCAATATAATGAAGGGCAAAATATTTTGACAAATTTACAATTAACAAAAACAAACAACACAACTATTGCCGCAAAAAATGTACGAAGTAATTTTTGTGAATATTTTAACACCGGAGGAAAATCTAAATACGGGTTTTGCGAAGTATAAAAAATTAAAAAAATAATTTTAATTTGAGAATTCCAACAACTATTTCTTATCATGTTTGTTTTTTTCACATTCCTTTATTGCACCTGAACGGAACGATGACGTCATAATTTTGAAAAAAAGGGCCGCACATTACAGAAAGTCTTTACCTGCTTTAAAAAAGTTTTTCAAAAATACAAAATTATTTCATTATTTTGGATGTAGAGAATTTGTGAAAAAGTTTGGGTTTTTTTACTTTTTTCTTAAAAAAACCTGAATTCAAAACAAATTAACAATTTTTAATTTTCAAAACATTTATTTGACAGCAGGTAAAGGCGTTTTGTTGTATGTGTTGTAATGTGTGGCCCTTTTTTCAAAGTTATGACGTCATCATTCCTATCAGGTACAGTTAAGTAATGTGTAAAAAAACATGATAAGTTGTTGGAATTCTTAAATAAAAATAAAATTATAATTTTTTTTTTCATTTTGTATACATTTATTTAAAAAGCCACATGTAGTACCTATCTTTTAAATACTTTTATAAAAATCACTAGTTTAGAAGCAAAATATAATAAAATTACAAATCATATTATTTTATAAGTTTAATAAATTTGAAAGTGGAAAATTCTTTAATACTTTATAAATAATGTAATAATGATTGAAATATAAATACTATGGACAAATAAATGAATTTAAACTAAAATGTATTGTTGTTTCATTTTAATTATAAGCTTACCTCATACTGCTCTATATCTTCTTCTATTTTAAGTGTGGAAACTTCGTCCTTTTGCGTCTCTTGAGATCTTAGAAAATGCAAATCGTCAAAATACCATAAGGAACTCACATAGATGTTATCAACACCAACTCCTGATCTCTTACTCTGTTTTATTATTATTATTATTTTTATAATTCGCTTCTGTAAGAGGTCCACAGTATATATTTTTCTTTTTTTTTTTGCAACTTGAATTTTTGCATGTGGTTGCACATTTTTTTAAATTTCTAAAAGTTCTTCATAAGCCTTTGGTTTTAAATTTTTGTTGATACACTTCGCTTTTGATTTGTCATAATTCTGGCAAACTTTTATACGGTTCTATGAATTCTTTTAAAAACACGCGCTCTAGCCAATACATGTTTACTCCTCGCTTGCAAAAACGCAAATAAATTCACACTGTTTGACAAAATTGCTATTACACGATGACAAACACAAAATATCAAGAAATGTTTAAATCTATCCAGCGAGTTTGACACGACAAACGTGCTATTACACGAGCTGGTTAGCTTGCCATCAAGCCGTGTTGACAATCCCTGCTTGATCGTCTAAGACATTCAACTTGTGCTTGCGCAACCCTTTAATACATTTATGCATATGTGAGGATGTAATATTTTTAATGTAGACTGTATTAAAGACAATAATAAGTCTTTCAAGTATGTGATAGATATCGATTCGTTTTGAAATGAAATCGAAAGTTCAAAACGAACGAATCAACTGAAGGTGTGATAGAAATCGCATCGATTTTATTTTCCATATTTGTTTTATTTCAACGCGTTTCATAATAAAATACCAACTTTATATTTAATTATTTATTTAAAATTTAAAATTCGTATGTGTGTATGAAACATACGACAAATCTTTGGTAAAAAAAAATTATTAAACATTTCAAAAAATAAAAATATATCATTTTTGAATTTCTTTGCTCTCCAAGTGATGATCATAGTTGCAATATCTGGAGTATGAAATCACATTATGCAAATAACATTTTGCTGGTCAATGGCTAGCATGTTGGTGAAATCGATTCCAAAAGAGCCATACAATGTTCTGGCAGCCAAGAAGACGTTGTCTGCAGATTGGTTTTTCAATAATTGTCATTTTATAATCGCCTTAGCTGCTGGAAAGAAAATCACATGGGATTTATCAGGGAGACTCTGTTCATCGTCCGATGTTAGGCAAATCAACGAAGATGGTGGACGATGTGTACGTCTCTTCCACTTCGGAATATGTTTTGGCAAGTGTGGGGCAGCCTTATATAATATTAAAAATCTATTCGTGTCTAAAGAAGCATCAGTGCCTCTATTAGAGCCACCTTTAAAGCTATACATAGGTTTATGTTGGTATTTCTGACTACCTTACGTAGACACTGCCTTCAAAAATAAGCATGTGGTATACCTATTTCTACCATGAGGTGTTTTTAGAACAATTCAGGACAGGAACGAAGAGCATACTCAGGATTAGTAAAATCTATAGTAGTGAATCAGGAAAAAATTGTATTCCAATGCTATTAATCTATTAATAAAATAATTTATATATTTAATAAAAAGAAAATAAATATTTTTGTCAATTAGTTGCATTTTTACGAAAGGAATTTTCAGTGGGTAACGACTCTACTTAAAATTTTTATTCATATTTTTAAGATTCAGTCACATTTCGAAAAAATTTCTTGCAAAAAAAAATTGCATCGTTTTCATTTCACTAATCATTGCCTATTCGATTTGAAAACGTAAAAACAATTCGAATTTCGTTTTCTATCACACTTGTTTTTGTTGAAATTTTTATAGAACGAAATGAAAAATAAAATCGAATTCGATTTAAAACAAAACCAATTTGAAAACGAACCTTATGCTGCCATCACAACTTTTTCGATTTTGAGTCGATTTCCTTTTGTTTCGATTTCCATCACATGTTTATGTGCTACGCATTAAAAATATAATGATTATGAAGCCAAACCTCTTAAACCACAATAGTTCAAACCATTAAAATAAAGAACAAACACGCTAAGGAACAGAAAGAAATAAAAAGTAATTAGCTGATTTCGACTGAGCAAAGAAGAGTGTGGCAACTGTACCATTGCACCCTTAATAACCGCCAATACATGTTTACACGAACAGCCAATATCGAGGTTCGCTCTCTTATCTGAATATTTAAAGGTAATTTTAGCGCTGAATTTTTGCTTAAATCAATGAAATTCACAAAATCTTTCCTGTACCACTCGAAGCGTCTAAAAAGCATATACCTCCAGTTTCATAATTTATAACTCACATAAGGTTATTCAAGTCATACTTTTTTGTTCATTCAATAGAGAAAAATTTATTAGAATTGATTCTCTTAAAGTATCTAAATCATACAGGTTGTCAGGTTGTAACTCGAATTAAAAACTGCGTGCATTGGCCGATTACGCGCTGACATGCCCATATGAAATAATACGTTGTTTACCATCATCAAGTTAATTAATATAAACGCCGTGTTGTAAATTGTAAATAAGGATTTCCTGTACTATTGTGCATTTGATGCAAAATAATGTCACACATATTATCTTTGTATATGATACTGTTACGTTTTTACTTTTTAAAAATGCTTATTAAAGGAGTTCGTAGATTGCAGTTGAAATAAAAATAAATCTGTGTTTGGTTTTAATTAAAATCCCTGATGTACGTATTTGGCCTTGCATCTGTAAATTAAAGAGAAATGCTATAATTTGTACACTTAGTATACTCAAAAAGAAACAAAGTCTAGTTACTTTAAAAGTTGGCATGTAATTGCCACGAAGTGTAATTGTTGCCTCAAAGGAAGTCATGTGGAAGTAGTTCTTGTATTTTGCTACATTTGTAAAGAAATGTATGGAATCCGATCCAGTTGCTGAAACCAAAAAGTACAAAGGCTCTGGTGGCGGAAACAATAACACTAATTTCAATTTGCCAACACAATCCACTTGCTTCATTTTTGTATTTTAATTCGTTACAATATTGGAAAACCGAGTTCAAAGATCCCATCGTAACGTACTGGTAGGAACTGCAATTAATTGAACCATCATAATTGAAAGCCGCTTGTAAAAGATTAGCAGCAGCTTGAAAATGGAGCGTTGAGCTTGATCATAATATACTAATCCTTTCGATTGGGAAAATTGGGTAATAGTGACAGAAAATCTCCAACAAGTTACAATAACGAAGCATTTAAAATGCCAAAACATAGTTATTGTAGTTATGAGACAATTATTACCACCACTTTTAACATCAGATAAAACAATGGACATGTTTTTCAATTTTACGCAACCTCAATTCTGTCCCAAAAATTGAAAAAAATAATGAACATGTATATTATTTCCAAAGAAAAGATTTGCTTAAGTTCTGGTTGCGGTGAGCAGGAGGAAAAAGAAAATGAATACTTAGTTGTACCCAACAGAATTTTTAAGTACATTAAATTCATCCGGATTGATTTTAAAGATTATTGCATTTATAGTTTTAGTTCAAAATCATAATGCTAAACAGCGATTAATAAATGGTACAAAGTTAATCCTAACGTATTTTGGTAAGTATATCATCACTGCAAAAATTATTCATTTCAATAAAACTGTATTCAAACCGCGAATTAACTTTATACCTTTTTATTCAACTGTGCCTTTTAGGATGATATGAAAAAAATTTCCAAGGATTGTATTAACCCGGACATGAGTTTTTTTTCATGGATAGTTACACGAAAATTTTCACGAATCCGTGTTTCTAAGGTATTTTTGTGTCTGTTAAAAATTTTTACGTGCAAAAGTAAACAATAAGCAAGTCATAACCTCAAAGAATGTTTTAAAGAAACAAAGGGTGGTCCAACTAAAACGCACGATGGCGCCATGACATGAGATAACACGGCTGTTGAATTTTTCGAGCAAGAGTCGTTGTTTCGTTGCTTGTGTGGCAAGTGGCAACATCCCGTTGGACCTACATACCGTCTAGGATGAATTATTATCATTTACAAACGATTGACTTTGTTACTCTTTTTTATAAATAAACATGATCAAGACACAATTTAATATTCTCACTTTATTATGTTACAAAAAAATTACCAATAGGAGAGCGAACAATTCTTACGGGACATATAGTTTTTACTCTCAAATTAACGATTTTTCGATACAAATTAAACTTTTTACAAGTCAAACACAATTTTTTTCAACACAAATTGAATTTTAATCGGAATAAACTTAATAACTATAATTAAACAATCCGTGAAATTAGTAGCACCTTCTCATTGTAACAATTATTATATATATATGACTATGAATTTGTCATTAGCTGGATCTGGAGAGTTTCTGCAGTGAATATTTTAAATAGCAAGAAAATATTAGTTTAATTTTATATTATAAAAAAATAGTAAAATAAAAATATAATATGAAATAAAAACATTCAATTTGAAATGAAAAAAATTATATTGAAATGAAAAATGTAATTTTAAACGAAAATTATTTAATTCTTAATGAAAAAAAAAAAATATTTGTTTAATTTGTTCCGAATAAAATTCAATTTGTGTGGAAAAATATGCTGAATTGTAAAAGCAAAAAACAAATCTACATCTCATTACTACTAACTAGGAAGTAATCGCTGGTGTACCATAAACATAATACTGTCTATTGTTTTGGGTTCCAACCGATCTCTTTTTCCAGCTAAGAAAATACGCGTTCGGATGTTGCACTACTAGCAGGAATAGTCAATATTTTCATAGCTAGTTTTGATAATTTGTATATATATACATATGTAGTCAATATTTTCATAGCTAGTTTTGATAATTTGTATATATATACATATGTAGTCAATATTTTCATAGCTAGTTTTGATAATTTGTATATATATACATATGTATATATATATATATATATATATATATATATACATATGTATATATATATATATATATATGTATATATATATATATGTATATATATATATATGTATATATATATATATATATATATATATATATATATATATATATATATATATATATATATATATATTTCAGTGGGAATTAAAAAGCGCAATAACCTTTGATTTTTATATTTTGAAGTATCTGGTATTTTTTTATAAAAGATTTTTTAATTGCTATTTAAAAAATTCTAAGAATTTGCTTAATGTTCCACATAAAATTTGTTCTGTCTTGGATTGTTTCTAAAAAGAAAAAAAAAGAAGACACACAAATATTGATGTAAAAGAGCATACCATTTTTTATTCATCCACACACGCATGTCATATAAGTAATTCTTATACACATGAATACTTGATGTACTTTAAATATTTTTCCATACCCATTGATACGCATACATCAAATGTATAAGTGTACGCGAGTTATGGAAAACCCTATAACACAACCCCAACTACAACAACAACAAACGCACCAAACAAACTACAATATTAAATAGCTGCATAAGCATTTGTTAAATTTTATTACCTTTAATTTTACCAAGTTTATTATCCTATTTATTTTTCTGGATAAACATTTTATTAGTATTGCGAAACTGTTCGAAATTATTAATAAGCAGTAAACAGTTTAATGAATTTTTTAATTGTGAAATTATTTAAAAGAAATAAAAAATAAATTAATAGTAAACACTTTTGTATTTAAGTAATAAGTTTAATGTTTAAAAAAAAATTAAGATAAAATGAATTACATTCTGGTAATGAAAGGTTGTTTTTTTTACTTCACGGATTAATAACAACCATAACTGGTGCAGTAAAAAAAAATTGACGGTTTATCAACTTTCGCTCTCAAAACTATTAAAGGACATAAAAGTAAAAATTCGGGAATTATTACGGTAATATAATAGTGAGAAAACTGTGAATAATTAAGGAATATAATTGAAACAGTGAACGGACAAGAATGGTTTAAAACTATTAAAATCCGAAAACAATTACGAAGTATAATTAAAAAGTTAAAGTGACAATAATTATAGAACTAATTAAGTTAAAACAAAAAATTTAAAACTTAAAGAATTAAAAAGTTGCTCATAAAAAAAGTAAAAATCGTGATAAAACAATAACTAATTTATTTAAAATATAAAAAAATTAAAAAACAAAACTTAAGCAATTGTAATAATCGTCAGAAAAACAAATACCAACAAACCAAAAATCATCATCCAGTGAACCTACAAAAATGAAATCATCAATCAGCAACCATCAACAGAACTCACAGGAACAAAATCAAAATATACAAATAATCATCAATTTCCAACATCAGCAATCATCATCAAAAGGACTCACAAGAACATCAGTCAACGCTTGAATACGAAACTTCTTATAATAATAACAGAGTAAATAAGACATATTTTAATTACTATAGTATAAGTGTGAATACAGTATAAATAAGATCTATTTTAATTAATAAAAGTGAAAAAGTATAAATAAGTATAAAACTAAATAAGGGTTGCCTCATGCGAAAAAATTATCGAAATAAACCATACACAACAATTTTTAGATACCTAGTACACATACCAGAGAAGACAGAAATGTCACTTGATAACAATAACCCTTCAGGTTCCACTCGTCAACTAATCCCAAATTCACCCTTAAACCCAAATCAAATATTTGTCTCACTAAGAGTCCCAGACGCGGGACGGAAATCCAAGACTGCTAAACGAATTTTTGATTTTTGACTAATTTTGAGGAAATCTTGGGATACCTAGTTAATGTAGACGGAACAAACTATGCACAAATTATATTGAGAGCAATTAGGAACAAGATAGTAGGGCAGGCCAATGAAGTGCTCAATGTTTATGGTACCCCTTTGGTTTGGGAAAGTATAAGAAATAATCTAATTCTACATTCTTCTGACAGAAGAAAAGAAAAATCTTTAATCAGAAACTTACATAACTTAAAACAAACCAATCAGTCGGTTCAACAGTTTTATAGTGCAATTATTGAGATACAATCCTCTATTAATAATAACATAACATAATAGAGCAAAACAAAAATTATTTGCCGAAATGTGTCTGAATACATTCTTATCGGGACTTAGAGAACCTTTAGGCTCAAATATCAGATCAATGAGGCCTAAGACGATGGCCGAAGCCTTTTCCTTTTGTATTCAGGAACAAAATATGTATGTATATATTATGCAAAGAAACCATTTACAGACACATATCCTATCCCCCAGCAAAATGTAAGACACTTTTACCAAACTATCAGAAATTTTCACCTTATCAACCTTACCAATCAAACAACCATAACAGAATTTCACAACAATTTCCGAGAATTAAATACCAGAATCCAATTAATAATGTTCAAAAACCCCAAATTAGTGCACCTATTAATACATTCGGACACAATACAAATTTTAATAATAATTAATGGATTCGAACAAAATAGGACATTTTATAACAATAATTCACCTAATCCTGGCTTTGGGCAACAATAGCATCGTTCACAGAACTTACTACCACCAGAACCGATGGATACAAGTTCAGGATTTACTAATTTAAGGAAACCATCGAGCTTGCAGACAAGAAGAACAATAGGTAATTTTAAGCCTCAAGAATTGTATAACATTGATGTTGGAGGATCTCCTTGCACAGACTTGGAAGAATATTACTACTACCGCAACGACTATGCTCGACAAGATAATATGTATTCTCATGATTTCAACCAAGGCTTTATTTTTGAACAAAACAACCAGATTGACCAAAACTGTTATAACACAATTGATGACAGTGAAAATTTTCTAATAAATGCCTCCCCGGACCAACAGGATACTTAAACCTTAATAAACATGGACACACATTACCTTACATAAATATACCTTCCCCCTTCAGGAGACCATTAAAATTTCTGATCGACACTGGAGCCTCTTCATCTTTTATAAATCCAGAATTTGTTGAACAAGCCAAATGTCAGAATTGTAAACCAATCACGATTACGACAATTTTAAATAAACACTCCTTGGATAAGAAAATCACCTTGCCATATTTTGATGAATTTAAAGAAGGTCAAATGGAACTATTTGTCTTCAAATTTCACAATTATTTTGACGGGTTAATAGGGCTTGACATTTTGGATAAATTGAAAGCCAAAATGGACCTAAGCCTAAAACTTTTATCACGAACAATTCTATAATACCACTGCAATTTAAACCCAATTTGACTTCGGGAAAATATATAATTCAACCATGTTTAAAATTTATTATTAAAATACTGGTTGAAACGGTGACTTTTTCATACAAAAAATATTTTTAGAACCAGGCTTGTTTATATCAGAGAGAATTTATTCTTCAAAAGAATGGTATAGTTTTGTGGAGATTGTAAATACATCCGACAAAGAAAAGGTAATTTATATTGAACAACCTATTAAGACTATTCCATATCAAAATTTCATTGAAATAAAAAATTTCACAATAGATTCTGACATACTTAAACAGGAAGACGACATAACTAAATTACTGAGAACTAACCACTTGAACGAAGAGGAAAAAAAAGAACTAATTAAAATTTGTATAAACTATGACGATATATTTTTTAGAAAAGGAAGTCCTCTTAGTTTTTCTAACCAAATTAAATATAAAATCAACACCACAGACGATATACCAATTATTACAAAGTCCTATGTTCATAAAGAGGAGGTAAAGACGCAAATAGACAAAATGTTACAACAGGGTATTATAAGACCAAGTTTTTCACCTTGGAGTGCTCCAGTATGGATAGTGCCAAAGAAAAAGGATGCTAGTGGTGTGCAAAGGTGGAGATTCGTTATTGATTATAGAAAATTGAACGAAAAGACAATTTGTGACAAGTATCTCATACCCAACATAACGCACATATTAGGCAGAAGTATGTATTTTACTACCCTAGATCTTGCCAGTGGTTTTCACCAGATAGAAATGCATCCAAAGCATATAGAGAAAGACTTAATAGGTACGATTTGTCTTGTATATTTGGACGACATAATCGTCTACTCTACATCATTACAAGAACACATGTTGAACTCAAAAAAGGTTTTTGATAGATTAAGAGAATCAAATTTGAAAATTCAACTAGACAAATCTGAATTTTTGCATAAAGAGTGTGCGTTTTTGGGACATATTATTTCCACCAATGGAATAAAACCAAACCTAGAAAAAATGAAAGCGATAAAAAATTTCCCCGTTCCGAAAACCCAAGAGGAGATAAAATCATTCCTGGGATTATTGGGCTATTATCGGAAATTTATACGAGATTTTTCAAAGTTAACAAAACCTTTAACTGAATGTTTAAAGAAAGGAAGGAAAATTATTTTAAATGATCAATATTTGAAATTCGAAATATGCAAAAATCTATTGATCAACGATCCCATACTACAATATCCGGACTTCTCGAAACCATTTATTTTGACAACCGATGCAAGCGACTTCGCTTTGGGAGCAATTCTTTCCCAAGGGCCAATCGGGAACGATAAACCGATATGCTACGCTAGCAGGACACTAACAAACAGTGAGATAAACTATTCAACAATAGAAAAGGAGCTGTTGGCCATTGTTTGGGTTACTAAATACTTTAGACCTTACCTCTTCGGACATAAATTTAAAATTGTAACCGACCACACTAACGTGGATAATGAGTTTGAAAGAACCGAACTCCAAGTTAGTAAGGTAGACTCTTAAGCTCGAGGAGTTTGACTATGAAGTTATCTATAAAAAAAGGCAAATTAAACACGAATGCGGATGCTGGGAAACTAGGGTTCTCCTCTTACACTTGAGACTGTCTTTAAAAACAAACTTAGAAAGACAATACGTAGACCAGAATACAACGAAACCATAATGACCGACATATTCAAACGACACCTTGCCCCTAATAAACTTTCTGCGATAATGACAGACGATAACACATTTAAAATCGTTCAGGACACATATTCTAAATATTTTGCAAATAGTAAACTTTTTAAACTTGTTCGCTGCAAAATCTTATTGAAAGACATTAGGAACACCGATAATCAAGATAAACTTGCACACGATTATCACTCCAACAATAATCACAGGGGAATACAGGAAACATTTGAACATTTGAAACGGGAATATTTTTTTCCCTATATGAAGGAAAAAATAACTAAATGTATTAATCATTGCAATGTGTGTCAAACTCTTAAAAATGACAGCAGCCCTCCGAAACCCATATTTGAAATCCCCGAAATACCAAAAAAACCATTAGACATTGTCCACATTGACATTTACTGTATAAACAAACGAAACATCCTTACCCTTATTTACAAATTTTCAAAATTTGGTTCAGCATATCTTTTAGAATCTAGAAATAGCATTTCAATTTTAAAAAATTTCAAACACTATATAAGCCTTCACGGACCCCCCAAGAAAATTGTTTGCGTTCATGCTCAGAGTTCAGTGCATCTATATTTAAAGATTTTTGCAAAATTAACTAAATTAATATACATTACACATCATTCCAACAAAGTACAAGTAACTCCCCAGTTGAGAGACTACATTCAACGATGACAGAAATTTATAGAATCGTTATACAAAAATATAAAGAATCAGAATTACCGTTAGATCATGATGAAATACTTTTCGAAGTAATCACAACATATAATAACTCCATACACACCGCGACAGGCCTGACACCATTTGAATTGTTCTATGGGAGAACACCCACATTTGAGAAAGATTTGAATTATAATACACAACATGAATACTTACAACGACTAAAAGAATTTCAAAACAAATTACACGAATCAATTAGGAAAAAATTAACTCATGATAAAGAAAAACGCATCGAAAAATTGAACCAAAATAGAGAGGAACCTGAAATTCTTTTGGAAAATGATAACATATATAGAAAAGAATGAAGAAGAATAAGATGACCCCTAGGTTTTTAAAGAAAGTTGTAAAACGGAATAATAAAGTCACACTTTTAACATTAGATAACCAGAAACTTCATAAATCAAAAAGGAAAAAGAAACATAAGACTTAAAACTCACCTTTCTTTTATATTTATACTGGCACAAGCCGATGTCAAAATCGTAAATATTCCACCAACACAGGGAATTATACCATTGAAACTAGGAGTTACTAGAACTATAACCGACTACAAGCACCTTATACATATAATCAATCTTGATTCTTACGCTGACAATATACGAGAAATAGGAAAACCATAAGCCATTTCGAATCTACAAAGTTTGCCAAAATCGATTTAGAAACAACGAAACTGAACCTACTAACACCTAGAGAGAGACAAAAGAGAGGACTGATAAACGCATTGGGCTCAACAATAAAATTCATAACTGGAAATATGGATCATGAGGACGCAGAGAAGTTAAATAAGGACATTGAACGTCTACTAACGGAAGATGGACGAATATATACCACACTAAATCAATAATTAATCCTTAATACTAACATGATAGAAAGGTTTGAAAACATAACTAATCATATAAATAGGGAACAGTACCTTATTACAGAATCCATAAAAAATATACAAGATCAAACCCGTAATTCACTTAACCCTGCAATTAACGCAATAACACAAGGTCAACAACTTAACCAGATAAACTATAACATTGATATATTCACACAACACCTTAACAATATCGCAGAAGCAATAGTATTATCCAAATCGAATATTATTCCTAAATTAATATTAGATCCTTTAGAATTATCACGAATTCAAAATACACTAAATAATACAATAAATATAATTTCCTCTGAACATTTGAATTACTTGAATGAAATGTGTATTATAATAATACAAATATTATATTTAATATTAAAATTCCAAATATATCCGACAATGAATTTGTACTATATCATGTTATTCCGATACCATTTAATGAAACTAGAAATCCTAAGCGAAGAATACGCATTAGTTAATAAGGATATTTTGATATTTTATAAAGAGAAATGTAAACATATAGAAAATGTATTTTCACAAAACGGAATATGATATGAATAAAAATTGTATTAAAAATATAATAAATAGGAATAAGACAGTTTCCTGCCATCTACGAGACATTGGCCATAGAACTGACATTATTCATTAATCCTCAAATGCAACAGATTATTTCTTCATGCAACAATTCAACCCAATAGTATACAATTAATGGTGCAACCCTAGTTCAATTCACCTACTGTAAAATTGCAATAAATAACATATGGTGCAATAACGAAGATAACTTATATTGGGACAACGGAAGCTTTGTCAAGATGCCGCCCAACCTCAATAATAATATTACAATCCTTTCCAACAAAGATAAGATAAAACTCCCGAAATTGAATGAATAAAGGTTTCAAGATAAGAAAATAATTCAGGATTTGCAGATAGACGCCGCAATACACGAAAAGTCACATATTCGGCCTTTGTGTCAGTTACAATTCTTGTTGTGGTCCTTATGATTATAATCAGTAAAAAGAAAAATACAATAATAACATACTCGCTTAAACAAGAAACCAATGAAGTTCCAGCAATAGGATACACAAGACCACTTTGGCCGTCACGTCATTTTAGGGAGAGAGGAGTTATGGAAAGCCCTATAACACAACCACAACAACAACAAACGTACCAATCAAACCACAAAATAAATAGCTGCATAAGCATTTGTTAAATTTTATTACCTTTAATTTTACCAAGTTTATTTACCTATTTATTTTTCTGGATAAACATTTTATTAGTATTGCGAAACTGTTCAAAATTATTAATAAGCAGTAAACAGTTTAATGAACTGTTTAATTGTGAAATTATTTAAAGAAATAAAAAATAAATTAATAGTAAACACTTTTGTATTTAAATAATAAGTTTAATGCTTAAAAGAAAATTAAAATAAAATTAATTACATTCTGGTAATGAAAGAAGGTTGTTTTTTTTTACTTCACGGTTTAATAACAACCATAACTCGCGCATCCAAGTATTTTTATAGTTATAGCGAACAACATGGATACAAATATGTTATTTAAGTTATTTAAGATGGTTGTGTACAGATATGTTTGCTTGTAAGTATGATATGTAATTATATCTGTATGTTGTTGATATATGGGTAAACAAAACACCCAAAAAGTATTTAAGTACTTACATATGTATACTTTTTTTAGTACTTATTGTCATTCTCTGATATGTATGTACTTAAATTTTACCACTGAAAATTATTTTCAGGCGAAGAGGCCCATTTCTGGATGAATGTTAATAAAGAAAATTGTCGAATCCGAAACGATACGATTTTACATCAATGCATCTTTAAATAATCAGTTTAGTCTTGATTTAAGGCTGGTTTTGTTATCGGTTCATATTTCTATGAGATCGTCGATCAGGACATACCGTTAACGATGATTATATATAACCATATATGCAAACAGTATGTATGAAATTTTCATTCCCCTCAAAGGGAAAATTGCTATCGTGAATCTCCCACGAAATTATTGTTTCCTTTTAACGTTGAATGTTAACAAAAATAAAGATAATAAAGTTAAAATTTATGAATTTTTACTCAAAAGTAAAATGTTTACACAAAAATTATCATAAAATTGAAGTAAAAAGGAAAACAAACTCCTGCAAAGCAATTGCCATGCAAAGAATTTTGCACAAACAAAAGCTGGAAGAAGAAACAAAACAAAGATGTACTTTTCTTCTGAAAAAAATTGGTGCCTCTGGCCAAACAGTAATAACTTAAAACTGTCTTAACGCCAAAAAAAATAGGGAGATAAAACTAAGAGTGTATGTTAATTCCGATGACATCAATCAGCTTCAATCAAATAAAATTAGAAATCAACAAAACAAGGAACTAAGTGGGGGCGATGAAGAGCAAGATAAGGATGGATTTATTCACATATTAGGTAGTGGCGATGAACCCGATGGCTCGAAGGAGGACGTCGATGCTGCTGTTGTGGTTTTTTTGTGAGCGAATTTAAAAATGGTGCCAACATCGCCGCTCTCATCAGATACTAACACATTGGAAAAATTATCCTTCCAAATCCTCAGTACAGTTGCCGGATCAGTCACCAGATTACCATTTTCGTCCTTGTAAGAGGAAATACCTGTACCAAAGCCATCTGTTTGTCGCCTTATTCTTTGGTACAATTTTCAGATTTCATTTCGACTCCTAAACATCTCAATTTCCTCACACTCACCTCTTTCTATTTCTTTTTTCTTGCATCGGAAAAGACGTTTCTCCTTTCTCCTCTTTTCCCGATATTTCTCCCGCGCACTTCGCGTTGCTATTGCCATATATGCGGCGTTCTTCTTTTCGGTAGCATTGCTACACACCTGGTCGTACCATTGGTTGTAGCAGTTGGGACAGTCGAGTGGTGTAAACGATTGCAGTCTCTTATGTTCTCAGGTTTGCGACGTCAAACTTTCTCTGTGCGGCAATCTGTACATTTCTCGCTACACTTAGCCGTGTGAGAACCTTGGCTGCGACTAAGTAGTGATCGGAGTCGATGTTAGCACCACGAATAGAGCGTAGGTCTAACACATTAGAACAATGTCTGCCGTCTACCACAGCATAATCAATTTGGTTCTTAGTGCTCTCATCAGGTGACAACCACGTCGCTTTGTGGATATCTCGATGCGGAAACATACTAATCAATATAATAATCAACCCTGTATGGGAAAACGTACCTTTGCATCGGTGCTAAGATTTTGGTTATAATTAAACAATTAAAAAATGTCTAGAAGTCGTAGAAGTATTTCAAATAAAAGTAGAGTTAAATGTGCAAAATGTGAACAAGAGATCAAAGAAGAATTAAACGATTACATCAATGTGACAAGTCTATGAAAAGCTTTCACTCTCAATGTTCTGATTGAAGTAGGAAAGCTTTTGAGTCATCAGTTAAAAATGAAAATGAGTTATTTATTTGTCGCACTTGTAAACAAAACAATAATCAAGGTGAAGACAAAATTAAGAAAGAGTTATCAATAATTAAACTAGAATTGAAAAACTTGAGAAATTAAAAGAGCTAACAGACTCGATAAAGTTTATGTCTGATAAGTTTGATGAAATTCTTAAAGAAGTAATAATAAGAAGAAAATAGAAAATAGTTGAAATTGAAAAAGAAAACAAAAAACTTAAAACTGAAATACAATTCTTAAGTCTTCAGTTAAAGTTTTAAATAATTTAAAAGTAAAAAATGACTGTTTAATAAAGGGCCTCAAGGTTGGTAAAGGTGTTAATGCAATAGATGTAGTTACTGAATTGACTAGAGAAGTTGGAATTGAAATAGAACCGAGTTCCATAAAAGATGCCTTTTTTATGAAAAATTATAAAAATACAAATGAGAAATAATCGATTGTTGTGGAATTTGTGTCGAAACAAAGTAAAGATAAGCTGATGTCATCGAAAACAAAGTTGAAGGAAAATGAAAAGACTAAAGAAGTTTTTATGTATGACTTTCTTAGTACTAAAACTCTAAGACTTTGGAACCATGCTAAATCGTTGAAAAACATTGGTTACCAACATGTTTATATTTCTAATTTTATGATTAACAATAATTATTTTAAAGAACTCAATGAATTTAATGATTATATACGCAATTTAAAATTTAACTTTTTTAATATAAGTTTTAACATCAGAAGTGCTTCATCTCTTCAAAAATTTAATCAGTTTAAAACATTATTATCGTCTATGTCGAAGCTGCCGGATGTCATTGCAGTACAAGAAACATGGTTTGATAAAAATATTGTTCAAATATATAATATACCTGGGTATGAAGGTGTGCATTGTTCTCGTGATGATAAATATGAAGGTACTTCTGTATATATAAGACACTATTTGAATTTTTCTGTGGAAATGAGTGAAAGTAATAATTTTTTTGAATGCTTAATTATAACTTTAAACAATTTTAAAGTTGCAAACAAATCTCTACGAGTTATTTCATTTTATCGATCACAGAAATGCAATACTTTTAATTTTTTTGATAAAATTGACAAAACTTTGAACGATTATGGCCAAATTGTTGGAGACTCTAACATAGATTTATTTCAAAATTCTCATTCTGAAGATTTATTATCAATATTTCAGGGCTTTGACTGCCACAGTGCTCACAATTTAATGACTAGACCTACGAGCAGTTCTTGTATTGATCATGTTTTCAGTAATTTTCCTGATATAATTTCGATAGATGCAATATTCAGAATACAAAAATTCATTGTGATTACGATAAAGTAAAGGAATACCTGCATTATAATTTACCAAAAGAATTTTCTTCATTAAACGCTTATGAGCTTACCACTACTTTGATTAATACTGTGAATGAGGCTACAAAATATTCAACTACTATCATAAACAGTAAAAAATTGTTAAAGTTTGAGATTTCACCATGGATCAATAAAAATCTTCAGAAATTAATATTGTGGAAAGAAAAGCTGCTACTTAAAAGAAGAAAAACGAATAATAATCAGTACATTAATGAATCTTTGAAAAGAATAAGTAAAGTGATTAAAGCTGCAATCACCAAATGTAGAAGTCAGTATTATATTGAAAGCTTGAAAAAAACAAAAAATTATCCTAGGAAATATTGGAGATTTATTAACAATACTCTTGGACGAGTAAAAACAACAACATTAATCTAAATGATGCTACAGGCGAGAGAATTTTGTGCGACTCAACGAAGACGAATTGTTTTAATAGATTCTTCATTGATACTGTACAAAACCTTAACCTTTATCCAGATGATGCATTTAACTTGTTTCGTACACTTTTTCCCTTACAACTTCGTTATAACTTAAATTATATTGTTGCTGGTGATTTAGAAGATGTTATATTGAATTTGAAAGAAAACAAAAGTTCTGGTAATGATAATATAACAGCTACGCTTGTTAAGAAATATAAAGATGAAATTATGCCTATATTGGTTACTATTTTTAAGAAAATGATCAAAACATCAATTTATCCGGATGTTTTGAAAATATATAAAGTAATTCCAATTCCTAAAGAAATCAACGCACATGACGTTGGGAAATACCGTCCTACATCGGTTTTATCGACAGTTCATAAAATTTTTGAAAAGCTATTGTAGATCGACTTCAAAATTATCTTGAAGAAAATAATCTATTATATAACTATTAATTTGGATTTAGAAAAGGCAGTAGTACAGAAGATGCTGTGGTTAATGTAGTAAGATTCATTTGCAAAGCATTAGATGAAGGATTTTATGGTGTGACTGGGATATTCTTTGATTTTACAAAGGCGTTTGATTTGGTTGATCATGATATTTTGTTGCAAAAACTGTCATGTTATGGTATACAAGGTCGTGAGCTATTACTGTTTAAAAGTTATTTTGCAAATAGAAAACAATAAAAAATGTGGAAATAAATAATTCTAAAAGTTTTGTTGGTGACGTGATTTATGGAGTTCCTCAAGGCAGTGGATTGGGTCCTCTTTTATTCTCTATTTATTTAAATGACCTTAAAAATATAGGCCTTTGGGGTCAACTTTACATGTTTGCTGATGACATATGCGTATTGTATCCATACAAGAATGAGAATATTAAATTATTAATATTAAAAATAAACATTGAACGGGATGCTGCCTTAATTTTTGAATTTTCCCGCCTAAATAGGTTAATACTAAACTCTAAAAAAAAAACGAAATTCATTCGTTTTGGACCAAGATTGATTGAAAACAATTATTCTGTGAATATTAATGGCGATTCAATACATGAAACACTTTCAGGCTACTATTTAGGAGTCATCTTACAGTCTAACTTAAGTTGGGACTTGCACATATCTAATATTAAAAAGAAAATAGTACCTGCCATTGGAATTTCAGATAAATTAAAACGTAAAATAAATGATAAAACTAATGATATATCAAGCCCAAATTCATTCACATTTAAATTACTTAGCTGTTGTTTATGCTCATAACAAAAGAAATGTTCAAGTTAAGTCGCTTCAATGCCTGCAAAATAAGGCATTAAAAATCATTTATTGTTTACCTCTTAATTTTCCAACAATTTCCTTATATAAAGATGTGTGTAAGACAATATTACCAATTCATGGATTATATAATTATTAAGTTCTAACTTATGTGTTTGAATCTATATATAATATTAAACTTCAACCGATTTGTTTTTCACAAATTCAGAATCAATTTAATACTCGGAACAGTTCTAATTTACGATTTCCAAGATGCAGACTGGAAAAATCAAAACAACGTACTGATTACACGGGAAGCAAGTTATTCAATGAGTTACCGGATGAGATAAAAAATGTCAATAGAATTTCAATTTTCAAATCCAATTTGAAAAAATATTTATACTCAAAATTCGAAACACTTCTGATGTAAAATTAAAAATGTTAATAATGATATTATTTTTATGAAATTAATTCTGAACTGAGATACTAATATTCATATGTACATATGTAGTTTCTATTGTTCAAAACATGTAAATTTTGCCTCAATAATGCCTTAGAGGCGCTGAGGACAAATTAATGAATTGTTCAATAAAAATAATAATGAAAAAATAAAATAAATAAAATGGGGTGCTACTGATAACCATATTCTTTGAGGCGAAGTCTATCATTCTTATTCCGTTATCTGCATAAGAATGCGCGTAAAAAATATCCTTGGTCTGTTCATCCTTATCCTCCATCGGGGCGTGGGCACATATGAGGCTGATGTAAAAATATTTTGCCCTGATGCGGATTGTTGCTAGTCATTCGTTCACTGGAGTGAGCCTTGAGTCCAGATGGGAGATTCTCTTACTAACAACAAATCCGCATCCAAATTCGTGTCTAGTGTTATGACAGCTGTAGTATATGTCAGCTTTCGGTGTCCTGCTAACTCCGTGTCCATTCCATCATATTTCCTGAACGGCAGTGATATTGGCTTTGTACCTATCCAGTACGTCCGCCAATTGGATCAATGCACCTACTCTATACGGAATGCGAACAATCCACTTGAGGATCCGTAAATAATGGTCCTTATTTCGTTTGCGGGGGTCGTCAACAGTAAAGGGGGTCCGTTTTCCTCTAATTCTTCTTTTCATTGTAGGTAAGTTTTTATGAAGGCGGATTACAAATCCAACGCTTCAACCACTTTTTTACGTTTTTTGGATCAACGCATGGCACTATTAACTCACTACTTTCAACGGGTGTAAAAAGTAGCTACCCAAGTGACACCACGAGGAAGTATATGTAAACTTGAGATGAAGAAGGAACCAAGATACTATGTACTGGGTTTTACCGAGTTAAAACCAATCAGACCGTTGCTTGGTGTTCAACATTCCCTTTACCAGCCCCCACAGCAAATATGATGTGAACAAATAAATGAAAACAGAGAATAAATTTCGAGGGCAAAAAGTGGGCATAGCACCTCCCATACAAAACAAATATTGATATTTGTACATCTCGAAAATGGTTAAAGCTAAAGTTTCTGAATTTGCTCACAATGACTTCATAGTTATTACAAATAATCCGTTAAAAAGTACGCGGATTTGGGCAAGTGGGCATGGTACTTTCCATACAAACTAAATATTAATTTTGTATAACTTTTTGTAATAGTAGAACTTCCTTAATTTTATTCAAAGAAAGTTTTGTTTGACTAGGGCGAGAATTTGGCTGAATCGTTTTAAAGGGTCGGAGAGGTGGTCTACCCGCCTTTCACCAGTGATTGTAAGAGCTCCCGTATTCCTCTTATAATCACTCATTAAATTGATGACAAGAGCTCCCGAATTCTTCATGACGTCAGAATTATAACTTTTGACTTGTCTAAGTTCAAGAGCTCCTAAGTTCCTCTTGCATCTGTCATTTTTATACTGACTCGTCCACTTTTATCGAGTGTAAGACCTCTCGAATTACTCTTATACTCATTACTAACCAAAAGTCTGATAAGAGCCTTCACATCCCTCTTGCTACCGTAAATTATAAGAACTTCGCATTCCTCTTATAATTGTAATAGCACAAACAGTTCCAAATGTTGTTTCCAGCACAGCAACCGTTACCAGGTAGGTAAAGGTACATAGCATGACACTCATTTTATTTTCAAATTGGGTGTTTTTTCCAAAATTTGAATAAAAATATATGTAAGATAAGATAATACGCAAGTTAAGATAACATTAAGTCCACACCTTAACAAGTATTATAATTACCAAATTATATAAATTTGTCAATTATATGTACATATATAAACATAGGTTTTTACTCTCATATTAACGATTTTTCGGTACAAATGAAATACTTTACAAGACAAAGGCAATTTTTTTCAACCTCAATCGAATTTTATTCGGAACAAATTAAACTTTTTTAACACAAATTAAATTTTTTCACTTTGAATGAAATCATTTTCGCTTCGAATTAAATTTTTTCATTTCAAATTATTTTTTTATTTCAAAAAATTTTTTTATACTATAAAATTAAACAAATATTTCCTTAACTCGCTATTTAAAATATTCACTCTGCAGATGGAGCTAATGACAAATTCGTAGTCATATCAAGATAATAATTGTTACAATCAGAAGGTTTTACTGATTCCACGGATTGTTTAATTATATTGGGTACAAGTTAATAACATCGATTTTTTTGCTTGAAAAGTTCATTTATTATAATAACAAAATGTATTGATACCTTATTCAAAGCATTGTCCATCGTTAGCCACTTTTTTCCCATCTTTCTGGTAGCATATGGATTCCGCATCAAAAGAACTGCTCCGGCTTTGAGGTAAAGAATAAATCAAGGTAATTTCTGATACCCTGTTCTGAAGTGAAGCGTATTCCAGTAAGGGCTTTCTGCATCGATCGAAACAAATGGTAGTCAGAAGGGGTCTGAGCTACAAGGCGGGTGAGCCAAAACTGAACTGAATGAACGTATTATTTACAATTTGTTACTTGGAGAAAAAAGATTTATTTCAACAGAAGGAAAAGAAACAATGCTCAGTTGTACCCAACAGATTTTTTAATACATTAAATCCATCCGGCTTACCACATCAAAAATTTATTTTTAAAAATAATACAATATAATGTTAATTAGAAATATTGATGCTAAACAGGAATTAAGTACTGCACACATTCTGATCCGACAGTGTCTTCTCGGATGATAAAAAAATTTCCTATAAAAGCTGCCTTCGCTATGACTTATAACAAGGCATAAAGTCAAACACTTTAAAAGGCAGGATTGTATGTACTCGAACCTGTTTTTTCTGAGATTCGAGGCATATAAGAAATTAAATTACGGCAAGACTTTACTGGAATAAAGTACTACATATTTTAAATATTTTTCCATAATTGGTCCTTACTTGGAAGCTAGGAAGCTTGGAAACTAGTCTCTTTAATTCTCCCCAGAGGTTTTCAATTGGGCTTAAATTGGATAACTAACTTGGTCATTCAATCACGTTTATGTTTTGTTTACAAAACCATGCACTCACCAATTTATATGAGTATTTTGGATCGTTATCCTGTTAAAATTTCCATATCAGAAGAATATTTTCTTCGGCAAATGGTAGTATGACTTTCTTTAATAAATCTTTGTATACAATTTTTTCCATTGGTTGCTCCATTCGATGAATTTGACCTATTCCATACCAGAAAAACAACCCCATACCATGTTATTGCCTCCTCCATGCTTGATTAATTTATTTTTGCATCTATTATCAAATTCTTTACCTTTTGGTCGACGAAAACTTCTTTCTGCGTCGTTCCCAAATAAAATATTTTGGTTCTGTCGCCCCAAAGGATATTTCGCCGCCCTTTTTCTCCCTCTAACCCACACCAATCTTTGTGAGCCAACCAAATGTTTCCTCTTCGTTAAATTATATATTTTTTCTAAGCAGAGGGACTTCGCGAGCTATCCTACCCAATAAGCTTGCTTCTGCAATCTTCTTCGCCCCGTTCGTGATGACACCATATTTTCAATTTATCTAGCAATCGCCTTAGATGACTTAAAGGGGTCCTGTTTGGCTAAAATAACAATACGTTTGTTTGTATGTAGTTATTGAAGTCTTTCTATGTCTACCTCGTGTTTCAACTTACTTATTGTTACGTTTTTACCTTTTTAAAAACGTTTATTTATGAGTTCGTAGAATGTAGTTAAAATAAAATAAATCTTGTGTTTATTTTTAATTAAAAATCCTTTATTCAACACAGTTTTGTGCACCACTGCTTGTAACCTTTTTACAAGCAACAACAATTTTTATTCTTAATTACTCTTTGTGTTTACAACTTTGTAAATAACAACAATTACTCGGCAGATCTTTCTACTTAAAGATCTTCCAACCCGATCTTAGTTACAACTTAGGTTTGATCAGAACCTGTTCAACCAGAGTTTAACCACACTAAACCCTCTTACACTGAGTTCAGACTCATAACACGTTCGCTGAGTTTACACCAACCAAAATGATTGTTGTTTGCATCGATGTGCTTTTTATATGGCTGAGTAAACAACACATCGAAAGCTCTCGAACCTCTCGATATTTCAGGTAGATCCTATTCTTTCATTTATTTTCTTTTTAGTTCTTATGTAGCCATGCGAATGTAAACATCTACTTCTTTCAGCTCTTAGTATTTGTCGTTATCGTCTGTTACTTGTTTTCCTTGCTGTTAGTTTTTGTTGTTGCTGTGTTATTTTTATTTACTTTATCTCTGTTAATGTTTCTAAACAACACGTATTGTTGTTCTCGCAGCTTTTGTTTATTTATATTAGCGATGTAATAAAAGCAGGGGTGCTCAACCTTATTTTCGTAACAATATATAGGTTTTAACAGACCAAGGCGCCCTTTTCATTACTGCAACCATCTTAAAAATAAATTATGTCTGATATAACGTTTACTATATCTTCAATTAATCCTATTTCACTTACTTTCTCAATTTTTCAACAATAAATCAAATAACTTTTAATTTTAACAAGAAGACTTATTATTTTGTGTAAGTTAAATTTGCACTTACAAGAAAAAAAGTCACACTATTTTTACGAAGAATTTTTATCAGCGCATTTCTTTCTTTGCTTTTTAAAACAATAATGCTAGACTATTTATTTGCAACTTTTTTGCATTGTTGTGATTCACTACATTTTCTAATAAGTTTACAAAAGTTTTACACCTATTTTTTGGCCATATGTATAAACACTACACTTGCACATCGTGGCTGGAACATTGTCTAAACTTGTTTTATTTATTTTAAATTAGAATACAATTACAAATTACAAACATTATAAAGGGTCCGCCATCTAACGCTTTTTTCAACTAGTGCTTATTTCGTAAATGGTAACACTTAGCTCATATCTGATCTGACAGATAATTAGTTTTATCCTTCCGCTGAACGAATATGGTTGTGTATACGCTTGAACAACGCTGGGAATCTGGGCCTGCGTTCGATTTACAGAAGATTCCGATTTTGCCAAAAAAAAAAATCATCTTTTCAGATGAAGCTCATTTTGATCTTGGCGGGTATGTAAACAACCAAATTTGTCGCATTTGGGGCGCAGAAAACCCGCATGCATACATTGAAAAGCCGATACACCCAAGACGAGTCACTGCTTGGTGCGGATTTTGGTTCTGAGGCATAAGTGGGCCCTTTTTCTTCGAAAATGAGCAAGGAGTGGCCGTTACAGTCAATGGCAATCGTTATGGGGCCATGTTGAACGAATTTTTGTTCACAAAAATTGAAGAGGAGGATATTAGCAACATTTGGTTTCAACAGGACGGCGCTACGTGCCACACAGTCGAAGCTACACGCAATGTTTTGCGCCCTGTTTTTGAAGATCGCAATATCAGCCGCAGAGCTGATGTCGTTTGTCCACCTCGGAGTTGCGATTTGACATCTTTGGACTATTACTTGTGGGGTGCTGTCAAAGATAAGTGTTACGCCAACAAGCCAGAGACAATTAACGCTTTAAAGGACAATATTCGTGAAGCCATTGGTGAAATACAGCTGCACACAATCGATAATGTGCTTAAAAATTGGACCGATCGTGTAGGCTACTGCATGGCCAGCCGAGGCAGCCATTTGAATGAAATTATTTTCCATTATCAACCGGAAGGATTGTACTTTCAAATAAAAAAAAGAAATTTGAGAAAATATTCAGTAGTTTTTTTATAGCATTTAAAACAAAAATTTCTTTGGCGGACCCTTTATTTACTACGAGCGGAGTAATTAAGAACATTTGCACGGTATAGAGTAACTAGGCTTGCCTCGTTTGCGCTTGATTCACAACAATTTTTAAAGTTTGTCATGAATCAAGAAAAAATGTCGTCGAGATATTTTAAAGCTCATTTTTTTGAAGTTTTCCTTACACTAAGTGTTGTAAAAAGCTATTGAACATTTTACTGGAGACTTGTAGCTTAAGCAGTCATATTGAATACTTCTTTGGAAAAAATTAAAAACCATACTATATACATACATTACACATGGACTGAAAAGTCCCGGGACTAACATTTATGTGGCGCCAGTTTTAGCAATTTAGTAAGTGCTAACCTTCAAAAGACAGCTGTGAAAATTTCATGACATTCTATTAATTAGTTTGTAAGTTATTGTGCTAAGAGTGACGCTACTTTTGTTATTTTCAATTGGAGCAATGTCTTGAAGAGTTATGGGAATTCCACTCTATCAGAAACAACAATAAAACGTTGATTTGCTGACTTCAAACGTGGTCGTAGAGACACCGATAATGTAGAATGCGATGAACGTCCACATGAGGTGGTAACACCAGACAACATCAAAAATTCCAAAAAATCGTTTTGAATGATCAAAAAATGAAGTTGCGTGAGTTAGCTAACATCGTAGAAACATCAAAAGAATGTTCTGGCTTTATATTGCATGAGCATTTGGCTATGAGAAAGCTCTGTTCAAATTAGGTGCCGCATTTGCTCGATGTTGACCAAAACCGTTGATGATTCTGAAGCAATGGTAAAACTACATAGATTGAACTTTGAAATGCTCCCACAACCACCAAATTTGCCAGATTTGCCTCCCAGCGACTACTTGTTGTCCGCAGACCTTAAAAAAATGCTCACCGGTAAGAAATTTTGCACGAATGAAGATGTTTTTGCTGAAACTAATTTGAGACAAAAGATAAATCGTTCTATAAAAATGATATTGATGCGGATTACGTTTGATGAATACAGTTGTAGAAGCACATAATGAACGATTCCCTTTCAATCTTACCAGGCACACAGTGTTACTTTTTGTCAATCCTGGCTTTGGCACCGTTTGCGAAGATTCGCCCTATTCTTTCCATGATATTTTTCGCACATTGTCGTACGTATCTACTTTACATTGTTATCATTCGGACCTCTCAAACAAAGTATTGTCACAGTGTATACAGTGAAGACACACCAACAAAAATAACAACAACATGCAACAAAGAGTACGAAATTTTTCTACATAGTATGAATATGAAATAGCAAATATAAACATACAATATAGCTATTTATTTTTATAAACTGTTCCAAATTTATATTTTGTTTTTATTTTATTACTAACTAGCTAAAACCAATGCGCTTTCTACAATAGCCACTTTTTTGCTAATGTGGATAGATAACGCTGTTTTAATCTGTGATCTGTCGTTTGTGCCGTCAATACGTGTTTCTGATGTCCGTCCATAATGTTTTAGTGCCATTTCTAATATATATATTTTTTTCTTTAAATTAAATTACGGACAATAAAAATGATAATTAAAAAACTAGAATAGAACAACAAAAATTCAAGATCAAAAGTGAAGACAAAAAATTAAACAACAAAAATCATAACATAAACACACATAATTATAACACTTGACAAATAATTAAGATTTTAAATATAATAACAACAACATAATTTAAGAGAATTTTATTAAAAACACACTAGAAAAACAGAGAACATAACAATAATTGCAACAACTCTTGACAAGGCAGTTCGTAGTAAAGAATTGAGGAACAGCAAAAAATGACAAAACAACATAAAATTATCAACCAACAAAAATTCAACGAAACAATTTCTCAAAAGAGAATTGTGGAACAAAAATAACCAACAATCCTAACGGAACATACAATAACAATATTAAAATAAATAAATAGAACAAGAAAATACAACATCATCAATAAGAACGAAAACAACAATATATTAATAACAAAACAAATTATTGGAATGAAACAAACAACAAAACACTAGCATAAAAAAATAAACACACACCTGACAATAACTAATTCGAATACGGGCAAGAATAAACATCAGCAAAATGAAAGACTGTTTGATCCATAGGGGAGAATTTAATTATGTGCCCTACCATCGGCAATAGTGCTTTCCCTTCCCTCAGTATTCCTTTCCAAACCTTTGGGTGCGAAACACTTGGAGGGGTTGAAGTTGGATTATTCAGTGGTGAAGGTATAACACTGGCTGCTGAATAATCAACCAGCAGTAACCCAATTCCTTGTCGTACGCACTCAGAGGGGATTTGTTTGATTTTTTTTTACTCGTGGTAAATTTATATATTTATTTTTTCTTTTATTTGGTTCAATTTACGTAATGGCAGGACGCTTTCGGATTGATTTCTGCAATGTACGTGGGCTACGGGCGAACTTTTTCCCCGTGTATGCGCACTTTGTCTCCATAGGCCGGATGTTTTCGCCTTATGCTCACATAAGGCTTCTGCCAATGCTGATCCACAGGATTTTCATATGCCTGGGTATCACCTTCTGTCCCTTTTTAATTTACATAGGGGTCTTGCTATGTACATTCGCAATGAAGTTGTGTACCAATGCCAGCAACCTCTTGGCATGTATGATGCGGAATTTAACTGTCTATGGGTTAAGTTCAGAATCAGGGCACATCTTTTGCACTTCGGGTTTTTGTATAGAAGCCCAAACGCGGGAAGAGAGATTACCATATCTGGTTCGACTCTCTTTCCGACTCAATATCGAGTATCCTTTCGAATTATCCGAACAGTGAAATTGTTGTTGCTGGTGATTTCAATGTTCATAATTAGTCTTGGTTACGCCATTGAGGCCGTACAACTCCAGAAAGCCAATACGTTGAGTTATTTGCCGCGCACAATCACCTTGCGCAATTAGTGAATGAACCTACACATATATCGTGTGTAGATGGGCACCAGAATAATACCCTCGACCTTTTCCTCACTACACACCCTTAAAAGTATGTAGTTGAGGTTCTTGCACCTCTCGGAAATTCGGATCATTGCACAGTTTCTGCCTCATTCTTGTCCACCGCTCTTCGCGAGATTCCACCCATGGCTACGGAACGCTTTATTTTTAACTACGAGAATGCTCGTTGGGCTGAGCTGAACGATTTTTTTGGGCATTTAAATTGGGAAACTTTGTTTCCTTGACTCAAACGTCGATGCCATGGCAGAAATGGTGGTGAATATAATAAGGCTAGGGATGGATATTTTCATCCCATCCAAAAAGCTTTCGATTAAACCCAGAAACAAATCTTGGTTTAATCTGACGTGTAAATTGGCAGCCAGATCCAGAGAGGAAGCATTCAGGAATTGGCGCGATAACAAATGTGCCCACACTGATTTGCTTCGCAAACAGGCGAGATCTTCATGTGCCGCAGTACTTAGACGCGAAAAGGCTTTATACGAGCAGCGCCTTCGTGCTAAAGTTCTTACTTTTCCGCGGGGAAGTAAAAACTTTTGGTCATTCGTTAAAAGGCTGAGGAACAACGCTAGTTCGGTTGCTGCTCTTAAAAAGAATGACCACACATTCACGAACCCGGTTGAAAAGGCAAACCTTTTGGCCGAAATGTTTGCAAGTAATTCTCACTTGCCGGAGAGCGTTCAACCACTGCCCGAACTTGAAAGAGTATCAGTAACTATGCCTAGTATATTCTTTCGAGCTCGTGCTGTAAAAAGGGTCCTTGCAAATCTCAACGTTAACTAGTCTTCTGGGCCGGATGGCATACCAGCACTGGTCCTGAAGCAGTGCTCTTCGACGCTTCCGCGTCCATTAGCTCACCTTTTCAGTGCGTCATATCGCGCCGGTATTTTTCCATCTTGCTGGAAGGTTGCTAATGTAACGCCAATCCCCAAAAAGGGCGAGGCTAGTAACCCTGAGAACTATCGTCCAATAGCAGTTTGTTCCACACTCTACAAGGTTATGGAGAGTATGATTAATCACCACCTTGTGGGATATCTGGAGTCCAACGATTTACTTAGCGATCGTCAGTACGGTTTCCGAAAGGGCCGTTCTACTGGTGACCTGCTGGCGTTGCTCTCGGAGAAGTGGAACAAGTCCATTCATGGTTTTGGCGAGAGTAAGGTTGTGGCTCTGGATATCTCAAAGGCGTTTGTTTGATAGAGTTTGACACGAGTCTGTCATTTCGAAACTTAATGTTTTTGGTGTCGGTAGTCATTTCTCTAGATATATAGTGAGTTTTCTCAGAGATCGCTCTATAAGAGTGGTTATAGATGGGGTCTCATCCGACGAGTTCAGGGTAAACTCAGGGGTACCGCAAGGCTCTGTTCTTTCTCCTACTCTTTTTCTAATAATTCTTAACGACTTTCTTCTTCTCACTTCTAATCCTATCTACTCTTTTGCGGATGACAGCAACATTTGTCACTCATATTCCTTTGATCGTAGACCGAGCCTTTTGGAGGTTGGGGTAAGAAGGATGAATATGAACGTCACACTCACAAGTGACCTGGTGAAGGTCGCCGAGTGGGGTCGTGCGAACAGGGTCGATTTTAATGCACGTTTGACTCAATGTTGTTTTTTAACACACAGGCGTGGTGGTGTGCTGTCATCTGTGTTAATAGGTAATGTGGATAATGAAGAATCAGATGCTCTTGATGTTCTGGGCATGAGAATTCACTGTGACGTTCGTTGGAATGATCACATATTTCAAGTGTCGAAAGAAGCATTCAAGTGCCTTGGTTTTTTGAGACGGTGTAAGAAATACTTCACCCCATCGGATCTCCTAAATATTTACAAGATCTATATCCGTCCCAAAATGGAATACAACTCTCATGTATGGGCCGGTGCTTTTTGGAGCTTCTCGACCGTCTACAGGAGAGGGCGAAGATGCTTATCAATAACGGTAGGGTAGCCAACTCTATCGATTCATTGGAGCACCGTCGCAATGTGGCGTGTGTTTCATTGTTCTATCGGTACTATAACGGAATGTCTTCTAACGAAATTAAGGAATTAATTCATATATTTTTACGTAGTACTCGTATTTCTCGTAGAGCGCATCCCTTTGTAGTTGATTGTCCAGTAAATCGCACAACGCATTATAGGGAGAATTCGTTCTTTGATCGCACTGTTCGGTTGTGGAATAATCTTCCAGCGAAAGTATTTCCTGAGTAAATTTAAATCTAACGTCCATAAACACTACTCCCTCTGTCCTCTGTTGTTGGAACAAAAATTTTGTTCCAAACAAAACAGTTTCGAAGAAGTATTTTTTTGTTCCGAAACCATTTTTTATATATGTAGTTTGACGTTTCTTTTTTTAATTTTTATTCCGAAACAATTGAACTGTGATGCCAGCTACTTCAATTTTTTAAGGAAAGTTGAACTGAGCTGCCAAGTCATATTATATGTACATACATATGTATGTTGTGTAATACAATACATATCACTTGTTTTGTATTGTTTGTTCCAAAAAGTAACTGCTTTGTTATATTAAAAATAATATTAAATAAATATTACCATGGAGTTAATGAATCAGTTGCACTGAAGCTTATTTCAGAAATAAAAAGCCGGGCAGGGAATGTTTGTATGATATGAGTAATAAAAGTTACAAAAATAATCATATGAAGCAAGGTGTGTGGTCTTAACCAATAGCAACCTCTATTGGAAAGGGAAGTAAGTTAAATTTTGTAGATGATTATCAAAATCATTCAACAAGTTGTGTTTAATTAATTGCAGGAAGCGAATGACAAGTACTATGGAAGAGTTTGCGTAGAAGGTATAAAATAGCTAAAAGCAATTAATTTACAATTTGTTTATTACAAAATAACTAATATAGTGTGATACAAAGAAAACAAGCAAATTGCAATCTTCTGCTATTGTGCTGCCAAATTGTAAAACTAACTCGCCTCGTTTACAAAAGTATTTCATATGGTACCATTGTTTTTCCAGAACAATTGTTCGAAGTGGGTGAAGCGTTTCAGAACAAACTTTCAAAAAAATAAAACTGTTTCGGAACAGGCATTTTGTTCCGAACAATGGATGAACCCAGCTTTATGTTACAAAAATTATCAGCTCAATCAAAACAATAAATAAAAACTGGAGCCATATCGTCTTATTCGCAATCGAGTAAGTTTACGTATTGAATAAAATTTCATGACGTATCGAAACCGAAATTGCGGCATACAAAACGAATTTTTTTTTCAAAACGAAATATATTTTTCACGTAAAATGTTTATATAAAATAGCTTTAAGCGAAAATAAAAATATACTTCATTATATCGCTTGCATTTATTGCAGGTAATAAACTATTATAATAAATAACGTACATATGTATTACACAGTAAAAGAAACAATACATTTTTTACTCATTTTTTATTTTACTCTTTTATCTTTATTTTAAGAGATTTAACTTTATTCGGGCTTTAGAATTAAATATTTATTTGGGCCGATAAATGAATGGCTATCGCTTACTTTTTTAATGTGATTTTGTGTAAATGTTGTCCACGGCTGTACCGTAGGTGGTCCATCCATAAACTCCAACTTTCATATACGTTTTCCAGAATTTTAACCGGTATTTTTCCAGGCGCAGCTTTAATGTTGTCTCCCAGGGCTGACTTGCCCTGTACACGGGAGAATTCGCGTATCTACAAAAAATAGTCTAGTGGAGTCAGATTGAGATTAACTGTTTATCGAACGGTACCTTACTCCATTGACTTCGAAGTTGCGATTTTAATAGTTCTTGGAGAAGTACGGTCTAATGATGCCGCCGGCCCACATATTACATCAAACAGTGCATATTTCAGGGGGCTTTGCCAGCTCTTGAATTGCTTCTGGCTGCTCTTCACACCAAATTCGGAAATTCTGTTTGCTGGCGTACCCATTGAGTCAAAATTAAGCTTTGTCGATGAATATAATTTTCGGTAAAAAACACACGAACACATTTCAATGATTTGCAAGCTTTGTTCGTTTGTTTTTGTCATTGCACTCAAAAAAAAAAAAAAAAAAAAAAAAAAAAAAAAAAAAAACAACCACCCATACAATCCAAATCGATTTTTTCGTATAAAAGTTAATCTTATTCAAACAAAGTATTCAAATTTGGTACATATACTTCCTGTAATAAACAGAAGATAAGTGCCAAGTCTCATTCAATTTCATTATATGCCCACACCGCATATAATCCTAATCGATTATTTCGCATAAGATTTGTGCTATTCAAGCAAGCCTTTAAATTTGGTACATACATATGCTTTCTATATGTATATAATCAAAGTTTCCAGAATAATAGCCGTTTGGCGGTCCCATCGTACCGATTTTTTATTTTTATTTTTTATTAAGTTCGTACCTGGTTGGTATCTGTTGTTGATATTTCCGCTAAATCTTGACAATTGCAAAAGCTACGTAGCCAAGAGTACATCTACCTCTATGTGTGTTTGTGATTTTTTTAAATTTTGTTTTCGTTTTTTCGTATTATAATTTTCGTTCGGTCAAGTCTGCTGATTTTTTTTTTTTTTTAAATTTATTTTGTGAAAAAATAAGTGCCTAACTTTTTTAGAAAAACTTAAAATAATTCAATGATTTTTTTGTTTAACGGCAAGAGAAATGCAACAAATTCTTGAGTTTGATAGGGATGACTCTGATGATGAAGCAGAGCCTGAAATGCCATTGATAAAAATGAGTGCTGAAAAAGCAAGCCTATCTGATAATATTTGTGAAGAAGGCTAAGGCGCCTGAAAAATTAAAAAATCATGGTTTAGAGCTAAAGGAAGTAGGTTTTACAATATCTGAGGATTCTAGAACAAAAGTGGAGTTTAAAAATTTCACCTAAGAAATATTAAATGGGGAAAACTGTAGAATAATTCTATGGAAGATGATGTCGAACTATAAACCCCCTGAAATTCTTCAAAATACACTAAATATAATCAAAAAAATATATAAATCTACCATTTTTTTCTAATAAAAAATTTTACGTTTTACTCAGTTTATGCGCCATGTTGTATGTTTACAACATTTTTTAAAAACTACGCTTCTAGTAAAAATTGGAAACAAGGTTTAAAAAAGATATAGCTGCCCTAACAAAGTTTAGAGCATGAGAAGATTAAATAAATTTATTTGTAAACAAAAAAAGGTAAATAATCAAACAAATTTTGACAGCGTGAACCTCTATACAACAATAACCAGCTGATTAGTTACTCACACCTGTGAAATTAAGTCGCCTTGGAGAGGGTAATTCTAGAACATACAAAAACAGTATCAAATCTCTTATACTCGATCAACTTTAAAAGCCGTGTCGTATGTGGTCAACCCAAAAGACACAATCGAAACATGATAAGGATCGGAGATGAGCTGCAAGAGTGTGTGCTCAACTTAAATTCAATATAGAAAAGCAACAATTTACAAGAACTGGAAGATTTGAAACCTTTGGCTGAGCTAAGACAATTACAAGCTCTATGCCTTCTTATGAATCCACTATCTACCAAGCCCTACTATAGAGAATATATGGCTTATAAATTTCCCCATTTGCATTTATTGCATTTCAGAAAAATCAAGCAAAATGATCATAAAGTTGCTCAAGAGTGTTTGCGTTCAAAACACGACAAAGAAATGCTTAAAGACATATCGAAAAAATCGAAACTTAGTGCAGCAATTGCTGCTCATGTAGAAGTAACTGATAAAGCGGAGACTGGAAATACGGGTAGATTTGCTAATCCCGAACTTTTGGAACGCATACGTGCCAGCAAAAAAAATGAAAAACATATGTTACAATTTTGAATAAAATAAAGTAATTTTTAATACCTATAAAAAAAACCAGTATTAGTCAATATGCTATCCAGTACCTTTTTCCCCTCTTTTGAGCATGGATGCGATTAGGCATACCAGATGTGGATTTTTTTTACAAATTCTACTGATACACCCTACCAGACGTCCTTTGCTCCTTCATCTCGTTTGGACAGACTTTGGATTTGATTTGACCTGAGTCAACAATTTCTTAATCGGATTCATATCCGGAGATTGTAGAGCTTATTTTATATCAAATGTGCGAAGTTAGCTCTCAAAGTTATATTACAATTTTTCTGTTAACGCGGCTTTTCTGGAAATTAACATTGTACTGTTAAGTAAACACAGATAAGTTTTCTCAACAAATATATTTTTAAGGAAAAATTAGTAAATTTATTGTTTAAAATAAGAAATTTGGAAATTTTATGGAAATAAAAAAAAATTAATAAATGCTTTCAGATAGAGGCGTAAACAGCAAAATTGTACTTTTAAAAAATACGCACTCTTCTATTTTTTAAAGTAGATAAAAGTGTGCTAGGAGTGCGAGGGTGGGACAATGGCAATTATTAGGATTAATAATTAAGGGACCAAGAATACCTGTCCACTTTACCACATGTCCATAACCGTTACCAATTTTTAGATATAGGGCCTTAAATTTGGGCAATTTTCGGAAATTCGAATTTGTCAATTTTTTTAAATTGAGAAAAGTGTCCCAGGGTAATTAAATAAGGTACCAAGGATACCGGTCCACTTTACCCCATGTCTCTAACCCCAATTTTTAGATACAGAGCCTTAAAATTGGCCAATTTTCGAACATATAGGAGTAATTTTGGCAAATTTTTAAATTTGAAAAAATTGTCCTACGACTGGCGACTATTACAAAAAACATGTATTTTAAAAATAAATAAAATAACAAAATTTAATTCTTTAAAACAGTATTGACAAAAATTAAAAAATATCGCAATATTCATGCTTCACTTGAAATCGTACACTTATATAAGCTTATAATTAAAGCATAAAAATTAGAAAAGTATTAATGTGATATAAATTTAATATTTTGTTCGGTGTTCTCCGCTATTTTTTAGAGCCTTCTTGGCATGAACTCCACAAGATTTTTGCACTTTGAAGGAGTTATTTTATTCCATTCTTTTTGATGTGGTTCCCGTAGGACCCTTATGTTAGATACACATATTCCATAATTTTTTTGTCTGGTATTTTCCAGAGATGTTCACAGCGTTCACAGTTGGTGACTGGGATGGCGTTTATTTTACCTTTAGACAGTTATATAGCATCTAGAACCGATCAACACTGGAGGATTACATTAAATCTTTATCAACGTATGACCTAAAAGTATTCGAAGTACACATTTTTCTTATTTTTTTTTTTTCATTGTGCTTTTCAACTGTCAGATAGATAAATTTATGCATATCGCCTTCAACAAATACTAAGTTATCCACTCCATCAGCTGATATACAAATCCAAACTATTTGTCATATTTCAAAATGTTTCACAATTAATTGCAAGTTGGGATTATCCATTACTTTAGAGTTTTATCCACGCCATTTGTTTTCCGTAAGAGCAAAATATATTCAATTTCGACTTTTCAATGAATATTGCATCGTTCCAGAGTTTGGTTGACTATTTGAGATCGTCATTGGTAAAAAAGTGTTTTCTAAGTCTATTTACTAATATACGGTTGCTTCCATTAATTCGGCTACGACAGCTGTTAAGATGGAACTTACGAGTACTTACGCTTACTTCCTTTTCCAAATATGTTTTCAACTAATTTTGGGGCTAAAAGCTGGGACTCTACTTTGTTTTTCAGATTATCTAGCGCTCATCATTATGAACTAACTCCAATTTTAAACATTTTGGGTTTCAATTGTTATTAGATTTTCTTTTTTGTATCTTTTAACTACGTAAAAAAAGTTACCTTTATTTAATTAATTGGTATTTAAAATTAGTAAAAACACCTATGATTTCTTCTGTACGATTTTAAATGACGCACTTATATTGTACGTTATGACAGTTTTACATAATTTTTTCAATAATTAGATGGAATAAATTACAATTATACCATATTTTGTGATAAATAATAGCATAAATATAGCAATTTAAATAATAACCAAAACAATAATGGCCTAAAATATCCAATCCTTTTTGTAAACACAAATGAAAGTTAAAAGGATTTACTATATGCGCTGTCATAATTTATGTAATGGCGGTGCTTTTTATACGTTTTGTCGAAAGCTATAACAGTCGCCAATGTTAGAATAGCCCGCCTACGTAACTAAATTTATCCGCAGTTTCAATAGAGATTTAAAAAAAAAAGAAAATAAAATAATTTAGTCCCTGGCGGGGATTGACTTGGAACATATATTGCATATTGAAAATTAAAACAGCCTGGGTTCAAATTATGAACGGATAAAAATTATTTATTAAATAAAGAGCAACCAAGTAGATATTATTTTTGAGAATATAGTATGTCAACTTCAGGACTCTGTATCTCAAAATCGGTGATGGTTAAGGACATGCGGTAAAGTGGACAGGAAGCCCTGATGCCCTATTTATTAATCCTAATAGTCGTCATTGCCTCACCATCGCACTGCGAGAGCACTTTCTTTAAATTTAAAAATGGCCAAATTAGAATTTTCGAAATTTGTACAACTTTAAAGTCCTATATCTAAAAATGAGTAGCCGTTATGGAGAAGCGGTAAAGTGGACAGGAATCCTTGATCTCTTATTTATTAATCGTAGTAGTCACCATCATACCCACCCTCGCACTTCTAGGATATTTTTCAATATTTAAAAATGCAAAATCTAAATTGGCGAAATTTGGAACTATATCTAAAAATTGGTAACGTTTATGGACATGCGGTAAAGTGCACAGGAATCCTTGATGCCATATTTATTAATCCTAATTGTCTCGCACACCTAGAATAATTTTTTCAAATCCAAGAATTGCCGAGTGCGTATTGTTTTAAATGTGCAATTTTTAAATTTTCAAAAAATTCGCGTAAAAATTTTTTTACAGCCTGTTTCACGATGTCGAACGAATGAGTTGGCTCGCCTTCTAACCGAAAGAAAACACTTTTTTGTTTCTCTATTACTACTTTTTATGAACAGTGACACGAACGACGAGTTGAATGAAAACTTAAGCAAATTCATACAAAATTCGGTATCAGGATAACGAATACGTTGTCAGCATTGCGAAAGAAATGTCAAAATTAGTCACATATACATTTGCTTTCGTGCATAAATATTTTCTTTTTATTTACACAGCAGAATCCTCCACAACAAACAAAACAACAATACGATCTAACACTACAACTTTCTGAAACTGCCAAATATAATAAATTGAATATTTAATAAAGAATAGAAATAATATTTTTATTTTCACTTTATATTAACAAAGCACACACACACAATTTGTTTTAATTTTTTATTGTAATTTTTTATATCATTGCAAGTATACATTATTGAACAGGTTTGCATTTGTTTACGAGCACTTTAGTAGTATTTTGCTTTATCGCTGAAAATTGAAAAAAATCATCCGACATCACTTTTTTTTAATATGTAAGAAGGATACGTCGTAAACAAAGAAAGAAAACAAACAGTGTTGTGAAATCCAAAATAATTTTCTTTCGCATACCTCTCCTTCTTATGCCCAAATATTCATTCGCTGTCGTGAAACTGGCTGTTACTTTGAACAATAAGTTTACTAATTTTTCCTTAAAAATATTGTACTCGTTCAAAAAATTTAAGCCTGTTTACTTAACAGTACAATGTTAGTTTACAGAAAAGCTAACTTCACACACTTTTTTATATCACAAAATTTTTGCTTTTTAAGCCAGTCTTTTAACATGTGTAGTTCATTTTGGATAATTTTCTTGCTTAAAAATTACATCAAAATGCATTTTTTCGAATACACGTGACACATTTTGTTGCAGAATTGACATGTACTGTTCCTTACGCATAGTACTATCTATGTGTACTAATGGATCAACATTATTTTTCGAAATGCAACCTCAAATCATTATGGAGTCTCCACCATGTTTTATTGCCTGTTTTACACGATATGTTTGTCTTGCGTTTTGGTCATTCTGCCAATACCACGTTCGACTGTCAGATTCAGTCCCGTCAGACCAAATAACCATATATAGAAGTTAAAATATAACTAAAGAATGTATTACGGATCCAATCGCAGCCCAAACCCGTCTCAATCACGCTTCAACGAATGAACCGATTTTGTTGAAGTTTGTAGCACATATATACTTATATACAGATCTAGACAACGAAAGTGCAATAGGTGCTTTTTCTCAAAATTGTATTCCCAGGACGTTAATATCAAAGGATAACGATCAAAATTAATGACTTCTATTGTGCAATGACACGAATTTTTTCTTAAAGCAAAGTTTTTTGATTACTAACATTATCCATCCATTAAAAAAAACTTTCGCATTTGGTGCACAGAAAACCTGCACGCATACATTGAAAAGCCGATACACCCAAGACGAGTCACTGTTTGGTGCGGATTTTGGTCCAGGGCCATTTTTCTTCGAAAATGAGCAAGGAGTGGCGATCGTTATCGGGCCATGTTGACCGAATTTTTGTTCACAAAAATTGAAGAGGAGGATATTAGCAACATTTGGTTTCAACAGGACGGCGCTACGTGCCACACAGCCGAAGCTACACTCGATGTTTTGCGCCCTGTTTATGAAGATCGCATTATCAACCGCAGAGCTGATGTCGTTTGGCCACCATGTATAAGCCCCCTCTATCGTAAATAATTTTTCCTCTAAATTTTTTTCCATTTTCCATAACTGCAATCATGAATGATTTTAACCATGAAATGTTTTTTTTCTAATTATGTAGGGAATGATAGTCTTGTTAAAATTCCCGTGATCGTGAATAGTTTTTTTTTCTCCGAATTTGCTCCCATTTCCCATAAATTTGTTCACATAATTTTTGCTGGGGAGTTGCATTTATAATTTAAGTATTTATTCCATTTTATTGGATAACTAAGTTCTAATTAACTTGTTTTAGGACAAGAAGTGTTAAATATATCGAAAGTGTTCTTTCGATATATTTTTTATTCAATTTTATCGTTTAGCCGTGATAATTATTTATTTGCGTGACTTTTCCAAAACATAGTCACTTTTTGCGTAAACATTTTAGAAAGGTATAATTTATTAAGTAACCTCATATCTACACCATACAAAAACAGGCATTTTTTTGTTGTACGTGTACGCTAAAAAGTCAAAATCACCTTTATTTTACGAAAGTAACATAACGTTTTGATATTTTTTTCTAAGAAATTACTATAAGAAGTCAAAAAATCAAATCTGAATGCAAATAAAAATAATAAAAAAATATATATTTTTCTATGTTTCACAGAAAGCACAAAGTGGTTGTTTATCATCAAATATAAAAAAATTTGACATTTCAGTGGGACTACGAAACTAAGGAAAAAACCAGCTGGTTTTGCGAGGCTACCTGATACTTTTTAGTACCATTTTTTTTAGTTTTCATTAAAAATTAAAAATTTTATTTATTTATTTTTCTCAACATTCAACGAAAAATGATATTTTATGAAAAGAGAACAAATATTTCATGGCAGATTCATAGCAATTTTCCCTTCAAAGGAAAGAAAATTTAATGGAAACAAATATCTCCCATATTATTTACGATAGAGATGATTCACCACTATCAGTTAGCGACGTCTAAAGTAGTCTTAACATTGTCTTAATAAAAACAGACAGGTGGCAAAAAACGAATGGGATCTGAAAAAAAATGAATTTATCTCTCATTTGTAATACACATATATGTATATATATTTTCGAGCAACGCCAGAAGTGTAAAGCTAGTCTAAATATAAATATGTATGTATGTAAATGTCTTTACTAAAGTTAGTTTTTTTTTACAAACTTCTATATATATAAGAATATTAAATTATTTTTATTTATTTTTTTATATATGAATATTTAAATATGAACTGGAAATTTAAATACTATTATCGTCATATAAAATCCAAAACGCCTAAGTTCAATACAATTCAAAATCGTATTTTTGATTGATTATGATTTTCGATATATGTATCTAAATATATGTTTCAGTGAACTTTTACACTCTTACAATTAAAAACAACAAAAAAATCATAACACAAAAATGTAACAAACGACTTTCGATTAAAAATGATTAGCAAACACAAGAAAACAAAGGATTTATTTTTATTATGCACTAGTGCTACAAGTTAAAATAATCTACAGGAAAAATTCGAACATTGGGATATGATTCTTCTGGAATATATATATTTTTAAAACAAATATCAAAGTGAATATAAATTATAAAGAGTAAATATGCAACTACCTCATAAGGCCCATTTTGGAATATACGTTCGTTGTTGTTGTGGTAGCAGCTTGACCTGCAAATACAAGAATGTATATTTATTATCATTCATTTCCCCCTCTTCCTCTTCTTATTCTTCCTCTTCTTATCTTTCTTCTCCTATTCTAAGGCCCAGAAGTTGGACTACTATCCTCGGGTTTATAGAGAATGATCTGGGGACAAGAGTTGTTGGCTGTGCACTACGGGCAAACAAATTGTGGACAGCATGAGGACCTATTCTACAAGCCGGACAGATATTGGGAATATCTTCATTGATGCGTGCCAAATATGAGTAAAGCCTTGTGCAGTGACCTGATCTCAGTTGAGCTAGGACAACTCTGGTCTCTCTGGGAAGATATTTTTCGTTTTCCGCCACGGGGGTGGGTGGCCTCCTAGGACGAAATTTTCGTGTGAGCTTCTTAATACCCACTCAATCGTATCACGATGAATGTCCTTCAGAGATATCTTATATGCGCCCAGATCAAAAACGGACCCCGAAGATAATGTTGGATCTTATTTTAGTATTGTCGAAGATCTACTCTCACATTCATGGGGGCATTAATATTCGTAATTCGATGATCAGAATGCTCCCTCTGATGGCAGGCCAGAAGGAATTGCTTTGTGAGCAAGATGTGTTCCTTGACTGGGAGAATCTTCGATTCTTCGTGACGATGTTTTTCTGGACGCAACCGGTAATTGTCCCTAGTGCTGCATTCTGACATCTCTATAGATTTCCCCACTGTGTTGGGCTTACTATTAATGACCACGCGGGCGCTGCATAGTTTCCTTGTCCGTGCCACAAGTACTACCGTTAAGTGACTTGAGGACCTTGTTTCTACTACGCATCTTATTGCTAATTGCAGTGGCGTGCGCCGAGGACCGGAAGAGGCTATCGAAAGTTACCGCGAGGATTTTGGGGTAGTTCGTTGTTAGTATTCTTGAATCATTAACTATTGTATTAAGTTCTAGCCTTACTTCTTTTGTCCAGGTACTGAAAAGCGTGGCGGATGATTTGGATCGTTGGACTCTCAAATTCCACCGAGTTAAGAAATCTATTAGATTTACAAGATAGCTATTTATGTTGCCGCAGGTGTCATCAATATTCTTACTCGTCGGAGGTGTCATCAATAATCTTACCCGTGGACAGAATAGTACGTCGTCTGCATAGGATATTAAGAATGTTCTCAAAGAGAATGGCAAGATTAACCGTGTCATATGCCTTGGATATGTCTAAGTCACTATTATTGTTCTTTCGCACGACTTTGCTTGGTTCAAGCCCTGACTTATTTGCGTAGTTATGGCGGTAAGCGCGGTGGTGGTACTATGATGTTTGCGGCATTCATGCTGATGTGATGCCATAAGTAGGTGGTCTGTCAGGCTTGGGAGGAGTAATGCTTTTAGGGCCTTAAGCATTGGGGATACAAGCGTTATCGGCCGGTAGGATTAAGCACCGGAACCACTCTCCATACTTTCCAGATGTCTGGTATCACCAGTGTGTCAAGTGATAGGTTGAGTAGTTTGGTAAGGTATTCTAAGCCAAGCGTATCTAGATTTTTCATCATCAGCATGGATATGCCGTCCGGGCCAAGTGCTCTTGATGGTTTAGCATCTTTGATGACTTTAGGGACCTCATTTGTGGTGTAACTGGGCAGATTCTCATCTGTGTGCAGGCTGAGCACTTTCCTCATTATTCTTTTTTGTACTTTATCACTCTCCGGGTGCTCAAATTTCCGTATAAATAGATTGGCGCACCTTGCGGGATCTGTCCGTGAAATCCCATCGAATGATACGGATATCTTGTCATCCCTTCTCGATGAGTTGGAGAGTGATTTTACTGCCGACCATAGCCTGCCTGCCCCTCGGGTGAGGTTGCATGTATTTAGGAAGTTTACCCATTTATACCGCTTGTAATCGTTTACCACATTTGAGATTTCCCTGTTAAGCTCTCGCACCCTAGGTCTCCATGGTTTGTGTGCCTGATCTCGTCGCGCTCATCTGCTGGTGTCGCTGTTTCAGCTAGGAAGTTAGGGCGTATCAATGGTATTCTACCAGCCGGTATAAAGCGCGCAGCAGCCGTCCTGATGGTGTTACGGAAGTTCTCTGCGGAAATGATACCGGTGGGAATGGCTAAATTCCTAAATCTGTGGTTTGAGTACTCTCTTAAATCTTCCCAGTTTTCCTTACCGTGGTTTAAGAAGGTCCGCCGATCAGAGACTACAAAATTAGGATGACGATTTATTGTGATTAGTATGGGGAGGTGGTCTGATTCTAGTGTTAGTCCGAATCGTTTGCCATTGCATGAAGTTTATCAGACCTGCACTGGCAATCGTTATGTCCGGCGAACTTGCGCAGTCGCCCATAATTCCGGTGGGGGTATCATCATTTATTGTGCTACAGGTTGCTATCTGTTCCGCCATTGCAATGCCCCTCGTTCGTCGTTCACCAGGTTGGAGTGCCAAAGTTCGTGATGAGCATTAAAGTCTCCAATCGCCAAACTGTTATCCCCATCAAGCGGTGGTTCAATGTTCGGGTGATAACCAGCTGGGCTATTATCCGGTGGGATGTATACATTTAGCAATTCGATTTCTGTGGTTCAAGATATGATCGCTATTCCCTGTATCTCTATAAGTGGGTCGATTGCCCCATTGGGTAACATCAGGAGTTTATATTGCACTGTGTTATCCACCTCCTCCTCTCGTACGATCCTTTCTAATAATGTTGAAGTTAGCAAAACTCTGTAGCGGCGACATGGTGGTGAGTTTTGTCTCCTGTATCACAGCCAATTTTAATTTGTGGATCTGCATAAAGTTTACTATCTTATTCCGAAGGCCGTCGCAGTTAAATTGCATCATGTTTGCTGTTTCCGAGCGTACTACCGGAGTTGGTGGTGTGAATGAAGATTGACCATGGTTGAGGCGTTGCATCAGAAGTTGTTGTTGTGCTTGTGTTGGAGAAACACTATCTATCTGCGTTTGTGTTATTGAAGAAGAAGGTGGGTCATCCTGCGTCAACGGACTACTACGGGGTGCACAACATAACGCCACGTAGTCTTTATTCGACTCTCTCACATTTCTGAGGCCACTGAAGGTCTGCCCGATTGTATTGTGCCTTTGCGTACTGCACAAAACCACGGTCCTGGGTTCTTTTCAATTCTGGCTCGGACCAATAGAATAAGGAGAAGGTTTGCCGGGTAAGCCCCCCATTTATAAGAGAAAAGAAAATGAATGATAATACATACTTGTATTGTTGGTATTGCTGTGTTGACAGTCCTTGGCTGGAGACCAATGTGCTTAGAACCGACTGTCGTGGGAACGATATGCGTTCGTAGTTTGGAATCCTTATTATCGGTGTCATATCGACCTTATTGAGTGAATTTTCGATATTTATTTTTTTGAGTGGCTTAGAATAGTGTTAAGAGGTTCGTTTCCTATTGCATTTGAATAGGTTGGGTCTAGTTATACTTCCTACACCAGAACGTAGGTAGGCGGTCTTAGGTATTTCTTTTGTTTATGGCCTTGTTAATGGTGGTGTCGGTTCTGCGTTTTTACTTTCTAATTTAATTTTCAACATCCAGGCTAGAATTTTCCGTAACTATCATATTTTGGCATTGAATTTTTAACGGACTAACTATGCAATATCATTTACCGTCCGCAGATTATTTAATAATTTTAATTTATTTTTTAATTCTGTAGATTATAATTGTAGTGTGCGTAATATTAGGTGTAGCTTACTTTCTGATAACTTTTTCCTTTCTCTTATTAAATTTTTGTGGTTGTTATAACGTGTTTGTAGACTATTCTAAGGATTAGCTTATTATTAAGTTCTGAAGCTGATTTACGAAATCCTTACCATTACTTATTTTCTCCTGCTTTCCATAATTTGGACTATGACGAGTACGTCACCTACGTCATGGGGATGACTTATCCTCAATTGTGTATGGGCGCATAAGAATGTGACGAGGACCGTTCGATAAAAAAAGAAATATGGAATTCTTCCACACCGCATTGCAAAAAATAATCATAAAAACGAAACTTCTCCAGTACATGCTAAAAACAAATTTATAAAAAGAAGGGGGAACATTTTAATAATTTCATGACCATTCATACCAGATGATATTGCTTTTTATACATACTAGTTTTCTTTATGAAAATTAGCTATATAAATATTAAAATCTCCATAACTTCACTTCTTTATTAGTTACTTTTTAAATCTTATTATCTAACTTACGCCCTTTTCGATTTCAGTAAAATTAAATCTAAAACGAGTGACTTTCATTTTTGTTTCTTAAATTTGTTTCTAAAATTTTTAAAAAGAAAAAATATAACATATAAGGATTTTTGGATTTCATATGACGGTAAACATATGTAATAAAACTAAAAGTTCTGAAAAAAAAACTTACCTAAATTTTCGTAAATATCATCGGAAACATCCCAGCGATCAATTATTCCAAGAAATTTTTCTAAATAACCAAATGTTGCAGTTTGTGGGTTGTTTGTGCACCACAATTGTATAACTTTTGTTATTGGATCTTCCAAACTGATTGTATTACCATCGCATAAAAATTTTTGCTTGGCCAAACTTGCCAAACCTCGCCAATCACGTTCATAGCCCTCTTCCGAACGCAATATTTTTTTTGAATTTAATAGATGTGAAAGCCTGCGCAATGTTTTCTTACTTAAGGCTGTCAATGGTACTTTTTGAAAGGCAATTACATCATTTTCAGAAGATGCTGCATGCGATTCCATTGATCCGATAATACTACTATTCATACTCATATTACTGTGACTCAAAGTAAAACTTTGGACCATTTTACCTGAAATATAAATTAATGCATCATTATCACATTGTAAACAGTAACATTATCATATGAATATGAATTAAAAATATAAAATTAAGAAATAAAAAAAATTTTAATCAGAAATGTCTAAGTATTCAGTGAGATAAAGTTATAATAGTGGGATTTTCACCTGATAGCCAAAAATTCATTTTTCAGTCTTTTTAAATTTGGTAATTACAAATCATTTCCTTTCATTTATTAAACAAGTTAACCAATTAAACGTAAACTACTGTAGGTGTTATATTGTTGAGTACTAATTATGGATATGTTATTAGACTTAACCAGCTTTATAAACGAAATTGTTCAATGAATCTTTTATCATTTCAATGAGTCAGCATAAACTTTCCTCTTTTAATTTTTGAAGGGTAAATAATAACGAGTCAAGAACTCCTTTTTTGTATTTTTCTGAGCCTAAACCTAATTACACTAAACTGGCAATATTTGAAGCTTACTCTAAGGTTCTCTTGTTATTAATCTAAATCCAATTTCTCTTATTATAAATTTTACTTTAATTTTGGTAACTATCAATATTACTCATGTTTCTCATATAACTTATAATTACAATAATGTAATTAATTTGTATTTATGTGTAAACGTACCTTTGATCCATAGAATACGATTTTCCAAGTAACGAGAAAAATTGTATTCTATGGATCTAAATAAGAACCTCTGTCTCCTCCCCCAGGGAGTGTGCCTCTAGCATGCGTGGGTCGACCCTCCAAAGTTAGTGGGGGTCGGTCATACATTTAGATTCGATTGTGGCACTTTAAATGGGTCAAAGTGCAATTTTTCAAAATTTGACCTTTGGGTCAAAATATGGAACAAGAGAATTCATTTTAGAGGTATGGTTTCTTGGGCAAAATTTCTTATTTTGATCCCTAGAATACGATTTTTCTTGTCAGTTGGGCGATTTTTAAATCGACTTGCCCTAATATATGTAAGGCGTGTTTTTTATAGAGGTATAGCACTTTAAGTTGCAATAAAACAAGGATGGATTATTCGATTGACATGAATTTTATTTATTCGAAAGATAATCTTGTGGCATTACGTTTTAAATATGACTTCTGGCATATGACCAAAAAGGCTGGCGCAGATGTAGTACAATCTGGACGTCCAACTTTCGATGACTTTTTCCAACATTTGTGGCCGTATATCGGCAATAACATGGCGAATGTTGTCTTCCAAATGGTCAAGCGTTTGTGGCTTTACCGCATAGACCAATGGCTTTACATAGCCCCACAGAAAGTAGACTAGCGGTGTTAAATCACAAGATCTTGGAGGCCAATTCACAGGTCCAAAACGTGAAATTAGGCGGTCACCAAACGTGTCATTCAATAAATCTATTGTGGCACGAACTGTGTGACATGTTGCGCCGTCTTGTTGAAACCACATCTCGTGGACATCATGGTTATTCAATTCAGGAATGAAAAGTAGTAATCATGGCTCTATACCGATCACCATAGACTGTAACGTTCTGGCCACCATCGTTTTTGAAAAAGTAAGGACCAATGATTACACCAGCCCATAAAGCGCACCAAACTGACAGTTTTTCTGGATGTAGCGGTGTTTCCACATACACTTGAGGATTACCTTCACTCCAAATGCGGCAGTTTTGTTTGTTGGCGTAGCCATTCAACCAGAAGTGCGCTTCATCGCTAAACAAAATTCACTTATGAAAATCGGGAACCACGGTAATTTTGTTTTGGCCCCATTCGAGGAATCTACGCCGGGCGTGAGTCTATTCATGATGAATTGTCAAACCAAACTGAGAATAAATCACTTGACAGCTGTTAAATCGGTCGCCATCTTGAAAAGTAATGCTAATTTCAAGTTCTATTTTAATTTTATTAATATTATTTTATTATTAGCCATTAACTAATGTTTTATTGAAATTTCTCAGCCAATTTTCGGCGAATCAAAAATGTCCATTGGCATTGTAACAATCTAACCTTAAGAGATCTTTCGTTTAATATCCTTATTTTTTTCCTTTCTTCATCCCCCGTATTGATTCAGTTAAAGAAATATAAATTTTTACGCTAGCGACGATTTAAAAAACTCTATTGATCACAAATGTAAATTAAAATGCCATCTTTTAAACAAGTGCTCCATTTGAACAATCGAATTATTTTTGTCCGATTTATGGGAAAAATTTTATATAATTAATAATAAACAAGGCACATGCGATTAAGTTTACAATAGCAAAAAAACAAAACCAGAAAAAAGTAAATTTCATAATTTCATTTTCAAACATTAGAAGAAACAAATCTATAATCAAATTAATTTTTTGTTTATTTACTAATGGCATTTTCTTTTCTGACAACAAATGTTGCACTTCTTATATTCCTTGTCACTAAACTAAGAAATATCAATGATTTTCAAAATTCAGCATATCCAGAGATAAACACAGAACCCTTTTTTTGTATTGTTACGAAAATTAAACTGCTAAAGACGAAATTCACCACTTCAGAGCTTATTATGAGCTTTTAGCTAAAAAATTTATTGGCTTAAGAAATTCTAAAATTATCTGTACTAATTAAAACTGCTACCGAATTAACGTCGAAAAATCGATGATTCGTGTTCGTACTAGAAGATTCTAAACTAAGATGACACACTATAAATGGCGGCTGTTGAGTTAGTTAGCTATCAATTAGCTGTCAAGAAGTAAAGTCTATTTAAGGCGCAAATAAAAAGTGTTGTGAAAGCGAATTTGGTGTATTAAGACATAGAGTATTAAAGTACAGTGGGTTTAATAAAAAAGAGACAGATTGTCAAACAACTAAAATAAAAATAGAGTTTAATTTTATTTAAACGCAATATAAACGAACTCAAGCGTTGAAATTGCGATATAAAATAAAATAAAAATATATAAAATATAAAATAATATAAAAATATTCAATAATTTCGTTGCGTTTCGGACGCGTTTTTTGAATGTTCTTAAAAGAGTGTATTACTTATAGTTATAGTGTGCCAAAAACAAAAAATAAATAAAACAATCCAATCAAGAAAATAAGAGCTAGAAGTTGATGAAAAAATCGTGTTAAAATATATATCTTATCGTAGTAAATTTAATAAATAAATTACTAAACAAATCTCAAATCTCATTCAAATAAGCAAAGACTAAGAAAAAAGAAAAACAAAAAATTTAAAATGAGTATCATTCTCTGCTATGCTTGTAAGAATGCAATTACAACTGATTATGTTAAATGTTATAATTGCAATTCAAATTACCATTTCTACCGCTCTTGCCCTTTGTCAGAAGCTACATATGTTAGCACGTACGGAGAGAGGAAACAAATTAGAAGTGTCAAATATGTAAACCATGATCCAAATTTCATAACACCTTAAATCAGGCTGTTGTTTTTGACGAAAAACCTCAACAACGTAAGTTAAGAGATGATAGTGAAAAAAAATATGATGAGAACAGAGCTAAAACATTCAAAGATTCACTCTCTCTTAACACCATTAATTCAAACTTATGCTCAGTTAAGTCTGATGTCAATGACCTTAAGTCAGACATAAAAGGGATAAAAACAAATATAAAACAATTAGCAACAAATGTAAAAAATCTCCCACATACAAATAGGAGATGAGTTAAAAAGTGCACTTTCTACAATAACAGATACTCTTGCTAAATTAGTGGATCAAGTAAGGGAATTAACTGAAAAAGATAAGCAAAGGGATCACCAAATCAATACATTAGAAACACGTATAAACAAAATAGAACAGCAGAACATTGCAAAAAACATTGAAATAAAAAATTTTGCAAACGAGGAGGTGACTCCAAATGAAATAATAAAAACAATTGCATCCTCGTTAAACGTAGAAATAAAGGAAACCGATATAAGTAATTCATACAGGCCTAAAAGGTAAAAAGGTAGTTGTCGAATTCACATATCTCAGCAAAAAAAAACAGAGCTAATGAGTAAAATAACATGACACGACTTGATGCTCACATAGTAAATAATATTATGTGTGTGAAGTTAAATATGAAAGTTAAATACGTTTTTCTTAACATAACAAAAACTTGTGTAAGTTAACAGAATATGTGTGAAGATAAATACGAATATGAAATTTTTCTGTTAAGATCACAAAGACTGTTATGTTAACATTAGTTCCACAATTGTGGATTATAAAACATAATTTAGTATAAAAACATAATTTGGTATAAAAATAACCAAAACAAGGTAAAGGATTGTAAAAATTAAAAAAATATAATTAGAGAGATACAGTAGCAATAACAAATGAACTTTATTTCTTGTAGCTGGTAATTACATTTAAAACAATCGTCCACCAAAAAATATGAAAATTCGGACCTAAGATGCAATTGTGGGGGAATCGGACCTGGTGGGCTTTATAGCCAAGGTATCAAGGCTTCAGGGCCAGTTTTCCTTTTTGGGCTGCAAAGTACCAGATCGGAGATATATAGACCGTAGGTAACTTTTATTTTTCATTTTTACCGTATATATATGTCGCTCATGAAAAATCGGACCTAAGATGCAATTGTGGGGGAATCGGACCTGGTGGGCTTTATAGCCAAGGTATCAAGGCTTCAGGGCCAGTTTTCCTTTTTGGGCTGCAAAGTACCAGATCGGAGATATATAGACCGTAGCTAACTTTTATTTTTCATTTTTACCGTATATATATGTCGTTCATGAAAAATCGGACCTAAGATGCAATTGTGGGGGAATCGGACCTGGTGGGCTTTATAGCCAAGGTATCAAGGCTTCAGGGCCAGTTTTCCTTTTTGGGCTGCAAAGTACCAGATCGGAGATATATAGACCGTAGCTAACTTTTATTTTTCATTTTTACCGTATATATATATCGTTCATGAAAAATCGGACCTAAGATGCAATTGTGGGGGAATCGGACCTGGTGGGCTTTATAGCCAAGGTATCAAGGCTTCAGGGCCAGTTTTCTTTTTTGGGCTGCAAAGTACCAGATCGGAGATATATAGACCGTAGGTAACTTTTATTTTTCATTTTTACCGTATATATATGTCGTTCATGACAAATCGGACCTAAGATGCAATTGTGGGGGAATCGGACCTGGTGGGCTTTATAGCCAAGATATCAAGGCTTCAGGGCCAGTTTTCCTTTTTGGGCTGCAAAGTACCAGATCGGAGATATATAGACCGTAGGTAACTTTTATTTTTCATTTTTACCGTATATATATGTCGTTCATGAAAAATCGGACCTAAGATGCAATTGTGGGGGAATCGGACCTGGTGGGCTTTATAGCCAAGGTATCAAGGCTTCAGGGCCAGTTTTCCTTTTTGGGCTGCAAAGTACCAGATCGGAGATATATAGACCGTAGGTAACTTTTATTTTTCATTTTTACCGTATATATATGTCGTTCATGAAAAATCGGACCTAAGATGCAATTGTGGGGGAATCGGACCTGGTTGGCTTTATAGCCAAGGTATCAAGGCTTCAGGGCCAGTTTTCCTTTTTGGGCTGCAAAGTACCAGATCGGAGATATATAGACCGTAGGTAACTTTTATTTTTCATTTTTACCGTATATATATGTCGTTCATGAAAAATCGGACCTAAGATGCAATTGTGGGGGAATCGGACCTGGTGGGCTTTATAGCCAAGGTATCAAGGCTTCAGGGCCAGTTTTCCTTTTTGGGCTGCAAAGTACCAGATCGGAGATATATAGACCGTAGGTAACTTTTATTTTTCATTTTTACCGTATATATATGTCGTTCATGAAAAATCGGACCTAAGATGCAATTGTGGGAGAATCGGACCTGGTGGGCTTTATAGCCAAGGTATCAAGGCTTCAGGGCCAGTTTTCCTTTTTGGGCTGCAAAGTACCAGATCGGAGATATATAGACCGTAGGTAACTTTTATTTTTCATTTTTACCGTATATATATGTCGTTCATGAAAAATCGGACCTAAGATGCAATTGTGGGGGAATCGGACCTGGTGGGCTTTATAGCCAAGGTATCAAGGCTTCAGGGCCAGTTTTCCTTTTTGGGCTGCAAAGTACCAGATTGGAGATATATAGACCGTAACTAACTTTTTCCCCCCACCTCCCCACCGTCCAGCCAATTTAATTCAATGCTATTATAGTAAACCAAAAATTGACCTAATGAGAATTAAGAAATATTGTTTCAAATTTCTGTAATTCTTTACCTTTGTTTAGTTATTTTTTTTTTCAAAATTATATTTTATAATCCACAATTGTGGAAGTAATGCTAAAATAGAACTCTCTGTTAACTTAACAGAAAAATTTCATATTCGTATTTATCTTCACACATATTCTGTTAACTTACACAAGTTTTTGTTATGTTAAGAAAAACATATTTAACTTTCGTATTTAACTTCACACACATAATAATATTGGCAATCAAAACCCTACTAACAATAATAAATTTATTTATATTAACGAGCAACCAACTCTTAATAATCGTTGTTTGCTTTGGATAACAAAAACGAAGGCAAAAGAATCAAATTAGAAAAATGTATGGGTCAGGAATGGAGAAATATGTGCACGCAGAAACGAAAATTCACCATTTACAATTATAAACAATGTTACTGATATTGAGCAAATTATTTCAACAGCAAATTAATTTAATGTGCTATTTTTTCTAATCTTTTGAATTAAATAATTAAAAAAAAAAACAAAAATTGTAAACATATATGTAATAATGAATAATAAAATCTAAACTTTACAGAATTTTAATGAAAGCAAGAAACATTGCCAAGTTATCCCATATTAATTATTTATACTAACATTCGTTCATTCAGGCTTAATTTCTCTTCATTTATAGTGAGCATAAATCAAATAATAGACAAAATAAAATTTATAATATTAGTAGAAACTAATATAAATGATAGTGAAAACTCTCTTTATAAAGTAAAAGGTTATAATTCAGTTTTCTGTAACAGAGAAGGAAGAGGAGGAGGAATCGCTGTTTATGTAAGAGAAAACATACAATTTACCCAAATCTCTTTTAATACAAGAAATTTTGAACTCTTACCTCTTGATATTAAAATAAGCAACAAAATAATCACTCTTTTTGCTTCGTATGGTCCACCAAATCAAAAAATCACTGACTTTATATACAAACTAGAAACAATCATAAACAAAATAAACAAAAAACAAGAATGTGTAGTAGTTGGAGATATCAATATTGATATTTCAAAACAAAGCAAAACAACAACAATATGTCTTGATATGATGCTAGCGAATAGTATGCAAAGTATGATAGATGAAAACACACGTGAAGATATATGTATATAAAAATATATACTATTGCATTGACAACGTATTTATAAAAAATAAACAAACAAACACACGTACGTACGCAGTAATAATAACAACAACCATAAGTAATCATTACACTTTTTTTTTGCTAAACACGACGAAGAAAACAACCAGAGCAGTGCCAACTTAAGTACGAGGGAAACCAAAATTAAATAATAAAAAAGTAGCTAAAAAAATAAAGGAAACAAATTACCAAACCCATGAATAAGCGAAGAGTTAATTAAATACTGTGATTATAGGGATAAAGGTCGAAATAATAAAAAGGTCGAAATACAAAAGGTCGAAATAATAAAAATAATAAAAACTATGAATTAGAATATAAAAAATTTAGAAACTCTGTAAATAAAAAAATAAACTAGGATAAAAAAAATTATTTTTGGAAAAAATTCATTGAAAATAGAAGTAATATGCGAGCAACGTGTCAAATTATAAACGAAATAATTGGAAAAAAAACAATATTGATGAAGTTATTACAAGAAATTTTAAAAACAATACTATAAGCGAATTATAAAATGATTTTGTAACAAATTTTAAACATAATATAAACCAAATACTACATACCTGTAACATAAAGACAATAAATAGTGTTGAAACAGTACGTCAGAACTCTTTATATTTAGAATATACGAATGAAGTGGAAATTATTAATATATTAAAGACATTAGACTCAAAGAAAGGCCCGGGAGTGGACGGTATAAGACCATTAGATTTAAAAAATAGTGCAAGTTATCTCACACCTATTTTGACCAAACTTATCAACCTAAGTTTAGAAAACGCTATTCAACTAAATTTACTAAAAACGTCATTAATACGATCCATTTATAAAAGCGGATGTAAGTCAGACTATAACAACGACAGGCCTATTGCTATTTTACCAGCTATAGAGAAAGTACTAGAAGAAGTCGTTGTAAGAAGATTAACTTCTTTCATGAAAAGATACAAAATAATAAATGAAAACCAAATTCCAAAAAGGAAAAATATAAATAATTTATTAGGAAACTTTTCAAATCTCATCAATAGTTGGCTTAGTAAACATATGCATTTTCTAGTGCTATTCGTTGATCTCAGCAAAGCATTCGACACACTAACACATGTCAAACTTTTACAAATGTTAGAGAGAATTGGAGTTAGAGGAAACACCCTAAAATGGTTTAAAAATTATCTTGATTGCATAACTTATCGTGTTCGAATATGCAATAAGCACAGCGAAGACGTAATATTAGACTGCGGTGTACTACAGGGCTCAAAACTTGGATCAATATTGTATTTAATATACGCCAATGAAATGATAAGTGCACTACATGGAAACTCAACATTCGCTTACGCTGACGATACCGCAATAGTAGTTTCAGATAAAAACGTTGAACATGCCACAGAACTAATACAAAACCAACTAAACACAGCAACAATATGGTGTCACGACAATGGCCTGATTAGTAATGCAATGAAAAAAATAATGTCAGCAATAACATTCAGAGCATCACATCCTATTTAAATACTTAATTTAACACACCCAACAATATACGACCAAGCACAGCACAACATAAGCTGAGTTCCAAAACGTCATTTGCAAAGCAACCGAACAATATCATGCATTCCTAAACGCAACCATGCAAACTTTTACAAAGTCACCCATTCCTAAAAGTATTGTAGAAGTTTAACTGCGCAAACAAAAGCAAACTGTGTAGTACAAATTTTGTGAATGCTTTTTCAACAAATTGAAATAATTTTGTTTAAATTGAAATAATAATAGACTTTCGAATGGAAACAGCAATTGTTTACAAACTTAGGATGAATTTTCCTCAAAAAAGAGGAAAAAGGATTGTTTTGTGGGAAAGATGCTGACTTCAGTAAACAGAGTTTCTAAATGTAAAACTATACAAAGTATTTTTTTACAAAGCAACAAACAATGTAGTTCGTTCTGTATCGATACAGTAATAAAACGGTATCGCTACAAAGTATTTTGACGTTTTGGAATTCAGCTAAAATATTATCATTGACACAATCAACATGTTAGTAGACAACAACAACTTAACAGCAAATAATTCACAAACAAACAGTACATCGTTAAGAACTACCGACAATACAACAACTAGAACAACAGGCACAACAACCAACATGGCAGTGAACACAACAGCATGCACCACAAGGAACACAACGACGTATACAACAACGAACGATCATGGTAATTTTGCCTCTAAGCTTGACCTTTTGAATATACGGAGTATTTACTATTTCACGATAATAAATGAATTCTTCAGGGATAACAGATTTCTCAACATCATTGATCACGAGCATAACACAAGACGTCCGCTCAAGGAAGATATAAAGTAAAACAATTTATAATAGAATACCACTAAATATAATTAATGAAAATAATGAATGGAAAAAAAAGAAACTATTGAAAAAATATTTTATAAGTTCGCAATGAATTAACTTCATGTAGTATATTGGAAAATTTTAATACATTTACCTGCTGACAAGCCAGTGGCTTAGCGGATTATATTAATTTAAATTCATGTATACATACAGTAATAATAAATAAATAGATTAAAAAAAATCCAAGAATTAAATGGGAAAGACTCAAACGCGAGTTAACTAAATTGGAGTTCTCAACAACTGGCAATAAGACCGAATTACAGAAACGTCCATTAGAGGAATTTCAGAGACGTGGTATAGACATCGATACTCACGAATTTGACGATAAGAATGATTCAGAAATAAGTCCCCCTTCAGCAACAACTAATATGGACATTAACTCATTGCTGGCCGCTATGATGGAAAAAATGCAATTATTGGCTACTGCACATGAAATTTCTAGAGCCGAAAATCAGAATTTTCTGGCAAAAATTGAAACGTAGCTTGAGAGAACTGAGCTACTAGGAACCTATAGAGCTGAAATTCGAGAAACTTCTAGAGCAGATATTCAAAAACTTTTGGCTGAGGTACGTGAAGCTGCTAGAGCCGATAATCAAAAGCTTTTGACTGAAGTACGTGAAACTTCAAAAGCAACAGTTACAGGAAATATATACAACGGTAAGCAAGCGGCGAAGAACAGAATGCCAAGCCTAGAAGAATCAATTGAGGTAATTGAGGACAAAATCAACAGTCTCCAGTGTCAAAAACCGCAAACCGTGCGTATCATACCAAAAGTTTCCAGCAGAATAAAAACACCTTGCTTTGATGATAGCTCACCCCTATCCGTATTTAAATTCCAATTCGAGACAGTGGAGGGTAGAAACGGATGGGACGATGAAGAAAAAGCTCTCGAACTAATTTTGGCGTTAAAAGGTGCTGCAGCAGAGATTCTCGAAACTATGCCAGCCAAATGGTGGCGCTACAGCGTAAATTTGGCGACGAGCATAAACAAGAGCTGTATCGTATGGAGTGAAGGTACCGAATGGAAAAGTCTAATGAATGATTGCAAGCCTTTGCAATAGAAGTCGAGAGGTTGGTGCAGCTTACCTATCCAGGAAAAAATCACCCACTAGTAGAGCAAATTCAGATCGAAGCATTAATTAATGGTATAAGGGACACGTATATTAAGTATGCGGTGTGTTCTGCTCATAAGGCAACTTTTGTGGAGACCGTGGCGCTTGCACTGGCACAAGAGACTGCTAGAGATATCAAAGTGTATAGCATGAAAACCGCAAATACCAAAGAAGATTTCATTACAGCTATCAAAGTGGTAGTGCGAATTTTGACCGAAAAAGAGCAAAGGGCAAAAAGGAAGTACCAAACCTGTGGCAAAAGCAATCATTTTCAAAGGCATTGTAGGTCACCTTTCAAAAATGCAAGATTTGCGTCAATTTGAATATATGACAAATGGGAAAACACTAGCTATAGAAAGCCTGAAGAATGTACGAGTAGTGACAAACGCTTTACCGATAGAGGAGAGCCGCACAACAGGGTACGAATAAATGAAGGCTGCAATGTAAATGTGGTTGACCATAATGGGAGTGGGTATCATAAAGATTGTGACAGGAAAAGATTTCCACGTAACAGTGAAGCTGGTTACAGGAGTGGTAAGAGTAAAAACTAAAGTAAGATAGCCGTTGATAAAACAGGTGATAAGGCCAGAGACCATTAACAATATCAGACAATTACGTCTGGAGGTTAACGAGGACTGTTCAACGTCTTAGAGGAAAGACGAGGATAATAGCGGCTAAGAAAAAAGACAGACGGCCTACTAATAGAGATATCAGCAGATAGCCCTCTAATAAAGGCTTATTGGGCTCAATGAGATAGTTTAAAGCTTATAGATGGGTGTTTATACCGAAGCTGGGAAAGTGCAGATGGCAATACAACTTCCAATCTAATAGTGGTTCCTTCCTCAAAAATGAATGAAATTTTGAATCAGTCTCATAAGGAACATAGCGGAGGGCATCTTAGCGTGTCGAAGACAGTTAAAAAATTAAAACAGAGTTGCTATTGGGTTGGATGCCAGCAGGCTGCTGCCGGTTGGATGGCAAACTGCACTGAATGGGCAAGGCAAATCATCTGCGGCAATACAAATCGAGAGCACATGTCGGTAATGCCAAGAAAAGTGAAAGTCACAAAGAACTTCATGAAACGACGCACACACGACTAGAAATGGACCGTGATAGAATGAAAGCCAGATATGATCGTGCAGCAAATACGGAGGGCTTCCATGAGGGACAACTGGTTCTGCTCTACAGCCCACAGCTTCAGATAGGATTATCTCCCAAGCTGCAAACTAACTGGGATAAACCTTACAAAGCAGTCAAAAGATTAAATGATGTGGTATACAGAATACAGAAGAATAATAGCCCGCATTCAAAAATGAAGGTGGTACATTTAAAACGACTTGCGAGATATGGGATAGTGAGCCTACTCGGGATGAACAGGCTTAAGCGGGAGGCAGTATTACGAAAATGAAAATGCTAAAGACAAAATTCGCCACGTCAGAGCTTACTATGTGCATTTAGCTAAAAAATTTATTGGCTTGTGTCAAGGCTTAAGAAATTATAAAATTATCTGTACTAATTAAAAGTGCTACCATGGATCGATTACTTTTACTGTTTATAAAGTTATTTTAGACCATTTTGAATTAACGTCGAAAAATCGAAGATTCGTGTTTGTACTAGAACATTCTAAACTAAGATGAAACACAATAAAAGGCGGAGAATTGCTGGCTGGTGAGTTAGTTATCAATTGGCTGTCAAGAAGTAAATTCTGTTTAAGGCGCAAATAAAAAGTGTTGTAAAAGCGAATTTGGTGTATTAGGACATAGAGTATTAAAGTACAGTGGTTTTAATAAAAAAAGAGACAGATTGTAAAACTAACTAATTAAAAAAAGAGTTTTATTTTATTTTAACGCAATATAAGCGAACTCAAATGTTTTAAAAAGGTTAAAACGTAACAGTATTTAATTTTTTTAAAGATGAATACAAAAAGGAAAGGGCAACAAAAAGCAATATTTTCAAATTTTCTTTCAAACTCATTCAAAAAAGAATACGAATTTACTAATTAATGTAAGCATGTAAGCAATGCATAAATTATTGTTTCTGTAATGCTATAATTTTATTGTTTTTCAATGTCAAACTTTACAATGTTTGTATTATTTTTGTTTTATTGTCCTTTTTTGTTGAAATGTCAGAAAAGACTAAAAAGATAAAAGCTAAATGAAAAAATTCGAAGCTAAATCGAATATAATAAAGATAAATTTAGCTTTAAAAAAGCTAATGTGGTTTTAATTTAAAGAAAAAGATAAAATTAAGAAATTTGTTTTTCTGATGAATTTGGTAAAAGATAATTACCTGAGATGAGGGGTATACCACATATAATGAAAAAAGTTTATTGTTGTTCTTTTGGTTTCAACGTTATATAATCACTTATTTCAGATTTTGCCGGTAAGTATTTACAATTTGAGGTTTTATACTTAAGACTTAAAGCAGACGAATAAATTTGATACAGGTAAGTATAGGGAGGGCTATTTAAATGTTTACATTTAAAGCAACGGTATTTCGAATCTGGCCGTGCTTATGTCATTCTATTCTGTCACAAAATTCAGTATATTATCTCCACTGAGCGAAATGAATCGATTTACGTTAGGATTTATTGAAAAGTAATCATCATTTAAAATCATCTTTACGGATGAAGCTCATTTTCATCTAGATGGGTACGTTAATTAGCAAAATTGCCGTATTTGGGGCTCAGAAAACCTAAACAGAAGCCAATCCACCCATTACGAGTGACTGTTCGGTACGGCTTGTGGTGCGAAAGCATCATTTGCCCATAATATATCTATTATTTCTAAAAGGTATTTTTTTTGTTGGTTGCAAATATCTTTAGTACTACTGCATCAAAATTTATGATTATGATTGTTGCCTAAAGGCTCGTATGTTTGTGTTAATTGGTTTTTATTAATATTAATGTAAATTATTGAATAGTGCACACCGTGAGTTGCCTAAATGTTTTACTATTTTATCATTACATCCTTATTCGTTTATTTGAAACTGTTAATTTGTTTTTACTTTTAACATTGAATGTAGCGCAGTGCTTGTTTTCGTCAATTTTACAGTTACTTCTAATGTGTTATACAAAGAAAATCTAGTAGATCAGATAAATATGTACATTCAAAAAATTTAAAGTCAGTTCGTAAGGGAAGAGCACTGCTAAATAAACACGTCACGTTCAGTAAACTCAAGCCTTAAGCATTTATTTATTTATTGCATAAGGAGAATCCAGTCGCAGCCAGCGACAATAATTTTATTTCGCATCTTTTTGTTATATTCTTTGCGTGCCTTGGAAAAATTATATTTACGTTCCTTGTATTAACTGTAATTCCTAGGCTGCCGAAAAAAAATAACCAGATAAGTGCAAATTTAAATTTCAAACCTGTTAAAATTAAATTGTAAAATGCAACGTTCTCCAGCTAGAAAAAGTGCGCGCCTGCAAGCTAGTGTGAGTCAAGTTAATGGTGGTTCAACGCCAATGAAAACAAAGGCCTCATTGCCACGAACTCAGCCCGTATCAACACAAAATTTAAGCGCCTTGGTTGCCACAGCAACTGCTGCCGTAACTGTTCCTATAGAAACAGTTCCAAATCCTTCGGTACAATACGTTTTTGAAACACCTAATGCGCCTTCTCAAAGCATGCTACCATTAGTTCGCGGTACTAGTATCAGATTGGATCCTCCTCAAGCAACGCCAACGGCAAGTACAATTAAATAACGCCCAACGAGTCTTTAAAGCTACAGAAAGTTCACATACTAAGAGTGTTAAACAAAATATGCCAACGGGAGTGAGTCCAATACCAATTGTAAGAACTAATAATCCTATTCCTGACATTACTGTCGATCGGCGGAATCCAACGTCATACTCGTCGTCGATCGATCGTGTCTCCAAACTATCAACAGAATTTATTGACAGTTCAGCCTAGTACATCGTCTGCGCAAATCCACCGCAAGATTTATGATTTACCTGAATTCAACGGTGCTTCTGAAGACTGGCCAATGTTTTTATCTGCTTTCAACCACTTTACTGCCTCCTATATGTACAGTTATTTTGAAAATTGTTTAAAATTACAGGAGGCATTAAAAAGCGCAGCTAGGGAGTGCGTAAAATCTTTACTTATACATCCGAATAATGTTTCAACAGCAGTTGTGCAGCTTAAACTTCAGTATGGTAGTCCGGAAATGCTTATTCGATGCCAGTTGCAGCAAATAAAAGAATTTCAGTCAATCGTAGAAAATTCAGTGGTAAAGCTGGTACCCTACTCCATTAAAGTAAGAAATTTAGCCACATTTTTGGAAACCACTAATGGCCGGCGGTACTTGTCGAATTCTACACTGAAGGAACAATTAGTTTAGAAGCTTCCAATGAGTAAACGTTTGGATTGGGTCCAGTTTGCTTCAACACTGAATCAATGGCCTACTGTGTTGGATTTTAGTATTTGGTTGGAGCGCGTTGCAAACCTGATAAGAAGTATACTCATACGTCCGTACTTATGTAGTACGTAATGTGATCCCACTGTTCTTTTACCAAAAATATATTGTTACGTTTTAACTTTTTTAAAACGTTTGAGTTCGTTTAAATTGCGCTTAAAATAAAATAAATACCGTTTTTCTTTTCTTGTTTTACTGTTATCTTTTATTTACTACACAATAACTTTTATACAGTTTACAACAACTTAATATTCACTATACATCACTTTTATTTCTATTTAATACGTCTTTATCTTACGACAGCCAAAATGATAACTAACTCACATGTAGGCAAAACAGCGCTTTATATACCTAATGATCTGCATTTTAGAAGGTTCAGGAAATATCAACTATCTTCTATTTCCATATCCGCTAATTCAAATGTAACAATGCAGAGTTGTATTTTTATTTTTTGCATCAAATTTAAATAGTAGTAGTTTTGGTTTTGATCCACAGCCAAAAGTGGTTCTGCATACAGGAAACAGCAAGGAGGATCTAATTAAATGCCATTTTTGTGTTGGACTACATAAAATTTTTTAATGCATAAATTTTTGAAGCTAAGTGTAATTCAAAGATGGAATGAAGTGAAACGGTTGGGGTTGTGTTTTTCGTGTCTCGAAGGAGGACATTCAAGTAGATTTTATCGCTGTCGAAAACAATGTCCTTTCGAGGATTGCCAAAAGAAGCACAACAAATTATTACACGAAGAGACAAATAATGAAAGCAATCCGTTGTCGTTGCCAAAAAGTAAAGCGGTTCTCAGCTTTATGTCAAATGCTAAAAATAAAAGTGTGCTTTTGTTTCGCGTGGTGCCGGTTATTCTTTACAGGCCTAAAAACATGTTTAAGACCCACGCACTGCTGGATGAAGGTTACTCGGTTAGTATGGTAGAACAGCTCCTTGGTGAGGCAATTGGGCATCCAGGGGCAACAAAGTAAATTAAATTTGAATTGGTATTCTGGAAAGGCAACAAATGAAACGGCGACATTAGTGAATCTTTACATGAGTGGAAGAGATAAACAGAAAAATACGTCCTCAAGAACGCTTATGGTGTTTCGAATTTAAAGTTACTGGCTCAAACCTTTAGTTTGGACATAAACAAGCATCCCGGGTTTACCCATTAAGACGTAAGACGGTGTTATTCCTAGAATTTTGGTAGGACTAGATCATTGTCATCTTTGTCTTCCGGTTGAAATCGTGCCACTGGAAGAAAATGGTCCCTATGCTGCCAACACACCATTAGGGCGGGTCGTGTTTGGTCCAATACAGGATAAGTCTTCTAACTTAAATATGTGCTTGTTGTCTGTTCAGCCAGATCAGAAGCCCAATTACCTAATGGCTAATTATTTTGAAACGAAGAGTTATGGTGTGAAATTGTTACCGGTTATGCAAGCCTAAAGAAAAACCGTAATAAAGTTTGATAGCAGATTCCAGACCCGACTTTTATGGCGCGATGATGATGTGGTGTTGCCTAATAGCTACTCCATTGCGCTACAAAGACTTATTGGCATTGAGAAAAAAATCAAAAAGAATGTAGAATTTGGTGTTGCCTATAAGTCAATTATGAAGGATTTTTTGCCTAAGGGATATGTTTGAAAGTTGTGGCCTAATGAAGCCGTTGTTAAATGTCCCAGAACTTGGTATCTCCCTCATTTCGGTGTATTCAACCCACAAAAGCCAGGGAAAGTACGGTTGGTGTTTGATCCCGCCTCATCTGTTGAAGCTGCTTCCTTAAATTCAAATCTACTTAAAGCTCCGCAACAATATAAGCCGTTGCCATCAGTTTTGTTCAATTTTCGTATCGGCGCTATAGGCGTGTGTGGGGATATCAAAGAAATATTTCATCAAATTGTCATCGTCCCTGAAGACAAATGCTCACAACGATTTCTTTGGCGTGAAGATGACAGTAAACCACCCTACACTTATGAGATGTTAGTAATAACGTTTGGTGCAGCCTGTTCGCCTTGTATAGTCCAATACGTAAAAGATACGAATGCCCTAAATTATTGTGAACAACATCCGCGTGCCGTAAAGTCCGTTTTAGATCATCATTACGTGGATGATTTCGTTGATAGCTTCTCAACAACAGAAAAAGCCTTTGAAGTTACTACACAAGTGTGCGCTATATATAAACCGGCTGGATTTGAGCTACGTAATTTTACGTCCAAATCTCCACAAGTAATTAAGACCCCAAAAGGTACCTTAGAACAACAAATTAATTTTTCGGATGACGCAAGCGAGTTAAAAAAATTTACGGTTCCACAACATTAAATCCAACGTTATAGAAAGCAAAAGGTGTCCTACAAAGCGCGAGTTGCTCGGTGTCATAATGTCTGTTTGATATCCTTGGTTTTTTGAGCAACTTTATGATAACAGCTAAGTTGATAATGTGTGAAGTCTGGAAGTCCGATATACAGTGGGACGATACCATGTGGAATAAACAAAAAATGAAGTAGTTGGCGCCGAGAGTTGGAAAAGGTTGTTGACGTTAGTATTCCCCGGAATTACTTTCCAAATGGCGTTCCTTATTGCCTGGAACTACATGTGTTTGTTGACGCGAACGAAGATGCCTTTGGCGCCATGTCATACTGGCGATCAATAAACGCTGTTGGTAAAGATGAAGTGTCCTTAATAGCAGCAAAATCCAGATGTGCTTCATTCAGGCCGCAGTTTTGGATACTTGATTGATGTGTACAATTTTTAAAGAACATTCAATCAGGGTAGCGCATACGATTTGTTGGAGTGATTCGACGATAGTGATCGGCTAGATTGGTTCCGAAATTCGCCGATATAAACCTTTTGTTGCTCATAGGATAACAGAGATACTCGAATATATTACCACGGCAGTCTGGAAATTATTACCAACAAAAGATAATGTCGCTGATGAAACAACTAGAATAAAAAACCAATCTGGATTCTCAAATAATTCTCGTTGGTTTAGAGGCCCAAGTATTTTATATTACGACGAAGCTGAGTGTCCAGAATCCAGTCATGTTGTTAAAACCTGTCAAGAAATAAAACAACTTCGTCCAAAATTCTCCTTGATTGTGAATCCTGTTTCATTTATAGAATTGAAAAGATTTTCATCGTTTTTGACGTTAAAACGTACTGTTGCTTGGGCAAAACGTTTTAAAAATCGATGCCAAAAGGAAATAGGCCTTAATGAAGAAAACGGTTTAACTGTCGCCGAATTAAAAGATGCCGGAATACGTCTATGTCGCCTGGCTCAGGGAAAAACTTTGTCGCTGAAATTGAAATACTTGAGAAGAAAGAAACGTTGCCTAAAAGTAGTGACTTGTACGCTCTATCGCCATATATAGATGAAAATTCTTTGCTTCGAGTTTATGGTCGTGTCGATGCTGCCAATTGGTTACCTACGATGTTGAACACCCGATTATATTGCGGTCATTTCATCGCTTTACCGAATTCTTTGTGGCCCATATGCACGAAAAGATGAAACATCAAAATTTTGAAGCCAAGATATGCGAAGTTCGAAGACAGAAGAGTCTTGCGTAAATGCATTACTAAATGTTACACTTGCAGATTTTTTCTGGCATCACCAGTGCCATCATAGGACATTAAGTCAGTGGTTTAACGTGAGTACCTGCCCTAGGACGTTACCTCACGGTGCCAAAGCACGAGTGAATACAATGCGTCCACCAACGCCCCCACCTATGATTAAAATCACCAGTGAGTACCAATTTAAAGCCATGTTATTTGGACATGACCTCACACCTTGGTAAGGTGCCGGAGGCTATCTAAACTCCTACCGATCTATGGGTCACGGCACCCGGTTAAAAATGTAACTCCACACCGAGCCAGCATAGCTCTCCCCGCGATTTGGGTTTAAACCACAGCCACCACGTTGCTCCCACAAAGCGGGCCTCACCATAGTCGGGCAGGAACCGAAATTCCTGGGGCTCCCGACACCCGTGGCACCAGAATTAAGCCTCCGGTCAGGCCTCGTAGCACAAATGCTACTACCAGTGTAAGTCCCAAACAACTTCGGACTGGTGACCAAGATGGTGATAACAACAAACAAGAAACACTCAAACAACACAACAATAAACGGAGCCACCCTCACGGGAGAACTCAAAGTGACATCGTGCGCCACGGACTCAATACACAACAACAAGAACACAACCAGTCAAAAGCAGACCAGTACAAACACACAACACCTAAAACTGCAGCCACAAATCAAGCCGGAAACAGCAGGTCGGGAAACAGCAAACAGCAGACAATCACAGCAAGCAGCATGACATATCAACCGTCAGCACCCCAGCGGGACGCCAAACTAGAAAAAAGGCTAGCCAGGAGACCGCTAAGATGGTGATGCAGGTTCAACCTCCGCTAATAGTGCCGTCCTTCTACGCCTAAACACCTCAAGGGCAAAAACGCCCAGCCTACCATAAGTACGATCGTCCAACAATACCCTACTGAAATCCCACACCCCCCCAGTATGAGTAATACCCATACTATCTAAATCCCTAACGTCATCATAGTCCGGGCACGAAGTCAGTACATGCCTCCAGTCCTCAATTCCCCTCCCACACCGACAGTCCGCTGATTCAGTCTGGCCAATTCGATGCAAAAATGCATTGAAAGAGCCATGTCCCGTCAGTATGAACCCCAGACTCAAGCCAAAGTCAGGGTGTTCCCGTACGAACGTAACGTCCGGAATAAATCCATAAGTCACCCTTCCCTTGTCGCTGTTCGTCCATCTCGTCTGCCACCTATCTACGAGGCACCCCTGCAAAAGGGCCTTATACCTATCTCTCCCAATCTCGAGCTCCGAAACAGAAAGCCAATCGTCCGTCCCAAATGGCAGTCCCCTCTTGGCCCTGAAAGCAATGCTACGACGCACCACTTCCAAGTCAAGCGGCGGCACACCAACAAGGACCTGCAAGGCATCGGTAGAGACCGTCCGACACACCGGAACACATGCCAAGAGTGCAATTCTCTGACACGTGAGAATCTTACTCTGTCCAACAACAGACATGACCGTCTTATACCACACCGACGCGCCATACGCCGCACAAGCGACGAAAAGCCCATCGTATATGATACGGACGGCACGCCTGCTGAGTCCCCAATCACTCCTCAATATGCGCCTAACCTTTCCAACGATAGCTGCCAGCTTATGCCTGACATGGGTGAGATGAGCCTGGAAGCTCATACGCTCCCCAACAACTATTCCGAGGTACCTGGCCTGAGTCACATAGCGAATGCTGTTGTCACCAATTCTAATGAGTGGAGGTCGCCCGGTTGACAATATGCCCTTAAGCAACATCATCACGGTTTTATCCACTGCGACGTCCACACAAACCCCTACACCCCACTCACAAGCAATGCGAATGGCCTGGGCACCCCTTCTCTCCAGCTCAGCACGAGACCGGCCTTCGATCAGGATGAGCAAGTCATCCGCATACGCACACAGTTTGAATGTCAGCCCGAGCTGCCTCAACAGAGTATCCATCATGAGATTCCAAACGAATGGACCACAGATGGACCCCTGCGGACAACCCCGAACAACCTCCATCTAAACCGTTTCAAAGGATCCAACAACACACGCTTTTCTATCCTCGAAATAGCTGCTCCAAATGCCCATCTCACGACAGCCAACCTCCGATAGCCTTCGTAAGACCTTGTCCCACGAAAGATAATCGAAAGCTCCCTTAAAATCAATGAAAAGCCCAAGCACATACTTCGCAGATGATTGTTCGACAGAACTCTTCACATGCATCCAAGCGTCTTCGACGCATTTGCCTTCCCTAAAACCAAACTGGTAACATGAAGGGCCCTCGCTGTAGCATTCCTTGAGTCTGTACACCATGACTCTTTCCAGCACTTTTCCAAATATTGGCAAGAGGCTGATGCCCCGATAAGAGCGATGACTACTCCTCACTCTATCAGGCGACTTAAGGAGTACCACAACACGAGCACATTTCCATGCCTTCGGGAAGTAGCCCTCATTGATGCACCTACCGTACACCGCCTCCAGGTATTCAGGGATGGCCTTCCAGATGTTCTTACACATCTCTCCGGTCAACCCATCTAAACCTGGGGACTTCCTGCTTCTCACCCGACAAAAACAGTCATCTAATTCCGACCTCACCAAGTTTGGAGGGTCAGCAACCTCCACCGGTGGGGGAGGGTAGTTGCCTGGCTCCGCCCTTGGAAAGAAGACCCCCAACAATGCGTCCGTGCAGTCCCTCCATGAAGACAACACGGTGTCGCCAACATGGAGGCATCCTATGTCCACCTGACTCTTTCTACCCCTGCAGATACGGTAAACCCTACCCCAGGGGTCATCCCTATTGTCCTGTACAAATCTCCTCCACTCGTCCTCCTTAACTGTAACAATCATGTCCTTGTACGTCTTAAGGCTGCCAGGATATTCGGTCCTACGCTGAGCTAGATCTTCAGCATTGGTACGCCTACCCCTCTGGAAACGTCTCCGGAGGTGTCGAACGCGCCGCCGCATCGTCTCCAACTCAGGGGTCCACCATTTGACCCTCTTGGGCTTCGCATAACTAGCTCGGCCCAACAGTGCATCATTCACCGCAGATGCCGTCCGGACAATCTTGTCAACCTGGTCGTCAATCGTTAGTAGCCTAAAGTCTTCAATTGGCACCGATGACAATGCCTCCCTAAAACAGTACCGATAATGGTCCCAATCAACGTCACGCGTTCGCCATCGTAAAACGCCACCAGTCTCCCTAGTCCGTTGTGGACAAGTAACCCTAATCTCAATGAGATTATGGTCACTTATCCCCCAATCGTCACAAACTCTCCAACTAAAGTCCAAATCCAAAATGGGGCGGCAATTACCCCATTCGCAGCTGTCACGTCAATGTCACTGACGCCCATTGGCCCATCGGAAGTATATAGCTCACTCGGCTCATTCAACACGCTCAAATCTCGCGAGAGCAACCATTCACTAAGCACTCCTCCTCGTATAAGGTTCGGATGTCCAGACCCAAGTCTGGAGATCTTACTGAACCACATACGAGAGGAGGCGTTCGCATCTAGGCCGAGGATAACAGGAATACTACTCGCCGCGAGTAGTACCGTATCCATATACCCTAGATAGGGTTCCAATGAAACGCCAGGCCTACAGTAGATGCTAGCCAGAAACATCTCCCCAAACCACCCTTTTACCCTAACACACACCCCAAGCTGGCTATCAACTGATTTCGTACAGTCCACGTCGCTGTCCCTAACTATAATCGCGGCCTTTCCCACACCGTCAGTAAATACGCGAAACCCCCCCGGAATCCCCCTAACATCACCATTCGCAAAGTACGGCTCCTGGATCAGGGCAAAGCTAGCGTCCAGCTGACACATAGCTTGCCCCAGCTCGCACGTCACCGCCTTCGAGCGCTGACAATTCAGCTGCAAAAGGCGCAACTCCATTAGTGTCTGGCGTTCGCCCTGGCAACCATAGCCGAGTACGTGGGACACGCAAACGACAGCATACTGTGGTCCGCTGGCAGGCCCCTCATCTCACAGTTGCGGCACCTCACCGGGTTAACACAACGTGAGGCCAGATGCCCCATCATCCCGCACGTCCTGCACACGTCCTGCCCCATCCTGCACTCACGCTGCAGGTGGACAAAGCCGAGGCAGCGGTAGCAGTGCGGGATCGCATCCTGTTGCCGCAACCTGAAGCTGAACCAGTTCACGTAGACCCTACCGACATCCAGGAGCGCGTTCGCAGCACGCTCACTGCACTCCAACACAACGCTGACCTGTCCGGCAGGGTCAGACCTCCAGGGACTGGTAACCAGACGAACGCTCCTCTTGAACACCTCGTAGCTCATACGCTCCTTCAGGTTCATCTCGAACAACTCGGACATAAATTCATCAGGAGTGATCAACGCATGCACTCCGGCAACCACCACCCTTGGACCAAGCTTGTCGCTGACAGTCACCTCCAGGCCGACCACCTCAAACTTTTTGTTTGAGGCAATCCTCGACCTCTCTGCCACCGGAGGTGTGCGAATGACCGCACCGCTAGTCCTCTTCAGCGGCCGCATCTCATGCACTCTGACTCCAAGGGTAGGTCCGACCTGTTCGACGACCTTACTCACTACCTCCTTGGACGTTGCGCCCTTCTTCTTGTCGCGAACGACCACCGACCAGGTTTCCACAGTCTTGGGTGTAGGCCTGGGAACCGCGACACCCTGTGCCCTAACCACCGCAGCAACCGTTGGGGCCTGAGCAACAGGCCTAGCAGCGGGAGCTGGCACTACGGTCATCGACTGAACCGGCCTGGGGGACTGGAGGATGTCCAGCCTACCCCTCAACCGCTCGTTGTCTACCAGCAGTTTCATTACCAACTCCTCATATCCACTAGCCTGCCTCATGAGCCTGCCCATCGTCTCCGCACTAAGGTTCTCACCGAACAGCACCTCACGGAAACTGTCAGTGACAACCTTAACGTCAGCCACAGTAACACCACCATCACACATAGAAAAGGCAGCAGCCGAAGCCACAGCCCTTTTACGCTGCCTGCTTTCCCTGCCAACAGATGGCAACGGGGGAAACGCCGCAGCAAAACCACCACCAACCGCAGAGCTATCAGAGATAGCAGCAGCAGCACCAGCATCCGACGTGGTACATGCGCCAGAAACAGCAGCACCACCAGCAACACCACCAACTGCACCACCAGCAGCAGCACCACCAACAACACCACCACCAGCAACACCACCAACACCACCACCAGCAGCAGTACCAATAGCAGAACCGCGACCAGCACCACTCTTAACACCATCAACAGCAGCAGCAGCAGCAGCATCAGCAACAGGAGCAGACTTAAAGCGCTTGGTTGTCGCCTTACCACCACTCGCCTTTACATCAGCTTCCGACCCCGAACTGCTCAGCTCGCTCTCCGTATGACGGAGACGAGACTTCGCAGGTGGAGGGGGCCCCATCACCTCAACAGTGACTGCCCCAGACGCAGCGTCAGAGGCATCACCCTTCGCCGTCTTGCGAGGTTTCCCCGCAGGAGGCATAATATAAAATTCAAATTCAAAGAATCTAACGACTCACCAGATTCAATAATAAACGCAGCCAACAGGAAGTCAATAATCGTAGCCAAGTCCGTCACCAATTCCAAATAAACACGCCCGAAACCGAAATACAACTCGAAAATCAATGTCCAATAAACACGCCGAACCGTCAACAAAACACACTCTGGTAGCACCAAAACCCACCGCACGAGTATGGTAACTCCACTCCGTTAGTCCTATCTAACCTCACTTCTTCAAATTTCTACTGACCTTGAAGTCAAAAATTGAGACACCACAGAATTACCCCTGGGAGTCTCAACTTTATAACAACAATTCTTCACAATTTTAACACTCACACTTGCAAAGCACACGGTTTTCACACACGATAGTTTGTAACAAACTTAAATTCTCCGCTTTGAAAAAACACGTCTTTACACTCCGACAGCCAAACTAGAAGTGCCATCATAGGACAGATTGATATGTTCGGCCATTTACCTACACTGGATTGGATTACTTTAGGCAAATTTTAATATCCATTGGTCGTCGCCATGAAAAACGCTGGGTAGCCTTATTTACTTGCCTTAGAGTAAGGGCTATTCATTTGACTTATCAACAGATGCGTGTATTCTTGCAATCAGCAATGTTATAAATCGACGTGGTGTACCTACGAGGCTCAGAATTGACAACGAGAAAAATGTTGTTGGTGCGGACCAAATTGAGAAGAAATTTGATAAAGTTTTTGATGTGGCTCGAATCCATGACGATCTAACAAATAAAGGTGTTGATCAGCAATTTAACTGTCCTTATAATTTCTGGAGGTGGTGTATGGAAGCGTATGGTCCAGTGTGTCAAGCGTGTTCTTGGGACAACATTAAAGGAATCGTTTCCTCGCGAGCACACACTTCAAAGCTTTCTTATAGAAGCTGAAAATATTGTAAATTCGCGCCCTAATTCATTTGCCGTTGACCAGTGAAGAAGAAGAACCACTAACCACTAACCATTTTTTATTGGGATACCCTAATACAGCTCAAACTCCTACTGAACCTAAGTTAGATCAACCAGTCGTTCTAAAGAAGCAGTGGCGCACTTCACGTCAGCTGCGTGATCATTTCTGGGCTTGTTAGATAAGCGAATACTCTGACTAGGCGTTCTAAATGGTAATGGCGTACGAAGCCAATTTCCATCGGTGACTTGGTCTTAATCTGTGATTCAGCTGTATCACGAAGATACTGGAAGAGGGATCGAGTTGCGGAGGTATATAAAGGTAGAGATGACATAATCCGTCGTGCTGATATTCGTACGAGCGCCGGTATGTTACGACGACCAATTTCCAAGCTTGCCGTTCTTGATTTGGAGTGAATCGTTACCGATCCACGAGGGTGGGAATGTCGCCTAAAGGTTCGTATGTTTGTGTTATTTGTTTTTTATTAATAGTAATGTAAATTATTGAATAGTGCACACTGTGAGTTGCCTAAATATTTTTATATTATATCATTACATCTTTATTCGTTTATTTAAAACTTTATTTGTTGTTACTTTTAACATTGAATGTACCGCAGTGCTTCTTTTCGTCAAGTTTACAGTTACTTCCAATGTGTTATACAAAGAAAATCTAGTAGATCAGATAAATATGTATATTCAAAAAATTTAAAGACAGTTCGTAAGGGAAAAGCACTGCGAAATAAGCACGTCACGTTAAGTCAAGTCAAGCCTTAAGCATTTATTTATTTATTGCAAAAGGACGTTCATTAAATTCATAATCCTTACGGGACTCTAGTCGCAGCCAGCGACAATAATGATTCATTTTAAAAATAAATTTTTACTCTAATGAGGAAATATAGTGAGGTCTTGAAGTAAAAAAATATATTTTGAAGTCTTAAGGTTCATATTTTTCTGTATTACAGTTTAATACAACACATTTTGTTGTTGTAAAAACCGTTTTTGTAATACTGTTGTCGGCTATGCAGTATTTGTTTTGTTAAATGTATTAAAACAGGATTGTATAATGTATAGTGTCAAGTGATGCAAAACTATAATACATATGTAACACATAAACATCATGTCTTTCATAGTAAAATAAGTAATTATTCATAAAATATTTTCTACCACAACTATCATCATATACATTACTTCTTAATAATATGTCAGATTCTGGAGAGTTAAAAAGAGTTCAAATGCTAAAAAAAAGAGTAGAATTTTCTATCATAACTATTCTGTCATCATACGTATTATTTCTCAGAGATTTTTTTTGTCGACTGGAAATACCTTCTTCACTACTGCATGTTGTCGGCAATGCAGTGTTAGATTTATCAACTACATTAATACAGGGTATGTGATGTTAAATTTAAAGGTTAAATTGCTTTCAAGGAAAAGGTGCACAAATAACGTTAAAACAACAAATTTTATACCAGTTGCATGAACCCGCGTTGCAGTTAATTTCCTACCAGGGGGTCGAACAAAACATTCGGTTTTTAAAATACGGGTACCTTTCTGAGACACATCGGTCTCATAGTTTCGCTTCTCACCAAAGGATGCACATCAAAACAGATCTCATCATTTGGTATGACATTTCAGTGGTACCCAAACGTGCACTATGCGTTGTCGATCGCCTTTCAAAGGACATTATGAATATTAACTTTTCTTCGAAAAAAAAAATCGGTTTTGTGGAGATTTTCACCAGGTGTTACCGGTACTGAATGTGTGGTTCTTGAT
>JAKWBJ010000068.1:67500-200000 GCA_023159175.1 Wohlfahrtia magnifica | reverse complement strand
ACTAATACTAATACTAATACTAATACTAATACTAATACTAATACTAATACTAATACTAATACTAATACTAATACTAATACTAATACTACTAATACTAATACTAATACTAATACTAATACTAATACTAATACTAATAAATAATACTAATACTAATACTAATACTAATACTAAATACTAATACTAATACTAATACTAATACTAATACTAATACTAATAATAATAATACTAATAATAATAATAATAATACTAATACTAATAATAATAATACTAATAATAATAATAATAATACTAATATTAATAATAATAATAATAATAATAATAATAATAATAATAATAATAATAATAATAATAATAATAATAATAATAATAATAATAATAATAATAATAATAATAATAATAATAATAATAATAATAATAATAATAATAATAATAATAATAATAATAATAATACTAATAATAATAATAATAATAATAATAATAATAATAATAATAATACTAATAATAATAATAATACTAATAATAATAATAATAATAATAATAATAATAATAATACTAATAATAATAATAATAATAATAATAATAATAATAATAATAATAATAATAATAATACTAATAATAATAATAATAATACTAATAATAATAATAATAATACTAATAATAATAATAATAATACTAATAATAATAATAATAATACTAATACTAATAATAATAATACTAATACTAATAATAATAATAATAATACTAATACTAATAATAATAATACTAATACTAATAATAAAATAATAATACTAATAATAATAATAATAATAATACTAATAATACTAATAATAATAATACTAATAATAATAATAATAATAATACTAATAATAATAATAATAATAATAATAATACTAATAATAATAATAATAATAATAATAATAATAATAATAATAATAATAATAATACTAATAATAATAATAATACTAATAATAATACTAATTAATAATAATAATAATAATAATAATAATAATAATAATAATAATAATAATAATAATAATAATAATAATAATAATAATAATAATAATAATAATAATAATAATAATAATAATAATAATAATAATAATAATAATAATAATAATAATAATAATAATAATAATAATAATAATAATAATAATAATAATAATAATAATAATAATAATAATAATTAATAATAATAATAATAATAATAATAATAATAATAATAATAATAATAATAATAATAATAATAATAATAATAATAATAATAATAATAATAATAATAATAATAATAATAATAATAATAATAATAATAATAATAATAATAATAATAATAATAATAATAATAATAATAATAATAATAATAATAATAATAATAATAATAATAATAATAATAATAATAATAATAATAATAATAATAATAATAATAATAATAATAATAATAATAATAATAATAATAATAATAATAATAATAATAATAATAATAATAATAATAATAATAATAATAATAATAATAATAATAATAATAATAATAATAATAATAATAATAATAATAATAATAATAATAATAATAATAATAATAATAATAATAATAATAATAATAATAATAATAATAATAATAATAATAATAATAATAATAATAATAATAATAATAATAATAATAATAATAATAATAATAATAATAATAATAATAATAATAATAATAATAATAATAATAATAATAATAATAATAATAATAATAATAATAATAATAATAATAATAATAATAATAATAATAATAATAATAATAATAATAATAATAATAATAATAATAATAATAATAATAATAATAATAATAATAATAATAATAATAATAATAATAATAATAATAATAATAATAATAATAATAATAATAATAATAATAATAATAATAATAATAATAATAATAATAATAATAATAATAATAATAATAATAATAATAATAATAATAATAATAATAATAATAATAATAATAATAATAATAATAATAATAATAATAATAATAATAATAATAATAATAATAATAATAATAATAATAATAATAATAATAATAATAATAATAATAATAATAATAATAATAATAATAATAATAATAATAATAATAATAATAATAATAATAATAATAATAATAATAATAATAATAATAATAATAATAATAATAATAATAATAATAATAATAATAATAATAATAATAATAATAATAATAATAATAATAATAATAATAATAATAATAATAATAATAATAATAATAATAATAATAATAATAATAATAATAATAATAATAATAATAATAATAATAATAATAATAATAATAATAATAATAATAATAATAATAATAATAATAATAATAATAATAATAATAATAATAATAATAATAATAATAATAATAATAATAATAATAATAATAATAATAATAATAATAATAATAATAATAATAATAATAATAATAATAATAATAATAATAATAATAATAATAATAATAATAATAATAATAATAATAATAATAATAATAATAATAATAATAATAATAATAATAATAATAATAATAATAATAATAATAATAATAATAATAATAATAATAATAATAATAATAATAATAATAATAATAATAATAATAATAATAATAATAATAATAATAATAATAATAATAATAATAATAATAATAATAATAATAATAATAATAATAATAATAATAATAATAATAATAATAATAATAATAATAATAATAATAATAATAATAATAATAATAATAATAATAATAATAATAATAATAATAATAATAATAATAATAATAATAATAATAATAATAATAATAATAATAATAATAATAATAATAATAATAATAATAATAATAATAATAATAATAATAATAATAATAATAATAATAATAATAATAATAATAATAATAATAATAATAATAAATAATAATAATAATAATAATAATAATAATAATAATAATAATAATAATAATAATAATAATAATAATAATAATAATAATAATAATAATAATAATAATAATAATAATAATAATAATAATAATAATAATAATAATAATAATAATAATAATAATAATAATAATAATAATAATAATAATAATAATAATAATAATAATAATAATAATAATAATAATAATAATAATAATAATAATAATAATAATAATAATAATAATAATAATAATAATAATAATAATAATAATAATAATAATAATAATAATAATAATAATAATAATAATAATAATAATAATAATAATAATAATAATAATAATAATAATAATAATAATAATAATAATAATAATAATAATAATATAATAATAATAATAATAATAATAATAAATAATAATAATAATAATAATAATAATAATAATAATAATAATAATAATAATAATAATAATAATAATAATAATAATAATAATAATAATAATAATAATAATAATAATAATAATAATAATAATAATAATAATAATAATAATAATAATAATAATAATAATAATAATAATAATAATAATAATAATAATAATAATAATAATAATAATAATAATAATAATAATAATAATAATAATAATAATAATAATAATAATAATAATAATAATAATAATAATAATAATAATAATAATAATAATAATTAATAATAATAATAATAATAATAATAATAATAATAATAATAATAATAATAATAATAATAATAATAATAATAATAATAATAATAATAATAATAATAATAATAATAATAATAATAATAATAATAATAATAATAATAATAATAATAATAATAATAATAATAATAATAATAATAATAATAATAATAATAATAATAATAATAATTAATAATAATAATAATAATAATAATAATAATAATAATAATAATAATAATAATAATAATAATAATAATAATAATAATAATAATAATAATAATAATAATAATAATAATAATAATAATAATAATAATAATAATAATAATAATAATAATAATAATAATAATAATAATAATAATAATAATAATAATAATAATAATAATAATAATAATAATAATAATAATAATAATAATAATAATAATAATAATAATAATAATAATAATAATAATAATAATAATAATAATAATAATAATAATAATAATAATAATAATAATAATAATAATAATAATAATAATAATAATAATAATAATAATAATAATAATAATAATAATAATAATAATAATAATAATAATAATAATAATAATAATAATAATAATAATAATAATAATAATAATAATAATAATAATAATAATAATAATAATAATAATAATAATAATAATAATAATAATACCACAAAACTTAAAAATTTTTTCATTAATAGCGCCACAACTTGAAAAAATACTATTTATGTGAAAAATATTACTGAATCACACAGTCAAAACTCAAAATAATGCTCATTTGTTTATGGTACATGAGAAACACAAGTAACATAAAAACAGACAGTTCATTACCACAGTGATGAAAACGAAATTTTCGTGGTTGTTAGATATTTGATTTTTTAATTGGTTTTTGCAAAAAAAAAAAAAAATATTTTGATAAATTTTGAAATGTGACTGTTCATGGTTAAGTGCGCGATATGAATGTAAATAAATTTAGCATGATTTTATAGTCATCGATACCGACACAACATATCATGGCTTTATCGCCGCTGCCAACATACAGATATTATATATCCCAAATTCGAGTCTTTTTTGACTCTTCTGCGCGATTAAAAAGTTAGAATATTTATATATATTTCAAGTAGGTCACTAATAATAAATATTGTAAGACACACAAACTAATATAATTGATATAGAATTGAGTTATTTGGATTGTCAAATCATTACAAACTTAGTATAAAAACAAGGAACGTTTTCCTTCACAACACAGGATAATTTTACAACCTACTTGAGCCGCATCTATACGCGGCCCGAGTTAATTATTCAAATAATATTAATTTAAAAATATTCTTTTTTCTTTTATTATATGACGATTAAGGAAATCGATTATTCGACTTTTTCAAAATCCGGTTTTTGAATAATTCGAAAAATATTATTATTCAAATAAAACATAGTAATAATAGCTAATTTCGTTTTTGTTGTTGTATTACTTGGTAGGGAATGGAATTAAAGATTTGTAATTATAGTTATTATTTAGTTGCTTAAGAATTAAATTTTTTGCTTTGAATAAATCTGTTAGTACTATACGAGTCCTTAATTGCCTCCACAAGAAAAGCTGCTTAGGTTTCAAACAGTATTGCATGTAAATTCATCACCACGTATTTAATAGTGTTTGTGTCACTATGGTATGTTAGGTAAGACATCTTCCAACCACGAAGTTGCCACACACATTCTGACAATTTTCAACAGCGATATCACCTCACATTACCAGCGACTGGTTATGTGTATTTACGCTGTTACTCTTCACTAACTAATATATCTGCCGTTCTGAGCCGGCGTTTTTAGGTCGCTTTCAATGAGTCTTGTTGATCATTTTCCATATACATATAAAAACCAATATTTATTTACAGAAAATGAGAAAAAGTTATTGTTGCTCAAGTGTGCATACCTTTTCCTTTTCCTTTTCTTTTTGTGAGACGTTCAAGGTTGTCATATATGCCAAAATCATAACTAAATAATAATAGTCAAACGATGAGCATATTTGTAATAAAAAATATACAAACGTATGAAAACTATACCAATTTAAATTAACCGGTTATTCGTGTTAAATTAACCGGTTTATTCGGTATTTCAAAAATGAAGATTTTGAAAAAACCGCATTCGACAAAACCAAAAGAACCGGTTAAAACCGGTCGAATAATAACAGTCCGATCTCCTTAATGGCGATCCTGCCAGTTTCCTGTGTTTTAGATGCTTCGGCAATTGCACTTTAAAGAAAAAAAATTATATATTCTTTTTACGAGTCCTGACGGATTAGCCTGAAACGATTCGTCAGATGAGAATATCCGTCTGGCCTAAAGACTGAAGAAGAAGATGTCTGCCACTAAATGGGTCCACTGACAATAGAATACCATAGAAGAAATTTAAAGAAGAAGGAACCAACTACACAAGAGGAAGACAGTTTCCCCAAAAATCTGGGAAAAAACGACGAGCCGGCAGAACTCAAAAACTGAAGAGGGTGAAGGCTGTATTCCACAGGCTCCTCAAAAATTCACCCCCACCAGGCCAGCTGTGAAATGTGGAAACGTATTGACGAAATCAATGCGCAACTGAAAGCATAATAAATTAGGAGGTTTTTAAAAAGCGTGGAATTTTACTTTGCACTTGAGGGCCTATAAGCGAACAAATCCCTCGAGGCAAAACAGTTAAATTACATTTTCTTTTTATTAAAAATAAAAAACACAAAAAATGATATTTTTAAATTATAAACTAGTGTTAAGAAAATACTTGTAGTTATTAATAAGAGAAAAATTTGAACCAAAATTCCAATACAGTGGCTCAATTTAATGACCGGACAGTTAAATGATACGTACTTTTTACCAAAAAAATAAAATATTTCCACTAAGCTAAAATAAGTTTTTATGTATTTTATTTATTTACATGGGACTGATTAAAAATATGTCTACAATGGATGACAAAATCTCTATACAAAAAGGAAGAACAAAGAATTCATAATTAGAGAGAAAAAAGACAAACGAACAGACTTCCTGCTTGCAATTTTTTCACGACCTACTCTGGATTTATCCATAAGGATAAATAGGTCCAAAAAAAGCAACTATATTCGTGTTTTATAATGATATACCAGAAGTTGCTGGTTTTTCATTGTTCATAATCAAACCTTTAATAAAACACGGGACAGTAATCAAAATTTTAACAAATAAAGCAGATTCTTAAAGGTCATAACACATGTAACACAATATTTTTAAAATACCTTAACTGAAATCTTCATTTCCTCGGCGGGAACTAGGTTTTTATTTTAGACCCATACTTCCTTAGGATAATTTTCTTAGAATTTTGTGTAGATTTCAATTTTGCTATACACCTGTCACGTTTTTTCTCACCCGAACAAATTGACCCATTCTACTATATTCCACTAAATCTATGCAATTTTTTTAAAATACCTTAACTGAAATCTTCATTTCCTCGGCGGGAACTAGGTTTTTATTTTAGACCCATACTTCCTTGGGTTAATTTTCTTAGAATTTTGTGTAGATTTCGATTTTGCTATACACCTGTCACATTTTTTCTCACCCGAACAAATTGACCCATTCTACTATTCTACCATTTCAAAAATTCCAACTCTGCCCATACAAAGTAAATATTAATTTGTATATATCTTCAAAATGGTTACAATAAGCGTTTCTAATTTTGGTTCAAATAGGTTCGTGGTCATTACAAATTATCAGTCAAAAAGTAGACGGAATCGGATAAGTGGACGTAGTACATCCAACACAAAGTAAATATTGATTTCTGTATATCTAGAGAACGGATATGGTGAAAGTTTCTAGATTTGGTCTAAATGACGTCGTGTTAATGAAAATTATATGCTAAAAAATGGTCAAAATTACACAAGTTTGCAGGCACCTCCCATACAAATTGCATATTGATTTTTGTATCTTAATAGTAGTAAAAGTGAAGATTTTTTAATTTGGCCTAATCATCAGTCAAGAAGTTGGTGGAATTGGAAAAGTGGGCATGGATTCGCAAAATATAAAATACTAATTTTTTATCCTATTTCGAGAACAGTAATGTAAGAATTTTCTAAGTTTGGTTCAAAAGAGTTAGTGAACAATTCGCCTCAACAGTCAATAATTGTGAGATTTGGATAAATGGGCGTTAAATCGGTCATTAATACTAAATATGGAATAAAAGCATCTCCTCTAGCCAAATAATATACAAAATAATTCAAAAATGAAGGATTCTAGGGAGCCAGGGCTAAAGAATGTAACATTTGTATTTTTATTTCATGAAAACTGGTCATACATTGTGGAAAAACTTAAATAAATTAGATACAGTATGTATTGTGTAGCAAATTATTAGCGTGAATAATTGTGAACATTTTTAGTTATGCTCTACTTTGTTTGCAGAAATTACGTAAACATAGGTATTTATAAAATATATACCAAAAAGTAGTCGTCTAACGGCAATATTTCTGACACTTTAATTTAGGGTAGCCAGAAAATAAATAAAAGAAAAGAAAACCAGTATTTTTTTCCAAAAACTTAAGTATTCAACTTACTTACGTTCTGTAAACCGAAAACGAGTAAAATTTGAAATCGAGCAAATTTTCAAAGGCAAATAAAACTTAAAGCCTGGTATTGTGTTCAAAATTTCGTCCGAAATGCTATCAAATTACATACGTATAAAAATATTTCGTACGAAATAATGTTGAGAAAGCAGTATACTCTGTAATTTTTACGAAAAACATGTGAAATGTATATGCCAACATTATTTTCCAATTGCAACAAATTTCTAGCAACATTTTTTTTTTTTTTTTTTTTCAACTAGGAAATAATATGAGACTCACTTATTTCGTACGAAATTTTAAGCAGCAGTAGAGACATAAATACTGTTAGAACATAAAATAAATATAATTTTTTATTATATGGCTGAAAAAAGCTAACTCCATGGAGTAGTCAGAAAATGTGATTCGTATCATTGTTATAGTGCTTTTTAACCTCTGAAAAAATTTTTTACTGAGGAACAAATTGTACCGTGCTGGGTGTAAGGTCATCTTAAAAAAATCGAAACTGCTCACAAAACCAACTTTGAAAAAAGTTGGCAACCCTTGTTGAATAAAGTTGATTTTTCTTACGCTCTCCAATAGGTTTCTTATTTATCGTGAATAATGTACAGTTAGTGTCATTAATATTCTGTTTTATTAAAGATATATGTTTAACTGATTCGTCTTAAGCTAAATGTATATCTTTTTCAAAATTTTTTTCTTTTCATTAATAGTTTATTTAGACACATTTAGACACAAAAAAAAACTAAATTAATTCAGGTGGCATAAAATATTGCGCGTCAATAATATTCGGTTTTCTTTAAAAAGTAACAAATAATATATTAGAAAAATGGTTTTATATAAAATTCAGTATTTTGTTGGATAACCCTTTTGTTTTATAACTTCTCTTAGACGGTTTGACATGTTTTTTACTATTTTAGCTGTATAAGCTGCAGGAATACGATCCCATTCTTCTTGAAGCCGCAATTTCAGGTCTTCAATTGATGTTATTTTGTAGTTGCAGATTCGCCGGCCCAGCTCATCCCATAAATTCTCAATCGGATTGAGGTTTTGGGATTGTGCAGGTGGATGGAGAACTTTAGGGCAGTTAAAGAGCAACCATTCTTGAATTAAACGCGACTTGTGCTTTGGGTCGTTATCTTGGTAGAATTTAAAAGAATCTAAAACGCTCAGCTTATTTGCACTTTCTTTCAAATTTTGACGGAGGATATTCAAATATGATTCCTTATTCATAATTCCATCGATAAAAACTAATTTTCCCGTACCCTTAGCTCCCATACAACCCCACACCATAACATGTCCATTTCCATGTTTTACGGTTGGTTTTAAATTTTGTGGTTGTAGCTCCTCATTTGGCTTCCGCCACACCATTACACGCCCATCGAATCCAAATACGTTATACTTGCTCTCGTCCGCAAATATAACGTCATCCCACCAAGTTTCAGGCTTCTTAATGTACTCCCTGGCAAAACTCAAACGAGCTTTTCGGTTGCGTAAATTAACCAATGACTTACGACGTGCTACTCTGCCATGAAAACCTTTTTTTCTTATGGTTCTTCGTATAGTAGATGCAGATATTTCCTTTTTAAACTCATTGAGCACCTCTGTGACTAATTTGGGAGCACTTAAGCGTGGGTTAGATTTTATTTTTCGCACAATTGAACTTTCTTCCCGCTCGGTCAATTTTTTTTTACTGACCTGTCTGCTTTATGAAGTGTATTCTTCCTTCATTATTGTGCCTTCTGACAATGTCCCCAACTGTATTTGGTTTCATATTCATAATTTCAGCAATCTCTTTGTACTTTTTACCTTTTTCATAATGGAAAATAACAAGTTTTCGCTGTTCTAAGGGAGTGTTTTTTCCTTTGCGCCCCATTTGTATAATTTGCAGTGAAGTAGAATTTTGGACAGACAAGAAAGGAGGTGTTATGCACTTTTATTAAAACGTATCTCTATATTGCTGGAAAAGTAGCTGAATAACATGTTTTTTTGCAAATAGCATATAAATAGGGGAAAAACCGAATATTAATGGCGCTTAGTAAACAGGGTTAACAAACTTTGATCGATTTAACACGGTTGCAGGGTTACCATAGAGCCATTTTTTCCATATATTTGAATACTCATACTGACAACATTTATTTAAGTTTTTGCTATTCTTCTGATTACCTATCCATTTCGCTAATGCCAGGGTGTTATTATCGATAAACTTAAAAACCGAATATTAATGACACTAACTGTATATATAATATAAAATAAATCATATAAAAACTTTTAACCCGTAGTGCTTTCAATAATTAAAGTTAAATTTGCATGAAATATGGCTGGTAAAACTCGTGGCGGTTTAAAAATGGCAAATTTATTTGCGGCCAATGTAAATTAAAAATTGAAGATTAATTTATACATTGCGATAAATGTCACAAAAAGTACCATGTATTTTGTACTTAACTAGATAAACCATAATATGACTACCTGCTAACACATGCGAAAAAAGAGTTTGCTTGTCATCTATGTGGTGTGAATAATAACAACAATAAAAGAATTAAATGAAGGAAAAACAGAACTGAAAAAACTAGATCAGCTGTCTGCTGTAGTCATTAAAAGTGTTGCCGAGTATAAAAAAACATGGATGTAATTGAAAAATAAAAAAACTTTGAAATGAGGTTGAGCATTTAAAAACTTCTATAAAAATTTTGAATGATAATCGAGTAAAAAATGATTGCTTAATAAGTGGTTAAAGCTCTCAAGTGACACTGGGATAGATTTGCAGTCCTGTAGTATAGTGAACGCTTATTTTATTAGAAGAAGAAATTAATCTACTAATGAAAAATGAGAAAAGAAAACTATAGTTGTTAAATTCAATTCAAAAAAAATCAAAGGAATTACTTATGTCCAAATTAAAAGAGTCAAATTCTTCAATTTACGTGTCTGACTTGTTAAGCAAGGAAACATTAACCTTGCTTCTTTTAAACCCTTAAAAATATTTGATATCATGCTGTTTATGCTATGGGAGGAAAGATTTATTGTAAAAAAGTGAGCTGTCTAAGCCAATGATTATTAGAAGTGAAGACGATGTGGATAAATTGCTACTGGAATCAACAGTTAAGTTCAGAGGTCGTTTATCACAAGCTGTTGCAGTATTGAGTGACGATGATGAATGTGTACCTCTCCTCAGGAACAAAGTTTAAATCATCCGAGTTTTTGTTAAGTATTAAGTATTAATTTATATTTATTATATTTTGTGTGATTGAAAATCAATATTTTTATGACCTAAAGCCTTTTAAGAGTTTTTTGATAGTATTTCAGATCATTTTTCACAATAATCTCTATTAATATTCGTAGTATTTCATCAATTGATAAATTCAATATTTTTAAAAATATAATAGTAAAATTACCACGACTACCCAATATTATTGCTATTCAAGAAACCTGGCTGAGTAATGATTTAGTCCAGTTATATAGAATAAATGGCTACAATGCCGTACACTGCTGTAGATCTGATGGTTATGGTGGTACCTCAGACTTTTTTGAAGAAAAACGATTATTTTGTGACTTCGAGATCATATGATAAACTACGTTCGTGATGTGTTGCCACTTGTACAACAATCTAACGGCGCGTGTATTGATACAAGTTTTAATTTCATGTCTAGAAAGTGCTACAAGAGCGTCAACAAAGGAAAAAAACAAAGAAAAATTACAAACAAGAAATTACACCATGGACCAATATAAATCTGCAAAAACTAATCTCATATAATACTAAATTGCTAAAGCTAAGAAGGAGGCCTAACAACGGATATGTAAACAGCAGTTTGAAAAGAATTAGCCTTGTAATAAAAAAGCATGTCGTAAATCAATGAACAACTTTTATATAGACAGTTTGGACGGTGTTAGACATGACCCAAGAGTTGAAGATTTATAAATATATGCTTTGCATAACTGACAAGCAATGTATTCAAATAATAAATAATAATGGTGATGAAATCTTAGGTGACTTACAAAAGGCTAAAACATTGAATAAATATTTTACAGAATAGATTTCGGTTTTAAAGTCTAAACATAAGTACTTGCCCACAGTTCACTTCAACGATTACAGATCACTAACCCGGTGTGCGACAAGATTTAATTTAAGCTCTCTGCCCATCATGAGATTAAGAGCAACATATTGCAGTTAAAACCAAACAAGAGTTGTAGACATTATAATGTCTAACCAAATTCTTTGGTAATGTGCGGCAATTAATTAACACCTTGCATTTTGCATATTTTTAATGATATTATAAGTACACAGACTTGCCCCAATATTTTAAAAATTCATAAAATTGCTCTTAATAATAAACAATTTAAAATACTACATAATGAAATCTCAACGTACATGTAAAGAGTGTTTTTTATAGAGGTATAGAACTTTAAGTTGCAATAAAACAACGATGGATTATTCGATTGACATGAATTTTTTTTATCCGAAAGTGGCATTACATTTTAAATATGATTTCTGTCATATGACCGCCACGGCTGGCGCGGATGTAGTCCAATCTGGACGTCAAATTTTCGATGAATTTTTCCAACATTTGTGGCCGTATATCGGCAATAACACGGCGAATGTTGTCTTCCAAATGGTCAAGCGTTTGTGGCTTTGCCGCATAGACCAATGACTTTACATAGCCCCACAGAAAGTAGTCTAGCGGTGTTAAATCACAAGATCTTGGAGGCCAATTCACAGGTCCAAAACGTGAAATTAGGCGGTCACCAAACCTTTCCTTCAATAAATCTATTGTGGCACGAACTGTGTGACATGTTGCGCCGTCTTGTTGAAACCACATCTCGTGGACATCATGGTTATTCAATTCAGGAATGAAAAAGTTAGTAATCATGGCTCTATACCGATCACCATTGACTGTAACGTCCTGGCCACCATCGTTTTTGAAAAAGTACGGACCAATGATTACACCAGCCCATAAAACGCACCAAACAGTCAGTTTTTCTGGATGTAACGGTGTTTCCACATACACTTAAGGATTACCTTCACTCACTTTGTTTGATGACGTAGCCACTCAACCAGAAGTGCGCTTCATCGCTAAAAAAATTCGCTTATGAAAATTGAAAAAAAAAATTCACTTATGAAAAATGAAAATTGTACTATTTGCAAGCGCTGTTCAGGCGTGAGTCTATTCATGATGAATTGCCAAACCAAACTGAGAAGAAATCACTTGACAGCTGTTAAATCGGTCGCCATCTTGAAAAGTAATGCCAACTTAAAGTTCTATACCTCTATAAAAAACACGCTTTACAATAATAAATTCCTAAATGATTTTTAATATAGATTCAGGAAAGGATGTGTAAAAGTTTGGATGAGGGATATTGTGGTGTAGCTGGAATATTTTATGATTTTAGTAAAGCATTTGATCTTATAGATCATAATATTCTGCTTGAGAAGTAGTCGTTTTATGGTATATATGGAAATGATTTGTTGTTAATAAAAAACTATTTAAGTGACCGTAAACAATTTGTTCAAATAAATAATATCGAAAGTCCATTACGACCTGTTCTATGTGGCGTTCCACAGGGAAGCATTCTTGGGCGTTGTTATTTAGCATTTTCATTAATGACTTACATAATCTTCAACTTACTGGAAAATATTTATGTATGCGGACGATATCTGCTTGTTTTATCCATACAAACATGAAAAGGTTGCCAAAACATACATATATGGAACGTGATGCTGTTTTGATATACGAATTTGCCCGAATGAATAAATTTGTTTTAAACGCAAAGAAAACGCAATTAATAAGATTCAGACCTAGATGTCACATTAGTAATGACCTTTCTATTTTTGTTGATGGTGAATTAATCATGGATTTGACTCAGTAAAATATTTGGGTATAATTCTACAAAATAGCCTTGTTTGGGATCAACATGTACACTACCTAAGAACGAAAACTGCCCAGACTGTTGGAGTTTTTAACAAATTTAAAAATAAGTTCGAAAGGAAAACTAAACTCTTAATTTACAACGCCTTAATACAAAGTCACAACTTGGCTATTCTTTATGGATGGAGAAAAAGTAGCGAATTAAAATATCTCCAGCGTATGCAAAATAAAGCTTTGAAAATAGTATTTAACCTTTATATATCTTTTCCATCAACTTTGTTGTATACCGACATATGCCAAATAATTTTACCAATTCATAGTGTTTATAAACTGCATCTTTTAATGCATGTGTTTTTAAACGTTTTAAAAACATACACCATACAATTGAATTTAAAAGGAATAATATTCAAATAAATATTAGAAATAATTGGAACCTTAAAGTCGCCGCTTGGTGTAGGCTGGAAAGTACAATGCAGCATACAGAGTATATAGGTAGCCATGAGTTCAATAACTTGCCATTCGACTTGAAAATAATTTAAAAAAAAATACTTATTGCATCAAATAGAAGAGTTTTTAATATAGCACAATAAATTTAATTTACCGCAACAGCTGATTCACAGAGTTACCGTAAACTAGAACTATCGTGTGAAAGTGTTGGGGCAATTATTGTCAATACATCGTGTTTGGCCATCTTGTGACAATAAATTTTGTGCGCTAATTTGTCACAATAAAATTTGTATCAGATTGGTGTATTTGAGTCAATCGTGTGATCCCAGCTTTAGATTTTAAGATTTGTTGTCAACTCGACTCAATAATGCCTTTAGGGCGCTGAGGCAACTTTATATATTAAAAAAATTTGAAATAAATAAAAAACATTAAAACCTTTTTAGTTTTTTGTTACACTTATATAAATAAATAAAAATATTGTTCTAAAAATATTCATTACTTTTATATGTGTAAAAATATTTACCTCACTACTAAATATTATTTATGTTATTGGAGAAAACATATTGTTCTTGTTTACAAATGTAAAACCATGTAGCATATTTCAGGGCATAAAAACGACAAATTTTAAAAAATTGTTAAATGACTACTTTGGTGCATGTAAATTTTTTCGTACAAAAATAGAAATGTTGCACCACATTTTTCACAAATTTGAACAGAGTACTATGCTTAACTGCGACAATTATTTCAAAGTTTTGATAATCTAAGAAGTTATTTTGAAGGCGATTAAGCGAATTAATAAAAAATTATAAAAAATCTTTCCGATTTTGAAAATTTAAGCAATTTAGTTTCATTCGAATTCAATTTCACTCAATTTCGGCTTACAGAACATACCCGACTAAATTTTTTTAAGTACATATTAATTAGCCATAAGGTGTGCTTCAAATTGATAAGGTCACCTTAATATTTGCTCAATTCATCCAAACTATAAAATGTTATGTATGGTCACCTTATTCAAAAAAATTCTACGTTCAAATAAGTGAATAATAAGCTTAGTTTGCTTTTAGAGATATACCGTTATATTATGTTTATTTAAATTTATGTAAATAAGTGCAAAATTCAATGCGTCAAAATGATAAGGTCAGTGATTAATAACCAATTAATCTAAGCAAAAGGTATCACAATTGTTATTTTTTTCATAATTTATAATTTTAATAATATCTGCGCGGTATTGGTTGTGGAAAACCTTTTTCACCTTATGAACAAGAACAAATTGTGGCACTTCATGAGAGGGATTGAGTATGCGTGGAATGGCGAAAAAACTGGGACTATCTTTGTGTGTTGTGCAAAATTTTCTCAAAAACAGAGAAAATTATGGAAAATTAAAAAGCACGGGTCGTCCAAAGGTCCTGACTACCCATAAAACTCGGTTAATTTCACGAAAGATGTCGAATTCCATGAAAGGTGCGGTAACAATAAAAGAGGAATTGAAATTACAAGCTTCAAAAAGCCCAATTCTAAGAGCTATCAACGTCCAGTAAAATTTAAAAAAAATCCCTGTCTGACTAAGCGGCATAATATTAAACGTAGGGAGTTTGCAAAAACAACATGGCAACTAATTGGCATCAGGTAAAAATTTTTTTTAAAAGGTTATAAGATTTTGTAGGTTTGTAGGTAATTTTTTCTGATGAGAAAAAATTTTATGGTTTCAATTGCTATTGGCGAGATTTAAGGAAGGAGCCCTTATTTTTTCTAAACGGAATTTCGGCAGTGGCAGTTTGATTGTTCGGGCTGGCTTTAGCTCACATGGTATCCTTGAACTCTACTTTCCTTCCACTCCAATGTATAGTTTAGAGTACCAGGGCATTTTGTTTGAACGTTTGCTGCCTTATTTGGCCCAAAATACTGACAAAACTTTCACCTTTCAGCAAGATAACGCAGCAATTCATGTCAGCAAGTCGACCAGATAATGGTTTGAGGAGCACAATATTAAAGTAGTTGATTGGCCAGCACGTTCCCCCTGACTTAAACCCCATGGAAAATTTGTGGGGACTGCTTGTTTAATGTTTGCGTAATGTTTATGCAGACAACAAACAGTAACGGACAAAAGATGAATTAAGTGGCAACAGCTGGTGCGAAATCCGCTCCAACGTTCAGGACAATTTAATAAGTGCGATGCCATCCCGTATTTTTAAGACAATAGAAGGAAATGGGAACTGCATAAATTAAAAATAATTTTCTGTTTTATTTAATGAAATAGATGTACTTTTTTCAACTAATAATACCTACCTTTGTAAGTAAAAAATGTGGAATAAAATTTAACATTAACAAAAACATTGGCATAATACAAAAGCAAAATAAAAAAAATTACAACTCAGCTCGAAAAAAAGAGATAGCTATATTATGTTAATATTTACTATCTCGTGTATCCCTACTGAGTTCTAAAATTTGTTGTATGGTTGTCGTTATTTTTGTTGGTGTGTCGTCACTGTGTCACTGTATACACTGTGTTGTAAACAATTGAACTTGTGCCGGAGGAATTCAAGGAAGAAATTTATTTTTAAGCTCATTTTTGTTTCAATGGCAGGGTTGCCACTATTGGTAGAATTCTACCAAAATTGGCAGAATATTTTAGTTTTGTAAGATGCTAAGTTTAATTTAGGTAGATTTTTGCAGAAGTTTGAAAACTGAGAAATCACTATGTTATTAAAATTTGTTAATTTCTCGCTGTCTTTAAACGAAAAGCAAACTAACAAGTATCAAGATATTAGTTGTTATAAAAACTTAACAGTAACAGCAAACAGGAATAAATTTACTGACAACATCAAAATAAAATGTGCACTCTTATTTTATACATCTATTTCTATATTTATTTTAAAGTACACTTAAGGCTTTACAAAATTAAAAAAATAACTGAATTTTTGAAATAACTAAAGTTATGCAACAAAAGTCAAAATCTGTTCAAAGAGAAGTCTCTCAGTCAACTCGATTATTTGGACATTGGCCTATTCTTGCACAAGATTTAATTTTAAATCATTTTTTAATAAATGTGCACGTAAACGGACATGTTTCTATAACATGTTTGTAGAAAATAGTTGATTTGCTTTTTTTTTGGCAAATATTTGCCTCAATGTGACGGTACGTAAAGTATTCGATAGAATTAATATTGCAAATGATCGCATTTTACACCAATCTGATACAAATTTATTGTGACAAATTAGCGCACAATAATAAAATTGTCCCAATTAAAAGCTCTGTATTCACACGGTTGTCTTATTTTATACAAAATTTATTGTCACAAGATGGCGCGACGCGACGTATTGACAATAATTGTCCCAACGCTGTCTCTATTATTCTAGTTTACTGCAACTCTGTGAATCAGCTGTTGTGGTAGTTTAAATTTATTTTTTTGGGCGTTCAAAATGTTTCGTTCTTTAAAAAAAAAAATTGCATCCTCTTTATTTATATTGAGGTCATTTAGTAAACAAATTAATAAAAAACAGAGAAAAAGAATTTAAGAAGTGTGTGGGTTAGAGATTGGCTCACAAGAAAGGCCATTGAAGGTGCATATGAGAAAGCATTTCAATAAATTAAAAAAATTTAAGACACTAAAATATTTATTTAAATTGGAAGACAATTACTATTATATTAAATCCTCTAAGGTAAAGATGATTTGTTTTCTAAAAAATAAAAATTGCATCGGCTTTGATTATCGTGAGTCCGCCTGATAATAAAGTAAAAAAAATGGTAGAAGTTTGTTATTTTCTTCTTCAACTGCCGCACAAGAATACAATAAATATTGGTGTTTTTTTGGCTTTTACATTGGCGCATGATTGCATTTAAAGGTTTTATACGATTGCCGCACCAGGGGTGCATTTGATGGGGATAAATAACCATAATAATATTGTTAGTTGCCGTATGAGCCAATAAATTGTATAATCAAACGATTGGCATATAAATTAGACTAATTATTGGTGCATTACGACAATCGTGTGATCCTCCCTTTAGTTGTACTAATTGTTATTCCACGTTAATTAATCAACTTTTAACGCGTTTTCATATAAAAACAACGTAGTTCTATTTAGTAGTTATTAATTGTACTGCTCATTTTTTTGATACCTTGATCAACTGAATTACCAAAATTTTCTCTTTCCTATTAAAAATGTTTTATCAAAACTGTAATTAAAAAAAAAACGGAACGAAACAAACACGCGCACTAAAAATGTTTAAATATTATTGATTAAAAAACACTTATTTGGCCCGGCTATGGCTGAGTGTCACAAATGTAAAAATGCAATATGTGGTGAATCAGGAATACATTGTGAAGGTGTTTGTGAAAAAGTATTTGATAGTTCCATTAAATGCTCGGGGATTGACCAATACTCGGGGAAAATACTGGAAGAAAGAAATTTTATGAGATTTATGTGCGATGATTGTATTCAATATATTCATGATATTGATTTAGTATTGAAGGAAATACAAGACGGCGTAAATAAAAACAAACAGAACTTAATCGAATATAAGAATGCATTGAGCTATAATTAAAATGAAATAAAACAACTGCTCGAAGCAATTGAAAGCCGATATGAAGAGAGACTTAGAAGAATAGATAAAGCACAAAAGAGCTGTGAAAAAAATGTATCAGAATTTAAAAAATTTATGATATTATAAATGTTTATGAGAATAAGAACAAGAATTTGTGTAATACAATCGAAAAAAGTAATAAGAAAATGCAAAATAATATAACAAAAGCAATAAAAAAAAAACAAATGAAAAACAAAACAAAATGTCATTTGCTGAAATTGTAAAAAAAAACAGTGTTGCCAGAGTTAAAAAACAAGTGCCACTTATAATAAAACCCAAAGAAAAACAAAGAATTGAAAAAACAAAGGAAGACTTAAATAAAAAGGTAGACCCAATTGACCTGAAAATAACTAATGTTGAAAACAGAAGTAATGGTACTCTAATTATACATAGTGAGGATAATGAAGAAATAGAGAAAATTAAATCAGCCTTACAAAATGAAATGGGTGAAAAATATGTAATTAAAACACCAAGCAATAATGAAATGAGCGTTACAATAACAGATATGTCATTTAAATATTCTGATGATGAATTAATTGAAAAAATGAAAAAGCAAAATGAGGTTATAAAAAATAGTAATATAAAAATTATTAGAACATATGAAAAAAAAGAAACAACTATATCAAATACAACGCGAGAATATTAATTGATAACGAGTCGTACCCAAAATTACTGTCAACACAAAAAATCAACATTGGATGGGAAAAATGCCGAGTATTTAATTTAACCGAATTATTGATGTGTTACAAATGTAAAGGATTTAATCATAAAGCTAGAGAATGCAGAAACCAAGAAGTGTGTTATAGATGCCATGGTAACCATAAACCGGAAGAATGTAAGGAGGAAGTTAGAGCCAAATGCATAAACTGCATAAGATATAATCAAAAATTTAACCTCGGACTTGATGAGAATCATAGCTATACAAACAGAGAATGTCCAGTATATCAAAATAAATTAAAAATAAAAATGAGAATGATTGGTTTTAATATATAACAATCAAAATGCATCAACGGTATATGTACAAATGCTCAAGGACTATTGAATAACTTTAATAAAGTAGAAATAATAGCAGGATTAAAAGAACCTGAATTTATAATACTATCGGAAACGCATTTAACGAATGACATTGAAGAGCATGAATACCAGCTGTTTAATTATGAACATTTTGTAACGTTCTCAAATTCAATACGCACCGGTGGGGTTATAATATATTTTAAAAAAGAATGGAATGTCGAAAAACTGTGTGAAAAAGTAGCCGAATCAAAATATTGGATGTGTGCTTATAAAGTAAAAAATAAAAATACAAACTTATTAATAATGGCAGTTTATAGATCACCAGGCTATAGTGAAATGGAATTTTGCAATGCATTCAAACAAATCACTGAATTAATTACTGAAACGAATCTTGAAATAATTATAGCAGGTGACTTCAACATAGACTGGATGAAAAATGATACATATAAAAATAGGATACAATCAATTTTGAATAATAATGGACTAAAGTAATAACTGAATACACGAGAATTACGGAAAGTACAAAAACATTAATAGATTTTGTTATAACAAATAATGTGAATGTTGTCGCCAAAACCAATGCTGATAATAAAATTGCGGATCATGAAGCAATAGATACAATAATAAATAATAAAGACTATAATCAATCAACGAAGAAAGTGATAGAAATATTTAAATATAATAGAGATATGTTTAATAGAGAATTAAGAAATAATTTAAATCATTGCGAAAATAACAGCGTCAATTGTATAACCTATAACATCGATAAATGCATTGAAAATGCAATAAGAAAATTTACAAAAGAGAACTATAAATGAACAAAATAATATGAAAAAATGGTTTAATAGAGACCTAAGAAAACTTAAAAAGGCCAAAAACGTGAAATATATCGCGAGAACGTTAAACACAAGCGAAGCTTGGAATAACTACAATTAATAAGAAACACATATAAACAAAAATAAAACATGAAAAAAACAAATTTATTAATAAGAGTATTAGTGAAGCCAACGACCAAAAGCAAATGTGGAGAAAAGTAAAGAATTTAGTAATTAATAAAAAATAAAATGTGATACAATCTGTGATATTTAATCAATTAGAATATAAGGAAAACCATATAATAGCCAATAAATTTAATGATTAATTTGTTGAGAGTATTAAATCAATTAGAAGTTCAATATAACAAGTGCAATACATAAACCGAATACCGGAGATAAATTCTAAATTTAAGTTTCGTGCAATCAATCTTTTCGAATTGAGAAATATATGTAGAACTATTAAAAATAAACCTGACTTTAACAATGTATCAATAAAATTAATAATGGATAATTGGAACACCATAGGAAATAGTTTGTTAAATATAATTAATAAATCTTTTGAAGAAGGAGAATTCCCGGAAAGCTGGAAAATATCATTAATAACACCAGTAGAGAAAATTACTAAAACAAAACAATGTGAGGAATTTAGACCAATAAATACACTAAAGACTTGTGAGAAAATTATCGAAAAGGTAGTGAAACAGCAACTTGAGGAATATTTTGAGAAAAAAATATATTTTCGAAATACCAATCTGGATTTAGAAAAAACTTTTCATGTGAAACAACGTTAAATTATGTTATAAATAAATGGAAATATGTGGAGAATGACAAAAGAATGTATCAATAAAATTAATAATGGATAATTGGAACACCATAGGAAATAGTTTGTTAAATATAATTAATAAATCTTTTGAAGAAGGAGAATTCCCGGAAAGCTGGAAAATATCATTAATAACCAGTAGAGAAAATTACTAAAACAAAACAATGTGAGGAATTTAGACCAATAAATACACTAAAGACTTGTGAGAAAATTATCGAAAAGGTAGTGAAACAGCAACTTGAGGAATATTTTGAGAAAAAAAATATATTTTCGAAATACCAATCTGGATTTAGAAAAAACTTTTCATGTGAAACAACGTTAAATTATGTTATAAATAAATGGAAATATGTGGAGAATGACAAAAGAATTATGGCTGTTTTTTTAGATTTCGAAAGAGCTTTCGAGACGATTGATCGTGATATTTTATTATGGAAACTTTATAATTACAGGATACAGGAAAATGAAATAAGTGGTTTAAATCATACCTAACTGATAGGAAACAAATGGTGAAAGTAAAAACCATAAGGTCAGGACGTGTAAATAATGACTATGGTGTACCTCAAGAGCATTGCTATTTATTACAGTTAGAGTCATTAATATTCAGAAGAATAGCAAAAAATTTAAATAAATGTTGTCAGTATGAGTATTCAAATATATGGAAAAAATGGCTCTATGGTAACCTCGCAACCGTGATAAATCGATCAAAGCTTGTTAACCCTGTTTACTAAGCGCCATTAATATTCGGTTTTTCCCCTATTTATATGCTGTTTGCAAAAAAACATGTTATTCAGCTACTTTTCCAGCAATATAGAGATACGTTTTAATAAAAGTGCATAACACCTCCTTTCTTGTCTGTCCAAAATTCTACTTCACTGCAAATTATACAAATGGGGCGCAAAGGAAAAAAACTCCCTTAGAACAGCGAAAACTTGTTATTTTCCATTATGAAAAAGGTAAAAAGTACAAAGAGATTGCTGAAATTATGAATATGAAACCAAATACAGTTGGGGACATTGTCAGAAGGCACAATAATGAAGGAAGAATACACTTCATAAAGCAGACAGGTCAGTAAAAAAAAATTGACCGAGCGGGAAGAAAGTTCAATTGTGCGAAAAATAAAATCTAACCCACGCTTAAGTGCTCCCAAATTAGTCACAGAGGTGCTCAATGAGTTTAAAAAGGAAATATCTGCATCTACTATACGAAGAACCATAAGAAAAAAAGGTTTTCATGGCAGAGTAGCACGTCGTAAGCCATTGGTTAATTTACGCAACCGAAAAGATCGTTTGAGTTTTGCCAGGGAGTACATTAAGAAGCCTGAAACTTGGTGGGATGACGTTATATTTGCGGACGAGAGCAAGTATAACGTATTTGGATCCGATGGGCGTGTAATGGTGTGGCGGAAGCCAAATGAGGAGCTACAACCACAAAATTTAAAACCAACCGTAAAACATGGAAATGGACATGTTATGGTGTGGGGTTGTATGGGAGCTAAGGGTACGGGAAAATTAGTTTTTATCGATGGAATTATGAATAAGGAATCATATTTGAATATCCTCCGTCAAAATTTGAAAGAAAGTGCAAATAAGCTGGGCGTTTTAGATTCTTTTAAATTCTACCAAGATAACGACCCAAAGCACAAGTCGCGTTTAATTCAAGAATGGTTGCTCTTTAACTGCCCTAAAGTTCTCCATCCACCTGCACAATCCCAAAACCTCAATCCGATTGAGAATTTATGGGATGAGCTGGGCCGGCGAATCCGCAACTACAAAATAACATCAATTGAAGATCTGAAATTGCGGCTTCAAGAAGAATGGGATCGTATTCCTGCAGCTTATACAGCTAAAATAGTAAAAAAACATGTCAAACCGTTTAAGTGAAGTTATAAAACAAACGGGTTATCCAACAAAATACTGAATTTTATATAAAACCATTTTTCTAATGTATTATTTGTTACTTTTCAATGAAAACCGAATATTATTGACGCGCAATATTTTATGCTACCTGAATTAATTTAGTCTTTTTTTTGTTATATTGTTATTCTTTTTTTCTAAATACAAATGTGAACTTTCAAGTGTCTAAATAAATTATTAATGAAAAGGAAAAAATATTGAAAAAGATAGATATTTAGTTTAAGACGAATCAGTTAAACATATCTCTTTAATAAAACCGAATATTAATGATACTAACTGTATATACATAAATTATATGCCAGAAGTACTTCAAAAAAGTGAAATTATATTATATGCTGACGATACACTAATATTTACAGAAGGAGATACGGATCAACAATGCTATGATAATATGATACATGATACAAATAATGTTAATGAATAGTTAAAAATGAATAAATTAAAGTTAAATGAAGATAAAACGAAACTTATGCAAGTAAATATGGACAATAATACAGTAAATTGGTAAAAAAATTGTTTTTTTTAGACGAATACGTAATAAAGTTTCTATAATTACTGTAATTAATATCTACAACACCATGATAAAGCCATATTTTGAATTCGCCTCAACAATATCATATACTTGATGCACCGAAACACAAATTGAGAGAATCCAAAAGTTACAAAATAAAGGAATGCGTTCGATATTAAAATGTAATATATATACTCCAATAGAAGGAATGCTTAATGCACTTAAATTGCTCAACGTAAAACAGAGATTAAAGATTAACACACTGATTTTTATACAAAAAATGAAAAATGGAACTGCCCCACAGTACTTCATTAAGCAACTAAGACGTGTAGGGGATATTCAACCATATCACTTGAGAAATGAAGGTAATTTCAGACTACCAAGGACAACCACAACATCAATGCAGAGGTCGTTACTCCATAAAGGGTTACACTACTACAATATGCTGCCGGATGATACTAAGAATGCAAATAACATAAATGAATTTAAAAGAAAAATTATATATTTCATTAAAGATATTGTAAATTGAAATCTCTTTCTTTTGGTATTATCACAAATGTAAAATTTAAAGTATTATAAATACTACTAAATAAATAATAATAATAAAAAAAAATTTTCCTCAACGTACTTTTTTTGTCAATTAAATATCAGGCTACCCTAGGTCTGCTTTTAAATGTATCACTGCACTGCATTATGATGGCAACTTTTACCTCAATAACTTCATTGATGCACTAGTAATACAAATAAAATTGCAGCACCAATACCTTTTACTTGCATAAACAAATTTTTAATTAAATAGTGAAGCCAGGTTTTTTTAAAGCCCTAAATGTGATGACGCGGAGCTGCGATGCAACTACGAACAGGCCCTACGTCTGGCACCCCTACTTCAACTCTAAAGTATACGTATATTTTTTAATCACCTTTTTTTCTTTTCTAAAAAATTGCTGACTTTGTGCTTCTCTACCACCTATAATTTTAATCCAATTAAGGAAAGCGTTTTTGATTCATGATCAGTGGTAAGTTCTTAACACGATGTATTCATTCATTTATCAAAGTTTTGTGTTTTTACCACGGTTTTTCGGAAAATTACAATATGCAATATACAGTGGATAAAACAACGTATGTTCGTTATAAATTTTGTAATTTAAGCGTTTTATAATATATGTAAAATGAATCTTATTTTTATTTTCCTGTTTTTTACCTTCAAAAGTTTCGTGTAGTCTGTGTGTAGATTCTTCAATGCCACTGGTTTTTATGCTGAAGTTGTTGGCTTTTATTTTCCATTAGCTTTGATAGAGCTATGTATATTTTAATTTGTTTATCGTCACTGTTCTATATTTAATTGTTTTGTTGTTAATAACTTCGCAATTTGAAAAAATAACACTGTTCTCTTTTGTTATCTTAAAAAAAATAATAATAAAAACAAAAACAATTGTATACCTGTACTTTAATAATTACTAGTACTGTTAAACACCTTTATACACATTCGTTATATATATATACATAAGTATATACATTTGTACATATATAGTTAAGTATATATGCACGTACAAAACAATATTAAATAGAAAACAAACAATGAAATGATCGATCTTGTCTTTGTTTTTTGTATTAGTCATAACATGAAAAAACAAACATGCTTTTCTCTTATAAAATGTATAATAAGCATCTTCTAGATTTCAATAATTTTAAATAATACTTGAGAAATTTCTTTAAATACAATTGAGTAAACACTATTTAACTAAAGTAACAAAATTAATAATTGAAGATTGAATGACTGATAGGTAGGTAGTACATATACTGTGAAAGCGAATGTCAAAAAGTGTAATCATAATCAGAAATGATAAATTCAGTATTTTAGTACTTATTTAATACTTTTTTACAAAAAAAAAATGTAGAACTACACTACGCGACAAAATAAAGTATAAACTTTTAATGCATATGATCATTATGCTAAGAATTAAAAGCCGCTTGAGATATTTCCAAAATTCATTTTTAATATGAAATAATATCGTATCTGAAAAAATATATATATAATTTTGATATATAAACAAAGAAACAAAATGGTGTATCTGCAACAGTTTGAGTATTTTTCCATATTTTTAATATATACAGGTTTCATTTTATCTATAATTTTTCCCCGTTGTCCGCATATTTAAAAAACCTTTTAAAGCAATAGTTTGGTTATCTGTTATAAATTATTATTTATATTATAATTTATAAGCCTGATAACCAAACTATTGCTTTAAAAAGTGTTTTGTATATATATATATATATATATATATATATATATATATATATATATATGCAACTTTGTACAGTTAATGAAAAAATTACTGTCATTACTAATTTTTTCATTAACTGTACAAAGTTGCACGAACTTTTATTTTGGGTAAGTTCGGTTAAGATTTGGGTAATTCGGATAAATTTAAGTTTTCATGCTGGCAATATCATGGTTCATTTGTGAGTAGTCGAACCAAAAAAGATTTATTTTTATTAATTTAATATAAAATCATATTTTTTAGTAAATCTATTCCAGATTTCATTATTTTTCTCATATTTCTTTATCTATTTGAAAGTACAATCCCTCCGGTTAATAATTGAAAATAAGTTCATTCAAATGGCTGCCTCGGCTGGCAATGCAGTAGCCTACACGATCGGTCCAATTTTTAAGCACATTATCGATTGTGTGCAAATCGCAGCTCCGAGGTGGCCAAACGGCATTAGCTCTGCGGCTGATAATGCGATCTTCAAAAACAGGGCGCAAAACATCGAGTGTAGCTTCGGCTGTGTGGCACGTAGCGCCGTCTTCTTCAATTTTTGTGAACAAAAATTCGTTCAACATGGCCCGATAACGATTGCCATTGACTGTAACGGCCACTCCTTGCTCATTTTCGAAGAAAAAATGCGCAATTATGCCTCCGGACAAAATTCCGCACCAAACAGTGACTCGTCTTGGGTGTATCGGCTTTTCAATGTATGCGTCCGGGTTTTCTGTGCCACAAATGCGACAATTTTGCTTGTTTACATACCCGCCAAGATGAAAATGAGCTTTACCTGAAAAGATGATTTTTTTTGGCAAAATCGGCAACTTCTGTAAGTCGATCGCAGGCCCAGATTCCCAGCGTTGTTCAAGCGTATACACAACCATATTCGTTCAGCGGAAGGATAAAACTAATTAACTGTCAAATCAGACATGAGCTAAGTGTTACCATTCACGAAGTAAGCACTAGTTGAAAAAAACGTTAGATTGCGGACCCTTTATATATATATAAAATTAAAATGAATAAATATATATATATATATATATATATATATATATTTTATTATATATATATATATATATATATATATATATATATATATTTCAATTTTATTATATATATATATATATATATATATATATATATATATATATATTTTAATTTTATTATATATATATATATATATATATATATATATATATATTTTAATTTTATTATATATATATATATATATATATATATATATATATATATATATATATATATATATATATTTTAATTTTAATTTCCTTTGTGGGTATTTAAAATTTTTTGAGAGTGTATTGTAAAAATTTTTTTGATGCACCCTGTATGTGCACCTTAATAATGAAAAACCAAGTTGAAAGTTTGGGGGATCTATCGTTTATAATTTCCAAGATATATATATATATATATATATATATATATATATATATATATATATATATATATATATATATGTACATATATATTTATATGTATATATATATATATATATATATATATATATATGTACATATATATATATGTATAATATATATATATATATATATATATATATATATATATATATATATATATATATATATATACATATAAAAAAATTAAAATTATATATATATATACAATAATATATATATAGAATAATATTTATATTGTAGGAATGGACTATAGACCAAAAATACTACTTTTATCCCTTAATTTATCGCTAAAAGTGCAGCATTTGAATATGTACGTTTAAAAAGCACTTTTTGTTGATGGTGAGCGTTAACAACCAGAAATACTTTGCTTTTAAAAATTAAAAATACAATTTTAAAAGAAACGTCACTAGTTTTGCCCGTTTCCACCTGATTTGAACCGCATACACAAATAAAATTATTTCAATTTTCATTACATATATGTAGAGGTCTCAATTTAATATATGTAGGATAAAAAAATTTTGATTGAAATTCCTGAAATATGCTATACAAATATATAATAAATTTTAACTTGAAAATTCGAAATTTCCTTTCCCGAAATTCCTTCTCCCTGTCTGTTTGGAATAGGAGCATTCTATAATTGGAAAAAATTTATCCCAGGGTATTTATTTCCCAGAGTATTTTCAGAATTGAGCTGATTATTTATATTTTTTAAAATTCTCTTAAAATGTAACCACGAACAGTTTTTCACCTCTATTGAAAATTTTTAAATTTTGAGTTAATACCCTCTTGCTGATCAAGTGCGATGTGTATGTATATTTGATCCATGGTGAAATAAGATAAGGTAAAGTCTGTACAACAACTAATTTTTGTACAAAAACTTAACATTGGCGACCGTGACAGGACATGTAGTCCCAGAATTTAATTTAACTATTAATTTGTCGGTGTTCTGTATTAAAAACTTTCGTGTTAATTATGGTGGTGACACACATAGTTTGGTTGAAATTGTGCTAAGCTATTTAAAAATAAACTTAATTTATTTGTAATATTTTTAATAGTATGTATACGCATATTTTAAACAAGCTATTTCAATTTTGTGACTCTGAAAAACTGAAAATGGCACCACAGATTTTGTGCCTTTATTACAACCAGCTGTTCATTTTAGTTGTTTATTATTGTTTTGAAAAAAAAAACTGACGTTCATTTGAGGCTGTCGTATTTTTTTGCGAGCAATTTTTTATACTAAAATAATCTCCTTTTTTCATTATATTGTATGAGTGGTACTGATCTAAAGCCCAAACGTGAACTTGGCTTGGCGGATGATGACAATTTAATACACGCATAACCATCTACAGATAATATAGATGTGAACACTCAACCAAAGCGAAAACGATCACCGGAAAATGAGGATATTTCCCAATTTGGTGCGAATACGTTTGCATTACTTTCTGACCGATGATGTTCTTTTTCAGTAGTGCTAAGTTCATTTTTTCCCGTTTTTATTGCATATATTTCATGTGTTACGTTTTTAAAATGCCTATTTATGCATCTTGTTGTACTGACAGCACTAAACTGTTTATATTTTTTGTAAGTAGCTGTACGGCCAAAAAAGAAAAAAATAACAAAGCTTGTTAAAACTTTGTTAAGTAAAATTCCTTAATGTTGTATGCAAAAACGATTATAAGCTTAAAAGCTTTGTTTAACCTACGTTAACTTTAAAAATTTTAAAGTAGAAAGCTACCTATTTTAAAATACTTTAAAGTGATATTTATGTTATGAATGCTTAATATAAAAATAGAAATAACATGTTTTGGCGCCAAAGAAAATTATTTGGAAGCATAAAACCTTACCTAAAAGGAAAAATCATCTTTTAGTGACATGTCGACACAAGCCAGTCCGCTCAAATTGTCAAAGAATGGCCGTTGCAACAGAAAGTTTAGGTGAATTACTGATAACCGTAAAGTTCTACTTTCAATCCAATGGACAATGGTAGAAAAACGCCTGGAATAATATAATTGGACTTCGTGGAGCTATGGCAACGAATATAATATGAATAGGACCAGTTTTCTCTTAAGTTTTTGGGTAATATTGTAGAGTACGTCTAAATTCTTTAAAAACACCACAAAAAAGGAGTTCTAAGAATAGTGGTAAAAAATATAAGTTTACCCCACTGTATGTATATAATATACATTTTTACATCCACTTTATCATCCTCGGTGTTATTTTCGAACCTTTTCCCACAGTGTATACAGTGTGGACACCAATGACAGCTCAAAAAGCGAAAATCAGCTGTTTTTTTTTTTTTTTGTCTATAACAATTTACAACTCAGCTGGAGTAAAAGAAAAAGCAACATTATTTTCCATAAGAAAATAAAGCAGTGCAAAAAGCACAAAATATATATGCTTTTTCGTATGTGTATGCAAAAAAAGAAGTAAATAAAAATAAAATTTAATGTAGTAAAATTGAATTGGTTGCTTTTTTTTAGATTTTATATACAAAACTTTATGTTTTTTTAAATGATGAATGAATTTGCAACTAATAAAGGTAAGTAAAATATGTGGAATAAAATTTAACATTATTTTTAACCAAAAACATTGTTTTATATGTCCCACATTTGAATCGTGAATCTTGTTTGCCGGGCTTGGATAAATATAATAATCTTATTTGCAATGAGTCCAAAGTCAACGAACAATATAAAAATTATAAAACAATTATTCGTGAATATTTTATTTATAGAAGGCTGAAACAAAATAAATTATAACAAACATAAATGAAAATATACATTTAACAAATTTTTCAAAAAAAACCTACTAGTTTCTAAGTAGAATTTAACAGAAATAAAGACGAAATTTAAACTATAACATTTTTTTTCTTTAAATATTTTACAGAATACCTGTGTTAGTATGAAAACTTAATACTGTTTTTTATAAGACTTATGAATAGAATTTCAAATTTTTCAAATATATGTAATGAATGCAAAAAGATGTAAAACAAATAGATAATTAACATTAATCGAAATTAGTTTTACCACGAAATAAGAAAAGGCAAAATATTTTTATTATTACAAACAAATTGAACAATACATTTTTTATACAATAAATTGCAGTTTATAAAAAATATTTCAAACTTTCTAATAATGGTTTTAATAAAGCATTCTGAACTATTTATAAGAAGCAAAAATATTTTAAATAAAATATCCTTTACAATTTTGCGATCAATATTTCGTAATATCTTTAACAATTTTAATAAGATTCTTCAATAATTCTTGAAATACATATTGAAATATAAATCTACTTTTATTATTATAAATTTAATGAAATATGCATACTTATTTTAAATGTCAAAATTTGACTTTAATTATATAAAAAATACACCACATTTCTTTCTTTTTTTGTTGTTTTTAAGTTTTATTAATACTTTTTTTAAAATAATGCTTTTAAATTTGGTAATTGGCCATTAGTACTTTTGTATATATCTTAGCTTCGTTTCTTTTATTCTAAAGGCATATATTTGAAAAAGAACTTAAGTAAATCATTTATTTTGTAATTATAATTGAAAGCTATTTAATCATTGATGAAGTTGCGTTGTCCTCTTAAGTTGCTGTAGGGCCAGCCAAAGTTAAACAAAAGGCACGACTTGCTGGTATTAAGGGAAATCTGGCAAAGGATATTGATGTTCATTTGGCATTAATTGTTTGGCATTTTCGTTCGAATCTGCATTTAAAACAAAATAAAGAAAAAAATGAGTGTTTCTATGTTTAAACTAAATGCTTATATGTGATTTAATTACCTTGTTCATTTTTTTCATTCTCAGCAAACTGTTTTGTCAATTCCATTCAGCCCCTAATATGTTCGTACATTTTAAGACCGCTTTGTTTGAAGTGATTTGAAATTTCTTCACGAAATACTTCAGAAATATTTTGCATTAGAGTCGAATTTGTTTGTACCAATTTTATTACGACCATTTCATTGTATATGCGTGAATTTTCTTTACCCTGTTGAGTACCTAAAAAAAAGTTTCATCATCGTTAGCTATGAAGCTACTTTCTTTTAAAATACAATTTTGTATATAACATATTACATGGATCTAAGACATTTTACAAAATCATTTTCTTTGAAATACAGAGCCCTAAATGAAATAAAAAGTTTTGTACGCAAACTGATAACAATCTACCGCATTTAAACCCATTGAAAGAGTGCACAAAGCTCCTCGGAAATGAAACAATTTGATATCTACCACTTTGAAGGATATTTTTATCTTATGCTCTAGAAATTGGGAAAGCTACAAAAACACTACAAAAGAGTTACCTACACAGCTTTAAGGATAGAGGACAAACAAAATCAAGTAAAATGTTTCAAATTCAAAATATTGGATATCTACAATGAAGTAAGTAACTAGCTGGAGCAAATGCAAGTAAATCTGCATTTCGACGTACTATCATCATTTTTAACTTACAAAAGAGTGCTAGAGATTAGCTATTGTTGGTCATGTTGGCTTTTAACTAGAAACAATTTTAGAGCCTTAAACTGTTGTCGTTGTCATACCGAGCCAACCGTATTCAGTTAAGGCTTTTCAGTTTTCATTTTTGTTAATGGATGTCCACTGATTTAAATAGTACGTCTAAATGCTGACTTAATTACATTTACTCCAGATAAATGCTTGGTTTTATAGATCGACTTGAATTTGATGTAGTTCATCAGATTGTCGCGGCGTTTTTTCTCATGGAGCTTTTGCACTTGGTTGTAGGTATTAATATGTCCATATGTACTTACCTCGACATATACCGCGTCTTGTTGCAGGAAACATATTTATGAACTTTGTCTTCAGCTTCCATTTTATGTGATGAAAAACGTTACGTTATAATTATTTTTAAATCGTTTATACTCACATTTGCTTTTCTGCAACACACCAAAATTTTACCTAAAAAAGAAAACACTTTTTTAATAATTTAAAAGTATAAATATGATCATTATTTTACTCACTTTAATCCGTAAGCCACCTGCAAGAAATACCTGGAAAGAAAATTGAAAATTTTCGATAAAATACTTTAATTTCTTAAAAAATTCACAAACACATATTTTTTTACCTCTACAAAATTTTATTTATTGCGCCAGAATGCAATAACAAAGCAAAATATAAAATTTTACAACTCAGCTCGAAAGAAAAAGATAGCTATATTATGTTAATTTTTGCTGTCTAGTGTATCCCTACTGAGTTGTAAAATTTGTTGTATGGTTGTTGTTTGTTGGTGTGTCGTCACTGTATACATTATGGCCTGTACGAAAATTGATCTAGCACGACATCAGCAAATGACTTTAGTTAAGTAAATTTGTAAGCTCGTTAATTAGCCTTTATATTTTGTTCCTCTCTTTTTTATACGTATATACATATTTTTCCTCTTCTTTTAATTTGTATTATTATACTTAGAAAATATCATTCACTTTGGCTTAATATTTTTATTATGAATCCTGTGGACTGTTTCGTCAGTCATGGTGGTTACCGTGAATTTACTGTCACTTTGTACAATTTCTTTTCTGTTACAGGTCCTTTGTTTGCCCTTAATTTTTTTATATTGTACAAAAATTATATCAACTCTTTTATATTTTCGAAGTGGTTTTATTCTTATATTGTGATTCTTGTTACGCAGGGCCTGCACACGTTTTATCTCGATGTGTAAATAGTTATTAATTTTTTAATTGAATTCTAACAATTCTCGAAACTTATTCTTTGTGTTCTGCTGAAAAATATTTCACTTGGTCTCTTTTTGGTTACTTGGTTGTAGCAGTCAATCGGCACATATAAAAGTTAATTTAATGTGATTTTTATTAACTTTAAATAGTTTGGAATAATAGGACTTCATATCGGTCACCGGTTTCATTTTCGGTCACCAGTATTTTAGGCTCTGTGAAATACATACATTGTGTTTTGAAAGAAAAAGGTTCGAAAATAACACCGAGGATGATAAAGTGGGCGTAAAAATGTATATTATATACATACAGTGGGGTAAACTTATATCTTTTACCACTATTCTTAGAACTCCTTTTTTGTGGTGTTTTTAAAGAATTTAGACGTACTCTACAATATTACCCAAAAACTTAAGAGAAAACTGGTCCTATTCATATTATATTCGTTGCCATAGCTCCACGAAGTCCAATTATATTATTCCAGGCGTTTTTCTACCATTGTCCATTGGATTGAAAGTAGAACTTCACGGTTATCACTAATTCACCTAAACTTTCTGTTGCAACGACCATTTTTTTGACAATTTGAGCGGACTGGCTTGTGTCGACATGTCACTAAATTTTATTATTTTATTATTTTTAAATAGCTTAGCACAATTTCAACTAAACTATGTGTGTCACCATCATAATTAACACGAAAGTTTTTAATACAGAACACCGCCATATTAATAGTTAAATTAAATTTTGGGACCACGTGTCCTGTCACGGTCGCCAATGTTAAGTTTTTGTACAAAAATTAGTTGTTGTACAGACTTTACCAAGATCAAAATGAGCTTCACCTGAAAAGATGATTTTTTTTGGCAAAATCGGCAACTTCGGAATCTGGGCCTGAGATCGACTTACAGAAGTTGTCGATTTTGCCAAAAAAATCATATTTTCAGGTGAAGTTCATTTTGATCTTGGCGGGTATGTAAACAAGCAAAATTGTCGCATTTGTGGCACAGAAAACCCGGACGCATACATTGAAAAGCCGATACACACAAGACGAGTCACTATTTGGTGCGGAATTTGGTCCAGAGGCATAATTAGGCAATTTTTCTTCGAAAATGAGCAAGGAGTGGCCGTTACAGTCAATGGCAATCGTTATCGGGCCATGTTGAACGAATTTTTGTTCACAAAAATTGAAGAGGACGGCGCTACGTGCCACACAGCCGAAGCTACACTCGATGTTTTGCGCCTTGTTTTTGAAGATCGCATTATCAGCCGCAGAGCTGATGTCGTTTGGCCACCTCGGAGCTGCGATTTGCACACAATCGATAATGTGCTTAAAAATTGGACCGATCGAGGCAGCCATTTGAATGAACTTATTTTCAATTATTAACCGGAGGGATTGTACTTTCAAATAGAAAAAGAAATTTGAGAAAATAGTCAGTAGTTTTTTTTTATAGCATTTTCAAAAAAAAAAAAAAAAATTAATTGGCGGACCCTTTATATATATATATATATATATATATATATATATATATATATATATATAATTTATTGGCTATGTATTTTATATATATATATATATATATATATATATATATATATATATAAAATACATAGCCAATAAATTATATATATATATATATATATATATATATATATATATATATAATTTATTGGCTATGTATTTTATATATATATATATATATATATATATATATATATATATATATATATAAAATACATAGCCAATAAATTATATATATATATATATATATATATATATATAATTTATTGGCTATGTATTTTATATATATATATATATATATATATATATATATATATATATATATATATATATATATATATATATATATATATATATATATATATATATATATATATATATATATATATATATATATATATATATATATACAAAAAAAATTAGATGGAAGGTTATTATGAAGAATTGCAAAAATTGAAATTTAATAAAAAAAATAATAGAATTTATGATAGAAAATACATAGCTAATAAATTATAAAGATTTGAATTTATAAAAAAGGAAATAGAATTGGAAAAAGAATTAATAACGAAAGAACAATTAGAATTAAAAGAAAAATTACCTCTTTACTTGTAGAATTAGCAGAAGCTATAAATTTGCTTCCTACAAAAAAGAAAATACAATGGCTCCGTTTGACTTATCAATAGTTGGCAAAAATTTACAAACATACAAAGGATATTTGGAAGAAATTTTTGCTCAAGTGGAGATATTACATGATTTGGTTGAACAATAAATTCATAAATTACGTATATAATTTCAAATTAACTACACAAGTTAGAAATACATTGGGCAGACTGAACAGACTAACAACATTTGCAGAATTAAAACAATATCTAAAAGATGCTTACCAAAATCGAAAGACGTTGCAGCAAGTATTGACCGAATTGGGTAATATAAAACAACAACACAATAGCATTGCTTAATTCAGGGAGAAGATTATTGAATTATCTACTGAACTAAGTACATTTGAAATTTATAATCTGGTCAACCAACACAAGAAATAAAAAACGTTTTGTACAATTTAAGCGATAGTGTAGCATTGAATACATTTATACAAGGTGTAAATATGGAATACCAACAGATTCTGCTAAGTAATGTAGAAGTTTCAAAACACGAAATAATCATACATATCAAATCAATAGAATAAACAATAGCTACAGAAACAATTACAGAAATAATAATAACAATAATAACAATTAACTCTGACGTACTAAAAGCAATGATACCGACAAGAAAAGAAACTGGCGTTAAAATCCTGGCTATTAGGAGAAGTATGAATAAAAAGCATACTATTACCGCCAATGACAACACAAAGTGCATTTCAAATGAAAAGCCTGATCAACTGTTCATCTGGAATTGCACATCATTAACAGACATAAAGAAAATGAGAAAGTTAAGATTTATTTTAAAGGGAAATATTAAACATCTATCTATCAATATAAAAGAAGATGAGATTATTGTATCATGCAGTGACAATCCATTAAACACCGAGGTGATTTTGAAGAAACTGGCATTGAGAATGAAAAAATTAAGATAAACGAACTAGTGCTAAATAACAAAGATGAAATATTTAAAGGTGTACACACAGAAGAATTTAAAAGAATATTTAATAAATTACAATCAGATAAAGACACAAGTTTGAAAATAAATTTATATGAAGAACCGGAACGTATAACATGCAAACAAACACAAATGAGACTAATTAACGAATACCATAATTAGACACATGGAGGACACTTAGGTGTCAGAAAACAATATTAAACTTAAAACAAAAATACATTTGGAAATATATGAGTAAAACTGTAAAGCAATTTGTATTAAACTGTCATCAATGTAGAATTAACAAACAAACAAAGTATACCAAAAAAAAAAATTGATATTAACCGAGGCTCCCTCAGCAAGCTTCGATACTATATCCATTGATACAGTTGGCCCAATGAGAGTATCAAATCAATACAGATACATTATAACAATCCAATGTGAATTAGCTAAAAACAGTAGCAAGAACATTAGTTGAACAGTTTATACTAACGTGTGGTCGCTTTCGGTCTTTAAAATCTGATAAAGAAACCGAATTCACGAATAAGTTGATGACTGAAATATGCCAGTTATTAAAGGTCAAACAAGTTTTTAGTACTCCATACCATACTCATAGTACTAAATGAAAACCTGCTAAATTTCTGTAATAATGATCAATGGGACACTTGGGTTCCTTATTTCATATTTGCGTATAATACAACTCCACACATTCAGACAGGCTACACACCATACGAACTAATCTTTGGAAAACTGCCATACTTACCAGATGATATAATGTCAAACGAGAGACTAGTTTATAACATTGATAACTATGCAAACGAATTGCAAGTAAGGTTAAAATTTTCGTTATATAATTCAAAAGAGTATTTAGAAAAATCAAAAACAAGAGAATAAAAAACAGTGAAAAATTAACCCCTTAAATATAGAAGTAGGAGATTTAGTTTTAGTCAATAACATGAATAGTGTGGAGATCTGGCAATACTGTCGATTGATTGATAAACAGTTTTTGGTTACTGGCAGTTCTTGTACAGCACTGAGTTGAACAGGTTGTGTTTGGTTTTAATGAAACTGTCTTTCATGTAAAATATTATAAATAAAAACAAATAAATTGTTTGACAATGACATTATAACCTTGTGTTTTGTGAGTTATTACAAATAGGAAGAAATATCATAAGCCATACCATGGTCCATATAAAGTAATAAGAAAAGAAGGTGTATACGCTGTTATTAGTATAAAAACTATAAACAAAAGTATCGCAATAATGTATTATTATTATTATTATTATTATTATTATTATTATTATTATTATTATTATTATTATTATTATTATTATTATTATTATTATTATTATTATTATTATTATTATTATTATTATTATTATTATTATTATTATTATTATTATTATTATTATTATTATTATTATTATTATTATTATTATTATTATTATTATTATTATTATTATTATTATTATTATTATTATTATTATTATTATTATTATTATTATTATTATTATTATTATTATATTATTATTATTATTATTATTATTATTATTATTATTATTATTATTATTATTATTATTATTATTATTATTATTATTATTATTATTATTATTATTATTATTATTATTATTATTATTATTATTATTATTATTATTATTATTATTATTATTATTATTATTATTATTATTATTATTATTATTATTATTATTATTATTATTATTATTATTATTATTATTATTATTATTATTATTATTATTATTATTATTATTATTATTATTATTATTATTATTATTATTATTATTATTATTATTATTATTATTATTATTATTATTATTATTATTATTATTATTATTATTATTATTATTATTATTATTATTATTATTATTATTATTATTATTATTATTATTATTATTATTATTATTATTATTATTATTATTATTATTATTATTATTATTATTATTATTATTATTATTATTATTATTATTATTATTATTATTATTATTATTATTATTATTATTATTATTATTATTATTATTATTATTATTATTATTATTATTATTATTATTATTATTATTATTATTATTATTATTATTATTATTATTATTATTATTATTATTATTATTATTATTATTATTATTATTATTATTATTATTATTATTATTATTATTATTATTATTATTATTATTATTATTATTATTATTATTATTATTATTATTATTATTATTATTATTATTATTATTATTATTATTATTATTATTATTATTATTATTATTATTATTATTATTATTATTATTATTATTATTATTATTATTATTATTATTATTATTATTATTATTATTATTATTATTATTATTATTATTATTATTATTATTATTATTATTATTATTATTATTATTATTATTATTATTATTATTATTATTATTATTATTATTATTATTATTATTATTATTATTATTATTATTATTATTATTATTATTATTATTATTATTATTATTATTATTATTATTATTATTATTATTATTATTATTATTATTATTATTATTATTATTATTATTATTATTATTATTATTATTATTATTATTATTATTATTATTATTATTATTATTATTATTATTATTATTATTATTATTATTATTATTATTATTATTATTATTATTATTATTATTATTATTATTATTATTATTATTATTATTATTATTATTATTATTATTATTATTATTATTATTATTATTATTATTATTATTATTATTATTATTATTATTATTATTATTATTATTATTATTATTATTATTATTATTATTATTATTATTATTATTATTATTATTATTATTATTATTATTATTATTATTATTATTATTATTATTATTATTATTATTATTATTATTATTATTATTATTATTATTATTATTATTATTATTATTATTATTATTATTATTATTATTATTATTATTATTATTATTATTATTATTATTATTATTATTATTATTATTATTATTATTATTATTATTATTATTATTATTATTATTATTATTATTATTATTATTATTATTATTATTATTATTATTATTATTATTATTATTATTATTATTATTATTATTATTATTATTATTATTATTATTATTATTATTATTATTATTATTATTATTATTATTATTATTATTATTATTATTATTATTATTATTATTATTATTATTATTATTATTATTATTATTATTATTATTATTATTATTATTATTATTATTATTATTATTATTATTATTATTATTATTATTATTATTATTATTATTATTATTATTATTATTATTATTATTATTATTATTATTATTATTATTATTATTATTATTATTATTATTATTATTATTATTATTATTATTATTATTATTATTATTATTATTATTATTATTATTATTATTATTATTATTATTATTATTATTATTATTATTATTATTATTATTATTATTATTATTATTATTATTATTATTATTATTATTATTATTATTATTATTATTATTATTATTATTATTATTATTATTATTATTATTATTATTATTATTATTATTATTATTATTATTATTATTATTATTATTATTATTATTATTATTATTATTATTATTATTATTATTATTATTATTATTATTATTATTATTATTATTATTATTATTATTATTATTATTATTATTATTATTATTATTATTATTATTATTATTATTATTATTATTATTATTATTATTATTATTATTATTATTATTATTATTATTATTATTATTATTATTATTATTATTATTATTATTATTATTATTATTATTATTATTATTATTATTATTATTATTATTATTATTATTATTATTATTATTATTATTATTATTATTATTATTATTATTATTATTATTATTATTATTATTATTATTATTATTATTATTATTATTATTATTATTATTATTATTATTATTATTATTATTATTATTATTATTATTATTATTATTATTATTATTATTATTATTATTATTATTATTATTATTATTATTATTATTATTATTATTATTATTATTATTATTATTATTATTATTATTATTATTATTATTATTATTATTATTATTATTATTATTATTATTATTATTATTATTATTATTATTATTATTATTATTATTATTATTATTATTATTATTATTATTATTATTATTATTATTATTATTATTATTATTATTATTATTATTATTATTATTATTATTATTATTATTATTATTATTATTATTATTATTATTATTATTATTATTATTATTATTATTATTATTATTATTATTATTATTATTATTATTATTATTATTATTATTATTATTATTATTATTATTATTATTATTATTATTATTATTATTATTATTAGAAGGCTGCAAAAATATGCTGTGAGTGAACGTCGAGCCCTGAAGTAAAAAAATTTCAAGTTTGTTTCGATATCAAAGAGGCAACTTGTCAACCCTATAGTATTATTAAAACATTTAGAAAGGGCTGGTTATTCAAAGAAGCCGCATTAATTGATCAAAAAATTTTTTTGATAGAATTGTCATCAGTGAAGCGCTTCAAAATATAAAATTTCACTACGGGGAATGGAAAGGTAAAAGAATCAAAATATTAAAGTAAAGAAATCTAAATTAATGTTTTAATTCATGCGTCGTTTAGGCCGGACTACATTTTTTTAGGTTCTTAGCCAATGGCTAATATTAAAATTGATCAAATAACGTTAAAATTTACTAAAAATTTATTTATTTATTCTACAATTTTATTTAAAACTACCTTCACTTATTCGGGTTGGCCGGGAATCTCCTTGTTCCGATCCTATTAGGTTTTGTGCCACCTATTTGTCGTTATAACGAAATCGAAAAGACGACGTTTGAAGTGGATGATGACTGTTAGTAATCAAAAAATTGCTTTAAAACGAGAAAATTCTAGTGATTTGAGACAAAAAGTCACTAAATTTGTCTGTTTTTCAGAAAATATATATATTTCTTAATTTTATTCTCATTAGACTGGCCAATTTAATAAATTTCCAATATTAATCGGCAACTCATGTGACTAATTTGGCTTGTATTCCGCCAAATAAAACTTTGCAAAACAGTTTAGCCTATTCCGTTAGTCGGATCTTCTTCTCTTGCAAATTTCACCAAAATCGGTTCAGTCGTTTTCGATTGATGGTTAAATAAACAAACAAATTTTAATATATTTATGTATATATGTACTTATATGTATACGGATTTGAAATATCTATAAAACTAAAAATTATGTACATATAAATATATATTTCATTTGAATTCTTACTTCAATTGCTGTTCAATAAATAAAGAATGCGTGCGAAAATAATAGTGCATACTTTTAGGTATGTTGCTTTGTTACAATGTATTCACAATGCCGATATTTTGTTTATGTTTCAATACCGTTAATTTATTAATACTTGCTAATGCTTCAGAAAAACATGTGCTGAATTTCATGACAGGATCAAAATTAGTTATTATGAAAATGCCGTAAACTCATTATTAGTAAGATTTTTAACGAAAATCCAAGTTTTCGGTACAAAACAATTGCTAGGCTTGCAAATGTATGCCGAAATACTGTGTCTAGGGTAATAAAAAAATATGAAGTCTCTCACTATAGCTAGAAAACAAGGCTGCGGTAGAAAAATCGATATTCAGATCATACGTTGGCTGAGAAAATAAAAAGAAATTTATTGAAGTATCCCCATCTCTCTGAAAGAAAAGGGGCTTAAAAGGCAAAGTGTTCCGACACTTCGGTAAGAAAAGCTAAAAAAAAAATTACTGGTCTTAGGACATATAAAGTGCAAAAAGATCCAGATAGAAATTCGAAAAATAATTTGCTGGCAAAACAGTGGGCAAAAGTTTTGCAAAAGGATTTTTTTAATAATTATCAATAATGGGCGACGAAACACACGTGCGTCTGATTTTAAGCAACTTCCTAATCAAAAATTCTATGTCGCTGACAGTAGAGGAAATGTTGCAGAAGAATTTCGTGTACAAAATCAATACAAATTCCCAAAAAAAAACCTTTGTTTGGCAAGCCATTTGCAATTGCAGTCAAAGAATCAGTTCCTTTGTTACTACTAGTACGTACAATAAATAAATGGTAACATAAATAATAAAAAATCTTATAACTTGTAAAATTTCGAATTTGAATAAAATACTGTTAAATTTAAAAAAATTGAAAGAATTGAGCTGCTGGTTTTAACTGTATAACGATAATCACATGCACTAGTTTTTACGCACGCACTCTTTAGTATAACTTTTATACTGATAAAATGTTTTTTTTTTAATTTTAACTAATTTATTACCTAAACAAATTAATTCCTTAAGATTTAAAAACAATTTATATATTGCTATATTAATCATATGTTATGCCCACTATCCAAAATATATGTTTAAAAACAATTACAAAATTTAATCACACTGTTCACTGCACAGCATAGCAGTAAAGTAAAAACTCACAAAAATCGAAAGTTCCCAACTCAGTCGGTTCTATTGGACTTCAGCCAATTTCATTTTCAATTTTGTTTTTTTGTAGTGACTCGGAAATAAGAGAGTGGAAAGAAGACAACGTGGCGTCATGTAGTGCACATCATAGCAGTCCATTAACACAGTCTGTCCCACCTTCTTCTCCAATAACACCAACGCCAACAGACATAACGCCACCTACACTGGCACAACAACAACTGATCAACAATCTCCATTCACGCCACCAACTCCGGCAGTACGCCTGGAAACAACTAATCTAACGCATTTTAACTGTGACGGCCTTCGGAACAAAATAGCGGAGTTAGCGAATTTTATGCGGATACACAAAGTAAAAGTAGCAGCAATAAAAGAGACAATTATGTCATCTGCCATGTCATTACTACACAGTTTTGCTAATTTCAATGTCATTAGGAAGGATCTTACTAGAGGAGGCGGTGGATGTATCGCATTTATTATGGACAACACAGTGCAATATAGATTGACATTACACAATGCTGCAAACGATCCACTTATGGAATTACAAGGAATAGCTATCACATCCAAAACTACTAAAATTGAATTGCTCACCGTCTATATCCCACTGGTGAACAGCTGTACAGCAGGCTAACGCCCGAACATCGCGTCAGTGCACGATGGGAATAACCGTGAGGTAATGGGAGACTTTAATGCTCATAACGAATTTCGGCACTCCAACCTGGGGAACGATCAGAGCAGTACTGCAACGAGGGAACAGATCGATGACTCAACCTGCAGCATAATGAATGTATCCCACCAGAATTATGGGTGATTGCGCGAGTTCGCCGGATATAACAAGCGCAGGTCTAATCAACTTTATTCAGTGGCGAACAATTCTAACACTGGCATCAGACCACCTCCCCATATTAATCACAATAAATCGTTCTCCTAATTTTTTAGCCTCTGCTCGGCGGACCTTCTTAAACTACTGGGAGGTTTCAGAGAGTACACAAACCGCAAGTTTGAGAATTTACCCGTTCCCATCAGCAGAAAGGAATTTTCGTAACACCATTAGGGCAGCAGTCGCGTGCTTTATTTAAGCTGATAGAACCCCACTGATACGCAGAACCTTCCCAGCTGAAGCAGCAACACTTGCGGATGAGCGCGACGAGATTAGACACACAAGATCTGAAGACCCCAGGATACGAAAGCTTAACAGGGAGATCTCGACTATAAGTGCAATATGTAGATAAACTTTCTCAATATTTACAAACGCACCTCAGGGGTAAGCAGGCTATGGTCGGCAGTCAAATCACTATCCAATCCATCGAGAAGGGATGACAGGGTCTCAGTATTATTTGGTGGAATACCGTGGACAGTTCCCGCAAGGTGTGTCAGTTAATTCATACGGCCATTCCTCAAGCACCCAGATAGTGACAAGACGCAGAGTATAGTGTGGAAAGTGCGCAACCGTCACACCTCAAACGAGGTTGCAAAGGTTATCAAGGATGCTAAACCATCAAGAGCACTCGGCTCAGACGATATATCCATGTGATGTCGAATCTAGATATGCCAGGTTTGGAATATCTTACCAGACTACTCTACCAGTAAACAAACAAATTTTAATATATTTATGTATATATGTACTTATATGTATACGGATTTGAAATATCTATAAAACTAAAAATTATGTACATATAAATATATATTTCATTTGAATTCTTACTTCAATTGCTGTTCAATAAATAAAGAATGCGTGCGAAAATAATAGTGCATACTTTTAGGTATGTTGCTTTGTTACAATGTATTCACAATGCCGATATTTTGTTTATGTTTCAATACCGTTAATTTATTAATACTTGCTAATGCTTCAGAAAAACATGTGCTGAATTTCATGACAGGATCAAAATTAGTTATTATGAAAATGCCGTAAACTCATTATTAGTAAGATTTTTAACGAAAATCCAAGTTTTCGGTACAAAACAATTGCTAGGCTTGCAAATGTATGCCGAAATACTGTGTCTAGGGTAATAAAAAAATATGAAGTCTCTCACTATAGCTAGAAAACAAGGCTGCGGTAGAAAAATCGATATTCAGATCATACGTTGGCTGAGAAAATAAAAAGAAATTTATTGAAGTATCCCCATCTCTCTGAAAGAAAAGGGGCTTAAAAGGCAAAGTGTTCCGACACTTCGGTAAGAAAAGCTAAAAAAAAAATTACTGGTCTTAGGACATATAAAGTGCAAAAAGATCCAGATAGAAATTCGAAAAATAATTTGCTGGCAAAACAGTGGGCAAAAGTTTTGCAAAAGGATTTTTTTAATAATTATCAATAATGGGCGACGAAACACACGTGCGTCTGATTTTAAGCAACTTCCTAATCAAAAATTCTATGTCGCTGACAGTAGAGGAAATGTTGCAGAAGAATTTCGTGTACAAAATCAATACAAATTCCCAAAAAAAAACCTTTGTTTGGCAAGCCATTTGCAATTGCAGTCAAAGAATCAGTTCCTTTGTTACTACTAGTACGTACAATAAATAAATGGTAACATAAATAATAAAAAATCTTATAACTTGTAAAATTTCGAATTTGAATAAAATACTGTTAAATTTAAAAAAATTGAAAGAATTGAGCTGCTGGTTTTAACTGTATAACGATAATCACATGCACTAGTTTTTACGCACGCACTCTTTAGTATAACTTTTATACTGATAAAATGTTTTTTTTTTAATTTTAACTAATTTATTACCTAAACAAATTAATTCCTTAAGATTTAAAAACAATTTATATATTGCTATATTAATCATATGTTATGCCCACTATCCAAAATATATGTTTAAAAACAATTACAAAATTTAATCACACTGTTCACTGCACAGCATAGCAGTAAAGTAAAAACTCACAAAAATCGAAAGTTCCCAACTCAGTCGGTTCTATTGGACTTCAGCCAATTTCATTTTCAATTTTGTTTTTTTGTAGTGACTCGGAAATAAGAGAGTGGAAAGAAGACAACGTGGCGTCATGTAGTGCACATCATAGCAGTCCATTAACACAGTCTGTCCCACCTTCTTCTCCAATAACACCAACGCCAACAGACATAACGCCACCTACACTGGCACAACAACAACTGATCAACAATCTCCATTCACGCCACCAACTCCGGCAGTACGCCTGGAAACAACTAATCTAACGCATTTTAACTGTGACGGCCTTCGGAACAAAATAGCGGAGTTAGCGAATTTTATGCGGATACACAAAGTAAAAGTAGCAGCAATAAAAGAGACAATTATGTCATCTGCCATGTCATTACTACACAGTTTTGCTAATTTCAATGTCATTAGGAAGGATCTTACTAGAGGAGGCGGTGGATGTATCGCATTTATTATGGACAACACAGTGCAATATAGATTGACATTACACAATGCTGCAAACGATCCACTTATGGAATTACAAGGAATAGCTATCACATCCAAAACTACTAAAATTGAATTGCTCACCGTCTATATCCCACTGGTGAACAGCTGTACAGCAGGCTAACGCCCGAACATCGCGTCAGTGCACGATGGGAATAACCGTGAGGTAATGGGAGACTTTAATGCTCATAACGAATTTCGGCACTCCAACCTGGGGAACGATCAGAGCAGTACTGCAACGAGGGAACAGATCGATGACTCAACCTGCAGCATAATGAATGTATCCCACCAGAATTATGGGTGATTGCGCGAGTTCGCCGGATATAACAAGCGCAGGTCTAATCAACTTTATTCAGTGGCGAACAATTCTAACACTGGCATCAGACCACCTCCCCATATTAATCACAATAAATCGTTCTCCTAATTTTTTAGCCTCTGCTCGGCGGACCTTCTTAAACTACTGGGAGGTTTCAGAGAGTACACAAACCGCAAGTTTGAGAATTTACCCGTTCCCATCAGCAGAAAGGAATTTTCGTAACACCATTAGGGCAGCAGTCGCGTGCTTTATTTAAGCTGATAGAACCCCACTGATACGCAGAACCTTCCCAGCTGAAGCAGCAACACTTGCGGATGAGCGCGACGAGATTAGACACACAAGATCTGAAGACCCCAGGATACGAAAGCTTAACAGGGAGATCTCGACTATAAGTGCAATATGTAGATAAACTTTCTCAATATTTACAAACGCACCTCAGGGGTAAGCAGGCTATGGTCGGCAGTCAAATCACTATCCAATCCATCGAGAAGGGATGACAGGGTCTCAGTATTATTTGGTGGAATACCGTGGACAGTTCCCGCAAGGTGTGTCAGTTAATTCATACGGCCATTCCTCAAGCACCCAGATAGTGACAAGACGCAGAGTATAGTGTGGAAAGTGCGCAACCGTCACACCTCAAACGAGGTTGCAAAGGTTATCAAGGATGCTAAACCATCAAGAGCACTCGGCTCAGACGATATATCCATGTGATGTCGAATCTAGATATGCCAGGTTTGGAATATCTTACCAGACTACTCTACCAGTAAACAAACAAATTTTAATATATTTATGTATATATGTACTTATATGTATACGGATTTGAAATATCTATAAAACTAAAAATTATGTACATATAAATATATATTTCATTTGAATTCTTACTTCAATTGCTGTTCAATAAATAAAGAATGCGTGCGAAAATAATAGTGCATACTTTTAGGTATGTTGCTTTGTTACCATGTATTCACAATGCCGTTATTTTGTTTATGTTTCAATACCGTTAATTTATTAATACTTGCTAATGCTTCAGAAAAACATGTGCTGAATTTCATGACAGGATCAAAATTAGTTATTATGAAAATGCCGTAAACTCATTATTAGTAAGATTTTTAACGAAAATCCAAGTTTTCGGTACAAAACAATTGCTAGGCTTGCAAATGTATGCCGAAATACTGTGTCTAGGGTAATAAAAAAATATGAAGTCTCTCACTATAGCTAGAAAACAAGGCTGCGGTAGAAAAATCGATATTCAGATCATACGTTGGCTGAGAAAATAAAAAGAAATTTATTGAAGTATCCCCATCTCTCTGAAAGAAAAGGGGCTTAAAAGGCAAAGTGTTCCGACACTTCGGTAAGAAAAGCTAAAAAAAAAATTACTGGTCTTAGGACATATAAAGTGCAAAAAGATCCAGATAGAAATTCGAAAAATAATTTGCTGGCAAAACAGTGGGCAAAAGTTTTGCAAAAGGATTTTTTTAATAATTATCAATAATGGGCGACGAAACACACGTGCGTCTGATTTTAAGCAACTTTCTAATCAAAAATTCTATGTCGCTGACAGTAGAGGAAATGTTGCAGAAGAATTTCGTGTACAAAATCAATACAAATTCCCAAAAAAAAAAAAACCTTTGTTTGGCAAGCCATTTGCAATTGCAGTCAAAGAATCAGTTCCTTTGTTACTACTAGTACGTACAATAAATAAATGGTAACATAAATAATAAAAAATCTTATAACTTGTAAAATTTCGAATTTGAATAAAATACTGTTAAATTTAAAAAAATTGAAAGAATTGAGCTGCTGGTTTTAACTGTATAACGATAATCACATGCACTAGTTTTTACGCACGCACTCTTTAGTATAACTTTTATACTGATAAAATGTTTTTTTTTTTAATTTTAACTAATTTATTACCTAAACAAATTAATTCCTTAAGATTTAAAAACAATTTATATAGTGCTATATTAATCATATGTTATGACCACTATCCAAAATATATGTTTAAAAACAATTACAAAATTTAATCACACTGTCCACTGCACAGCATAGCAGTAAAGTAAAAACTCACAAAAATCGAAAGTTCCCAACTCAGTCGGTTCTATTGGACTTCAGCCAATTTCATTTTCAATTTTGTTTTTTTGTAGTGACTCGGAAATAAGAGAGTGGAAAGAAGACAACGTGGTGTCATGTAGTGCACATCATAGCAGTCCATTAACACAGTCTGTCCCACCTTCTTCTCCAATAACACCAACGCCAACAGACAGCACGCCACCTACACTGGCACAACAACAACTGATCAACAATCTCCATTCACGTCACCAACTCCGGCAGTACGCCTGGAAACAACTAATCTAACGCATTTTAACTGTGACGGCCTTCGGAACAAAATAGCGGAGTTAGCGAATTTTATGCGGATACACAAAGTAAAAGTAGCAGCAATAAAAGAGACAATTATGTCATCTGCCATGTCATTACTACACAGTTTTGCTAATTTCAATGTCATTAGGAAGGATCTTACTAGAGGAGGCGGTGGAGGTATCGCATTTATTATGGACAACACAGTGCAATATAGATTGACATTGCACAATGCTGCAAACGGTCCACTTATGGAAATACAAGGAATAGCTATCACATCCAAAACTACTAAAATTAAATCACCGTCTATATCCCACTGGTGAACAGCTGTACAGCAGACTAACGCCCGAACATCGCGTCAGTGCACGATGGGAATAACCGTGAGGTAATGGGAGACTTTAATGCTCATAACGAATTTCGGCACTCCAACCTGGGGAACGATCAGAGCAGCACTGCAACAAGGGAACAGATCGATGACTCAACCTGCAGCATAATGAATGCACCCCACCAGAATTATGGGTGATTGCGCGAGTTCGCCGGATATAACAAGCGCAGGTCTAATCAACTTTATTCAGTGGCGAACAATTCTAACACTGGCATCAGACCACCTCCCCATACTAATCACGATAAATCGTTCTCCTAATTTTTTAGCCTCTGCTCGGCGGACCTTCTTAAACTACTGGGAGGTTTCAGAGAGTACACAAACCGCAAGTTTGAGAATTTACCCGTTCCCATCAGCAGAAAGGAATTTTCGTAACACCATTAGGGCAGCAGTCGCGTGCTTTATTTAAGCTGATAGAACCCCACTGATACGCAGAATCTTCCCAGCTGAAGCAGCAATACTTGCGGATGAGCGCGACGAGATCAGACACACAAGATCTGAAGACCCCAGGATACGAAAGCTTAACAGGGAGATCTCGACTATAAGTGCAATATGTAGATAAACTTTCTCAATATTTACAAACGCACCTCAGGGGTAAGCAGGCTATGGTCGGCAGTCAAATCACTATCCAATCCATCGAGAAGGGATGACAGGGTCTCAGTATTATTTGGTGGAATACCGTGGACAGTTCCCGCAAGGTGTGTCAGTTAATTCATACGGCCATTCCTTAAGCACCCAGATAGTGATAAGACGCAGAGTATAGTGTGGAAAGTGCGCAACCGTCACACCTCAAACGAGGTTGCAAAGGTTATCAAGGATGCTAAACCATGAAGAGCACTCGGCTCAGACGATATATCCATGTGATGTCGAATCTAGATATGCCAGGTTTGGAATATCTTACCAGACTACTCTACTAGTAAACAAACAAATTTTAATATATTTATGTATATATGTACTTATATGTATACGGAAATCACTATCCAATCCATCGAGAAGGGATGACAGGGTCTCAGTATTATTTGGTGGAATACCGTGGACAGTTCCCGCAAGGTGTGTCAGTTAATTCATACGGCCATTCCTCAAGCACCCAGATAGTGACAAGACGCAGAGTATAGTGTGGAAAGTGCGCAACCGTCACACCTCAAACGAGGTTGCAAAGGTTATCAAGGCTGCTAAACCATCAAGAGCACTCGGCTCAGACGATATATCCATGTGATGTCGAATCTAGATATGCCAGGTTTGGAATATCTTACCAGACTACTCTACCAGTGTAGAGAAGTTCTGGTGCTCAAACCAGGAAAGGATGCAAGATTGGGGAATTCGTATCGGCCTATAACGCTTCTATCCCCGGTAACTAGAAGCATTACTTCTCGCAAGCCTAACGGACTACCTACAATTGGCATTACATCAGAAAGGATGTCGCCAGCAACATAGCACTACCACAGCACGCAAATAAGTCAGGGACTGAAACGAGCTGTCATGTGAAAGAACAATAATGGTAGCCCTGGACCTGTCGAAGACTCTTGACACGGTCAATCATTCTCTTTGAAGATATATTTGCGTCGGATCTTCCTAACAACATAAAGATGTGGCTAGTAAGCTATTTGCGAGGAAGTCATTAGTGGAGTTTCGGAAGAAAAATTTCAAATCCCGTAGAATTAAACAGGAAGCCCCGCAAGAGGGACGAATATTGACGACACCTGCGGCAGCATGAATAGTTAACAGAAGACCTAATAGATTTCTTCACTCGGAGGAATTTGAGAGTCTAACCGTTCAAATCCTCTGCCACGCTATTCACTACGTGGACGATGGAAGTAAGGCGAGAATTAAATATAATCGTGAATGGAACAATAATACCAATGACAAACTATCCCAAAATCCTCGGGGTAACTTTTGATAGCCTTTCCGGTCCTCTGAAGATACAGAGTAGAAACAATGTCCTTGCCGGTAGTACTTGGGACACGAACAAGTAAACCTTGTTGGCTACATATAAGGTAATTGGCCGGTCAGTGTTAAACTATGCAGCACCCGGTCGCCAGCAGTAAGCCAAGCGCAGTGGGAAAATCTACAGATATGTCAAAATGCAACACTAAGGACGATCACTGGTTGCACCTAGAAGACACCAAAGCCACATCTTCATCAAGAATCGAAGATCAAGGATCCAGTCAAGGAAAACAACACCCAGCTCACGAAGCAGTTCCATTTGGCCTGCCATCGGAGGGGTTTTCCGAATTATCGGATCACTTCCATTAATGCTCCAGGAATGTGAGGGTAGATCATCATCAATATAAATGTGAGATCCAACGTTATCTTAAGGATCCATTCGATCTGGACGCATACAAGACATCTCTGAAGAACATTAATCGTTATACGGTTGAGAGGGTGCTAAGCTCTGACGAGAATATCGTCATAGGGGCCATCCGTGGCGGGAAACGAAAAATATCTTCCAAGAGACACCAGATTTTTCCTAGCGCAACTAAGATCCGATCACTGCACAAGGCTATACTCATATTTCGCAGGCATCAATGAAGATATTTCCAAAATCTGCCCGGCCTGTAGAACAGGTCGTCATGATATCCAGCATTTGTTTGCCTGTAGTGCAAACCCAATAACTCTGGTCCCAGATCACTCTGGACAAATTCGAGTGAGCCTTAGAATAGGAAAAGGGGGAAATTAATGATAATAAATATACATTCTTGTATTTTAAGGTCAAGCTGCTACAACAACAACAATAAAGAGCGAAACACTTAAAATGAGGACACAATGAAATTCAAATGCTGTAAAGAAATAGGTATTCATATAAAGTATAAGCATGAATAAATTTATGTAGCTTATTATCAACACATCTCAATGTAGCAAACAAAATTTTAGCTCTCTTCAAAATCTCTTGAATTAAAAAAAAAAACACAAAAAACATGCGCTACACTCTCACTCCGATGGAAGCAAATAAGCTATTGATTAAAAATTGTATCTCAGTTTTTTGTTACAATTATGATTGCCGTTTGGAATGATGTAAACAAAACATATGAATTTTTTTTATAAAAGATTTTGTAGCATTGTTAATCTATGAACATTTTACAAGTTTTTGATAGGAAAAAAAAAATTAAAATAGTTTTCGAGATATTATAAAAGCAATATCAATAAATACAGTATGTAATTGAAATTGAAAAACTATGTAATAAAGATTACAAATGCAGTTGATTTTGGTACATTTCAAGAAAATTCTTGCTAGGATTTTTTTCTTTTAGTATGTAATGACCGCAGAGAATAAATATATAGCCGAAAAACTCCCATTACCTTACTAATATGACTGAAGACCACTGGTGTATAATAAACCAAAACCATGGATTCATTAAAAAACAACTGCATTCATTTAACAAAAAAACAACAAAAAAAAAACTATGGAATAACATCTTATTACATATTTTTAATACACTTAAATTTTATTTGTATTTTTTGTATCGCTTTCTTATGTTTGATTCTTTCTTTGTGCTTTTCATGATTCAATTAAACGCAAATGACTGAATGCAGAGAACAATGAAGCATTCATAATGCTATGCAACAAATGGAAAACAATTTTCTGACCTTGGATAACCACTATATTTTTTTGATGTGCTATGGTCGCCTAACTTCAAAAATTATCAGCATTTCAGAGTCTATGGATAAGTTTGATTTCAGAATTTTTTTTTTCTAAAATGTGAGACAAAAATTAGGTTGGGCACCGCTGCGTGTATTTCATCACTAAAAGAAATAAGCAAAATCTGAACAGAAAAAAAAACAAGTAACTGACAATAACAAGCAACAACACATATGAAAGTAGATGTTTACATTTGCATGGCTACATAAGAACTAAAATGAAATTAAAAGAAACGGAATCTACCTGAAATATCGAGAGGTTCGACGTGTTGTTTACTCAGTCATATTAAAAGCAAATCGATGCGAACAACGATCAGGTTATTTGTAGTAAACTCAGCAAGTACAGTTTATGTGAAGAGAGTTTGTTGGTTTGAACTCAGTGTGAAGAGAGCTTATAAGGAGGATACTCGTAAAGTGAATCGTGAAGTAAGAACACAGTTTAGTTGGAGCTAACTCGGTAAACAGAGTTAAGTGTGAATAACCTCTGGTTGAAAAGGTTGTGACCGAACCTATGTTATAACTATGGTCGGGCTGGAAGATCTTCAAGTAGAAAGATCTGTCGAGTAATTGTTGTTGTTTACAAAGTTGTTAACAGAAAGAGTAATTAAAAATAAAAATTGTTATTGCTTGTAAAAAGGTTACAAGCGGTGTTGCACAAAATTGTATAATAAAAGACTTTAATTAAAAACAAACACAAGATTTATTTTATTTTAACTACAATCTACGAACTCATAAATATACGTTTTTAAAAATGTAAAAACGTAACAGTATTTTATTCCCAATAAAGTGAAAGTACCTAGTTTTGAAAATAATTTTTTGTTGTTGTTTTAACGGATGTCGTAAAGGGTGGGCAAATTTGAAGTTAGGTTACTTCCTAACTTCCTTGCTTAAAAACACATTTTTTTTTCAAATTCAGTTTTATTCATACCAATATACAATAAAAATATTGGAATTAATAATGGAATATGATGGGCAAATGTCCACCTCTAGCCCGTCGGCAGACGTCCGCTCTTTTCAAAAAATGTTGAACCACATTTTACAACAAAGCTTCGCTTGCCTCGTCAATGCAGAGCCGAATTTCATCTTTCAGGCTGTCTGTTGTTTGTACTTTGTTCACGTAAACCCGGCTTTTCAAATGACCCCAGAGAAAATAATCCAGCGACGTTAAATAACAAGAACGTGGCGGCCAATTGACATCGCCAAATCGAGAAATTATGCAACCGGGAAATTTCTCATGCAATAACTGAATTGTTTAGCTGGCTGTGTGGCTTGCTTCGCCGTCCTGCTGAAACCAAAGGTCACTGATGCCAATATTAGCCAATTGTTGCTGTGTTTTTAAGCAAATTTACTTCCTAACCTAAAATTTTAAGACCCTTTATAAGCGATATATATATATATATATATATATATATATATATATATATATATATATATATATATATATATATATATATATATATTTTTTTTTTTTTTTAATTCATAAATATCATTATACGCTCAGTGGAATTTTCTGCAATTACAGCACAAACATTTTTTTTACCAAAGTAGATACTTTTTACTTTATTGGGAATGAAATATGTATTTACCAATCGATTTTCATAAATTATGGTTTATTTTTTTTCTGTTGTATACAACTTTATGAATAAATAGTGAAACTGGTAAATATTTGCTGCTTTCTACTTTTAGTGAATTTTTATAAATCAAAAATATCATAATTATTCAAAATTTTTATTTTTATTTTTTGTATCTCAATATCTCCAAAATTTGTTATATCAAAAAATTATATTATAATGACATACAGCTGTTATAATTTGGAATTTTGTAACATATGGCTTTTACTGACATTCATGCAGGTCTCTATTTGATAGGTCCGAATGACTACGGGTGATGAAAAGTTGATCAAATACAAAGGGTGAAAATCCGTAGACGGTGACAGACGGTGTGTGTCTGGTGGGATAGGAAGGAAATTGTTAAGTATGAGCTGGTTGTAAGTTGAAACGATTAATTCCGATCTCAACTGTCAACAATTAAGAATATTGAAGAAAATATTTCAAACGGCCAAAAGCGATCAACATAAAATATGTTGCTTTCCATCATGACAAAACCAGACCACACACATATTTGATCACCCTGTGTATATTGAGAAATATAACTGACAAAATAATGGCTTAAATGCAAAAATGATAAAAGTTATCGATCAAAACGGCACATAGTTGGTTTAATAAAGCTCGTTTCGATTATAAAAATTTAATAATTTTTTTAGATAAACTAAACTAGGAAACAAATACACTTAAAACCCTGTACTTTATTAATTCACTAAAATTTTTAATAGCGTTTTACAAAACTTTGTGTAAGGAAAAAAAAACTTTAAAAAATATTGACAAACAATATTTTTTCTTGATTCTTGACAAGCTGTAAAAATTATTATAATTCCAACGAAATCAAGGCCATCTGGCAAGCCTAGTGAGACTCCGTCCTTCAGGGGAGGCCGCCACCTAAGCTATAATTTGCAAAATTTATACCAAATAAATACACGATTTTTCATATAAATAATTTCTATGCTCGATTTGCATGATAAGCAAGTTACAAGCAAAGTGTGCAATGCCTCTAAAGCGAAAAAGTTGGGCAACTTCCAACTTTTAAAAGCGTTTATAGTTGAACAGATGACTTGCGTTTTCTGTGATGTGTTAAATTTTTTTAAATTCAATGAAGTCAAAAAGAAAAAAACTAATTGTATATAATCCCCTCTCCATTCTTACATTAAAAATTAATATAAACAAACGAAAATTAAGCAATTACCTAATTTAAGTACCGTCTCTAAAGCATGTAATTTGCCGTTCTTAAAGGGCTGAAAGTCTTTAAGTATCAAACGCGCTAAACAGCTAACGCGTGTTATTTACCTTCCTTCACCTTTAGAGTATGAATGCGTATGAGTGTAAGAATTTATGAATCATTATTCGAGTATACTTATGTTTTCAGTATTCATTGCTGATCTCTGGTCCAAACATAACCATGTGAACGCAGATGTATGTTTTTAATTTATTAGTCACATTTACCAAATGAGTTATAAACTAATTAAATGTAAAGAAATAACTTAAAATTATAAAATACATATGTATATGTATAGTCAAAAAATACATAAGTTGTAAAAGTAAATAATCAAGTAGATTGATTTTTTGCTCTTTTATTTGAATAATATATTACGTTGACGTGCGAATTTGTTTGACGTTGTTCCAGACGAGGAAGAGGACGCAGCCACTTTTATACGTAGCGAACGTCCTGGCGGGATTTAAACAGACCCTAGCCGAGGACTATTTGACAACGACTTTTTCTCGAGAGGTACCGAAGACATTTGTATTTTCTTTACGTTTTCCGTGCTAATTTCGTTTTTTTTCGGATAGGAATACGGCTTTTTCCAATAATGGTACTTGTTGTAGTTTTAGAATATGTTTGTATAGTAAGGTTTTCTTGAGATAGACGTTTTCTTGTCATAATTGTTTTAGCCATTAATTCTTTTTTTGCTATATTTCGGGTCATAGCAACAGGACTTTGGGTGTTTGTACCTTTAATTGTTTTCGATACATTTTTGTTTTGTTTTTGTCCTATAGGTATTAACGTTTTTATACGATCAGTTTGAAGAACAGTGCACAACTTTGTTACTGTGGATTTTGATCTTCCATTTTCTTTGTCCGATATTGAAATAATTTTACAATGACGTGTATTATATACTGCAGTTGTTTTTGCGTTCTCTCTCTCAGTTGTAGAAGTTACATTCATTATAGTTTCTTTATTAGGTCTTTTTTGCTTCGTCTCTAGAGATGTAAATTTACTGTTGTTAGATATGGTAGTTGGTAATTTCATAACGTTTTGTTGATTAGCATGTTGAGAAGTTGATGAACCTACTGATGAACCTGACTGATCTATGAAGGGAGTATATAAAGCATTTAATTAAATTAAAGCAAACAATATAGAAGACTACAGTAGATTAAGAAACGATACATTTCAACAAAACACCACAGTTTCAGAAAAAATGCATTAATTGAATAATAACATTGACATATCGTTTTACAAAATATATTACTTACGATTTTTATTCTGAAATTTCGGCACTTCGATTGACATAAAAATATAATTTATTTTAGAAAATTACAAGTTTACTTTTACAAAAAGGTTTCTAAAGAATATATATATAAAAGTAATACGACATATAACCTTTTATGTAAAGGGAAAAATTTATAAGAATAAAACCTAAATAACATATTTATTATATGCATGTAAATGCATTAAATCTTATTAAAGGTGTTTTGTGTCCAATATACTTCTTTACCTATGTATTGATTTTATTACCTATTTCAATGCACGGCTGCTTTCTTACTGGCGACGACATAACTAATGAAGTAGATGCAAACAGTTTGGGCGAAGTACGCAAAACACGCTTGCGTCCATTTCGCAAGGGTGTGGGTGTCGCATTAATAACTGCGGATGTCTCCGTCGTCTAAATAAGATTATAAAATAATAAATAATGTAATTTTTAAAGCAATTAAATAATTTTGTTGTAAATTATATCTTTAATAGAGAATTCAGTACCCACCAACTCGACTAAGATGTTTTTCTCTTCCATTTAAAAGTATATATATATTCCATAAATATTCATTGTAATTTACATCTTGAACGAGTATTATTGTGAGCACTTTCTCAATTTTTGTTTTATGTACCCTATTTCGAAACTTATTTTATTTGATGGGATAATATAATACAGAAGTCATAAAACTTTTTCAAAATATTTTTTTAGTAAAACAAATATGTAAATAATTTATTGTTGGTACATGGCACATTGAACAAGGTAGTGTACAACAACTAATATTTTAACAAAAACAACATATTTGTTTCTTTTTTGTACTACATTATATATATATATATATATATATATATATATATATATATATATATATATATATATATATATATATATATATATATAATGTAGTACAAAAAAATGTGTAAAAATAGGATTAGGGGTAAAAAAAATCGAAATTATGTGAATGTCGCCAATAGTGGCAATTATAATTTTGTGTTATAATAACGAAGATATCTTAAAGCAGGAACCTTTCATTTTTTGAAGTCTTGTTCGTCTAGTAGAAGGGATTGTTGATGTCGTACTCACTTTTCCATTGCGTTGTGAAACATTGCGCGATGTATGACTACGCATAGAACGCATTGTTGAATGTGCTCGTAGACGTGTTGGTGTTGAATTGATTGTGGGTGACTCTTGTATAATTTCTGATGAATTAAGCTAAAATTATAAAAATATTAGTCGAGTTTTTCTTGGTATAATTTGATTTTTACTACCTCGTCATTTATAGATGAAGTGTGTTCAGTGTTAATTTGCATAGCAATGGCAATTGGGTTCGTGTGTAGTACCTCAGAGTTTCCTAGCTGTAATTTCTCTTTGTAGGTCGCTTCATGTTGTTCTTTTTGTGGTGAATTTATGTCAATCCCCTGAACCATTGGTTGAATATCAGAAGAATGTTGCAAATCGTTTAGAGATTTTGAAGTAGTATTTATTTTTGTCGGACTTAAAATTTTTTCAATGATTTCAGGTTCTCGAAATTTTGGGCATGACAACGCAACGTCATCTTCTCCAATATTATCATATTTATTTTTATTCCTGTTGATGCATCGTAGACTTCGTCTAGCTTTAGATTTTTTTGAATCAGAAGTTTTATCAGAGCCTTGAGGTTTTTTATCAGAATCTATACGAGCTTCTATTCTTATTTTATTTATTTTATTGGATGTATGTGTATGATCAAGTTTTTTCATGCTGTTGCTATCAACAGAATTACTTCGAGAAAGATTAAGAGATTTTCTTAGAAATCTATGGCCAGTAATGTTTGCACTACCAAACGTTGTCGGCATATTTAAGGCCGATGGTGAAGCTACTGTAGTTTGGTTACCTACTATTATAGTATTAACGCTTTCATCATGCGTAATTGTGACTACTTCGCCTGAATTACTTAAATTTGTTTCAGTTAAAGCTTTGTTACTAACTGTTGTTGTTTCTGTATTGGTTTCAGACAGGACATCCATATTTTCTGCTTCTATATTTTTTTCTGAAGGATTAGCTTCTGTATCATCATCTTCTTCGTCAGACTCTAAGCCTTCACTGATCCTCTTCGCTGGAGGATTGAAGACACCATCGAGCATATCCTTAAAATCTATTATGTATTTGATCGTTTTTGGATCAAATTTATTCTATAAAAATGAAAAAATAAAAATGCAAAAAATTTAATTGTTATATATAAAAACGCATGTTATTAACAGCCTCTCTCACGATGTCAAAAGAAAGATAGTCACTCACTTTCTTTTCAAACTACGGCCAACTATCTTAGGGTAGATGTACATACCATGCGTTGGTGCACGTGAGTTACAATAACAATAAAACTGATATCTCTGAATTTCTAAAAGTAATAGGCAAATGAACTTTGTATTGTATTTACACTTTTACTTTATTTTTTTGTGTTGTTTTTTGTTTACTAAAAATAATAAATTTGTTTCCCTATTTAATTCTAAGAATATATAAGTGGAACAATAAAATAAATTGTTTCCCTATTAAATTTCAAGAATATAAGTAAAACACTAAAATAATAATTTCACTATTAAATTCCAAGAATATAAGTGGGACATTAAACGAAATTCAAATAGAGTAATAAACTCTCGCTTAAACAAATGTTTACAATTAAAGTTAGAGTCATTGAACTAAAACTAAATTATGTTTACATTATTGATTTTCTTTTTCTTTCGTAGTTGTGTAAGCTATTTTTTAAGAAACCAAAATTATATAATGTTACGTTTTAACTTTTTAAAACGTTTGAATTGGGTTAAAATAAAATAAACTGCATTTGTTTTTGTTGTTTACAGCTCATTATTTTACTACACTATAACTTTTATAGTTTATCTCAATACAACAGCTTAATATTTGTTTATACACCACTTTTATTTCCGCTTAAACACGTCTTTATCTTATAACAGCAAAATGGTAACTAACTAATGTGTAGGTTAAGCAGCCTCTCTATATACCTAATTGCCTACAGTTTGGAAGGTTCCGGAAATGACTCATATTTTATATCCGTTAATTTATATGTAACGTAAAGATGGACGATTTGGTAGTGCTGCCAAATACGCAAATAAGTACGGCATTGACGAGGTGACACATAACTACAAAATATAGGCATTTTTATTTTCGTAACAATATATTAAAAAGATGAAAGAGTGCAGATGTTGATCTAACATCAGAAGAGTTTGAGTTCTCCATAAGTAGTTGATTAATTTGTAAAAATAATAAAGTATAAATAAAAATAAATATTTTTTTGTCTTTTATTTAGGAAATAAATATTAAGTGAAAATTTATTTGGCGCAGTCGATAGGATTCCAAGGAGCGAATGGAATTCAGTGATACGAACAGATTGAATAAAATACAGTGAACACTTAAAAATAAAAACTTAACACCACAAGGACGTGCAGTTATTTACAAAGTGAACACCACAAAGAAAAAAACAATCACCCATGTTCTGAAAAACGCATATCGCTTAAAATTTGCGTTTTCGATTTGAAAACGCCAAACAGGTGTTCTGGCAAACGAAAACGCTAGAAATCTGGCGTTTTCAAATCGCTAGTGTATGCTGAAGCGATCTGGTCATTTTTATTTAAACTGCACTTGAAAGAGAAAATAAATTGATTTGAAATTAAAATTTAATATGTTCTGTTTTTATTTGAAGAAAAACTTTTAACATTTGTTCACAATTTTAATTAAAAATACGCAATTTAAAATTTTGCTTTGTTTTTGTCAATTGTCGGTATCATTTGTTTACTTATAAACTGGCGATTTATGTAAACAGCTGGTCAATTTGATCTTCGAAAAAATTTGTGCTAGTGGTGTTAACTTTAAAATTACTTACTCTTTTCAAACTTATGATAATATTTGAAATTTATTATGTTCATATATTTTAATTAAAAAGTAGTAAACAACCCTTTATAAAAATTCAAAAATAATTTAAAAACTGTTCAAGCACCTACAAACATTTACGAGAGATAAAAAAATTATTCAAGATCCTATTTGTAACCGGCTACCCGTGATGAAACTCACCAATTATTCGCAAGTGTTTATATGTAACATCTCTAAAAAAAAGAAACTTTTGTGGCCATTGCACTGAAATTTTACAAATAAAATTAAATAAAAAAGCCGCCAGTTACTGTTTCACAAAAAATATTTAAATTTTAAATACATTCTTACATACCTATATGTTATTACATACATATATGTTATGTTATATTCTTACATACATATATGTTATTTTAATTTTAATTGGTAGTTTATTAAATACTTTCAATACAAAATTTTTGTTTTAAGCATAAAAATAGTCGGTTTTATTTAAAATTTATTCAAACAAAATTTATTTTTTGATAATTCTTTTAATTGACAAATTTTTATGAATAATATTTTCTATGTTTATGTTATGTTATTATAAAACATATGTTTTTTATTTGTTCGAACACAACTCCGAAAAAGGCAAAACGCCAGCAAATCGCTTCGTTTTCAGAACATGCTTAAATGCGTTTTGCGTTTTAAAAACGATTTGCGATTTGAAAACGCAGCGTTTTCAGAACATGGGCGAATATCTGTGAAGTAAAGTTTAACATCAAAGAAAAACGAAGTACAACGCTTTGACCAACAAAGATCAATAATCATGGAGGAATAGGCTCAAGTACAAATAAAACTGGCAGAGGAACTGACCAGAAAGGATCTACAACTTAACCGTTTTAGGACGCTTTAACTGAGTTGCAACTGCAACAACCCCAGCGGCAACAACACCAACAGTTACAAGGAACATCTTCGTACAAAAGTTGCAGGGAAAATGTACTCCAGACCATAAATCATTTATTAGTGTTTACGGGTTCGGGAGATGTTACTGTGAATAGTTGGTTTTGAAGCTGTCAACAATTCATGAGGATGCATTACGAAAAGAAGCCGCGAAATTAATATTCTACAAGACTATACAATGCCAGGCAAAGTATGTAGTAATTAACATTTCGGCACTACATGATTGGGGGTTAATCAAGGAAACATTAAAATTGTGGTATCGACCTAATGTGGAACCTCACCAAATCTACAGGATGGTATCTGGCTTAAGAGTAAGTACGGTACGCGACTTAAATATTGACCAGAAGACGTTTTGAGGTTAGTTGCATTAGAGAGGAATATAAGAAATCTAAAATAAATGTCATAACGTAAATAGGAGTCAAAATTATAAAGGAAATATAAATTATACTAATTATAATAATAATAATTGCAATAAAAATCATAATAATAACTATAATTACAACTCTAACAATCAAATTGCTGTAATCAACTTGGGCAAGGCCAGCGTAGAATAGGGGATAGTAAAGATATAGAAAGTAATAATGATGAACAAAGTATAAATAATGAAACGTCAGGCCAAGATAATGGATATACGTTTTTTAGAAAGTATCCGATTATTTACTCATCATAAATATTAAAATGATCGTAAAAATATTAGTTTAATAGACAGTAATATGAATGAGTTTCCAAAAAAATTATTGGCTAAACCAAAACAATTTAGTACTATAAATAAGAGAGATTTGATTAAGTATGTAGTTTTGATAGATGCTCCTGAAGAATTTAATATACCACATGTTCCAAAGATCAGGTGGAAAGTGACTGATTTAAAAGAAAAGCAATATAAATTTATAATAGGTTTTGACTTATTAAATTGTTTTAAAACCATGATAAACTTAGATGAGGGATATATTTCAATTAATAACAGAATTACCAAATTTGCAATAAACCCACATAAAAATTTAGAGATCTGTACATTGGAAATAAGCAAATTGGATTGGCATAAAACTCCGTTAGATGATTTATATGCAGATGAATGTAGGGAAGTAAAAATATTTTAAGATTTAAAGACTTGTTTTTTAAAGGTGATCAGTTGACTAGTACAAGTATTCAAGAACAACAGACCAGCAAATAAACGATAAACTATACCGATATCCTCCACAACATGAGGAAGAGATAAGAAAACAAATAAAAGAGATGGAAAAAGACAAGGAATTATTAGGAAAAGTAACTCCAGATATTCAAGTCCTTTGATAGTTGTTCTAAAGAAGTTATATAATTCAGGTCAGAAAAAAATATAGGATTGCAGTAGACTGCAAAAAATTTAATGAAGTAACAATCGATAGCAAATTTCCACTTCCAAATATAGAATTTGTGTTGTATACTTAGACGATGTACTTATCTTTATCACATCCCTGAAAGAACACGTTATTGTCACAGAAAGGTCAATAATAATTGAATAAAAGGAAAAGAGAATAGAGTAGCGAATTTTTTAAGTAGGTTGGAAGATATCGATATAAAGAAGTAGAAACAAATTATCAAAAAGATCCAAATAAAGAGTAAAATTTTAAAATAAATAATATAGAAGATGATGTATCTATGTTGACAGTACACTCAACCCAAGAAAATTTATTGGATCATTTCTACATTAAAGAAGAAATTGTCAACAATAACTAACAATAAAATAGAAGAAAAAAAAAGATAAATGGGAAAAGAATTATTTTTGTGGCCGAAGTCGATTTTAATGAAAAGGAAAAGTAGGCATATATACGGAATTATCTAAACATAGTTATAACACGGTTCATGAGAAATTAATAGAAATGCTTTCTAATGATGAGCGGGTAAAGTGTATAAAATGCTCAGGGCTCAAGAGATTGAAACAGAAGTTTAGGCAATAAAACAAATATCTTTATATATCATGTGAAAGAATGCTTTGGCATACAGGAAACATATAACCAAATCAAAAATTAATTTTATTACACAAAGCTTTTGGAATTAATACAGTTAGTGACCAATCAGTGTCACGTAGTAAATAAGTTAAGTATGACAGAAATCCAATAAAAAAAAAATTCAAACTTACAGAAACACCGACAAATAACAATCAGGTTATACATGTGGATATAAATTTGATGAAAGAAGTTCGTTTTCTGACGGTAAATGATAAATTCTCGAAATTCGGCGCAGCTTATCATACAAACAACAGAAGTCCTATTACAATTATAAAAAAAACTAGAGGAACATTTCTCAAAAGTTGGTAACCCAATGAAAATTGTGGCAGAAGGTGAATTTAATGCGGCTCAAATTAAGGTATTTCTTAACCAAAAATGAATTCAATAACACATTACAAAGGCAAACAGTCACACAGGAAATGCAGATGTCGAAAGAATGTATAATACTTTAGCAGAAAAATTTAGAGTATTATATAAAACCAATAGAGAAATTCTAATAAAACGACTATTTCAAAGAGCTATGCAAAATTATAATGAATGTTATCATTCTAACATTAAATGCATCCCAAACGATGTCCAACAAGGAAAAATAGATAAAAACAGAGTTAAAGAGAATTTAGAAGAAAACAAGAAGGTAGAAAAATTAAACAAAGGTAGGGAAGACTATGAAGAGTTTAGAAATGAGGGTTATATAAAAAATTATAAGGCGTTGATGCATAAGGAACAACCCAGATATGGAAAAGCAAAATTATAAAATATGCACCTTGTAATATTAAAAAACCTCTGTAATTCACAGATTCTGGCAATATTGACGATACTGATTCGGACACCACGGGTCATAGAACTGATGACCACTTAACTAACAGAGCAAACAGGATTTGTGGATATCTACGTGAAGATTCAGGAAAAGACTTAAACATAATTCTTCATGTGGTGAATCTTCACGAAATAAGGAAAATTTTAGACCATATGACGGAAAATATTGTTTCAGTCAAAACTAAGAATAGACACTTGAATTAGAAATTTTGGATGCTCGAAATAAACTAACGACTTCGTTACCAAAACAGATAAGGCAAAGAAGAGGACTGATAATTATGTAGGCAGTTTGAATAAATGGCAATTCGGAACACGCTTATCGCGTATGTACGTTTTATTGTTCACATGTCTACGTTTCAAACGTAATCCAAACAAGTAAAACCACAAATAAATCGCTAAGTATAAGAAAAAAGCTCTTAAATATTTAAATTGTATATTAAGGAATGCAATTGTAGTACCACTAGAATTTGAGAGTAAAAAAGTAAACAAACTAAAATACGTCAATCGAATCTACGTTCCGGAACGACCCGACACACAGTCGGCAAAGGATTGTCAACTCAGGCATTAAACAAAACTCAGGCCCTATGACCTGGATTAGTTCTGTATGCTATAGAAGGGTTACGCCCAACATTCCATCTATCAAATGATTATGAGAACTGGTGCCACCAGAGATGCTCAAAACTCGCAAGCCATCGTCATTGGACTTGTAGCTACACGATTCAGCAAACATCAATCGGGTAATAACATCGCTCCCATAAATGTCAACCAATCGTCGCATTCTTGCTCCCCATTTGGCGGGAGCCAATTGTCTCAAGTATTATCATCCCCATTGGAATACACTGGACCTCGACAGTGGACATGCTCAATATGTTTCGAGGTAATTAGGACAAATGTGACATCTGCACGGTACAACGGATGCGGATGATGGTGGTGGGGATGAAAATCCAATTTTAAGGCCACCTGCTGTTTAAACTTCACCCATTCCAATGACTCCCTTCCGGATGAACGTCACACCGGCCTGCTTCTACCGGTATTAGGTCATCTCCTCCTCAGCCAACTCGATCCATAGGCCCGAGCAATTCATTTCAAATCCTGCAATTAAACTCTGATGGCTTGAGGAATAAGATTCTGGAGATAACAAATAATATGCAGGACAAGAACATATTGCTGCTATCTAGGAAACGAAGTTATCCGGATCGTGCAAACTGAATAACTACAACATTATCAGGAAAGACAGGTTACAAGATCATTTATTTGTGTGAGAACGCAATGTCAGATATAATTTACAATTCCGCCGAACCCATTCACACCTGATCCATTTCTTGAGGTCATGAGCATCTCAGTGGAAACAGGAAGTACGCAAGTAAAGATCACTCATTATCACTCCTGCATCATCACCTACTGGTGAGGATAGTATAATTCTGGGGGACGCTCATCATGGGACCTGGTACTCGCAACTTCCAGAGGATCCCCGTGTGGTATAGTAATCGGAGGAAATTGAGGACTCTGACTTTGCTCCCATCAATGAGGACTTCCTGATGAGGGTTACGGCGAGATGTACCAGTTCTCCTGACCTCTCTGCTGTTTTATACAATCTGGCAGACTCGAGTTGCCTTTATCTCTGACTGTGGTAACTGTTGAGAAGCCCAATGATTTTATCGAAACAGGAAACCCTTCAATTGTCAACTATGACTGGGCAGACTGGCAAGGGCTTTCAAGATCCATCGAAGATTTCCTCCGTCAAACTCCATACTCTGTTTATGCCAGGAAAGGGGAGCAGACCTTTAGAGAGGCCGTCCTTCTCGCGGCCCAGCGCTTTATCTCGGCAGGAAGAATAGCCAATATTCGACCTCCCTTTCCATCCAGTGCAACACGCTTGGCACAGGTATGAGACCAATTCCGCGTCAGCAACCCCGCTGACGGGTGTATAAAGAAGCAGTTAACGGTTGACATTGAAAACCTTGTCAAGGACCACCGTAGAAGTAAGTGGACGCAATATCACTGCTCGTCGAACTCTAACAAACTCTGGTCTACCATAGTTTGGATCCAAGCGTTGCAATGAACTTACAGCTATGGAGTTTGATAACGTCCTACCCGACACTGAGTTTGTCGAACACCCCACCGCGCAGAATAGGTCCAAGAGGGCTATCACTCACAAGACAAAGAATCTCGATAGACTCCGAGCCCATGTTATTTAACTTCGATGATGTGACATTTATCATATCCAGAGCTAGACCATATAAGGCTCTCGGACCCGACTGTATTTCCATGCTGATGATAAAGAAGGTGGTCATTCTAAGGCTGGAAATCCTGACGCACCTTCTAAAGCTGAATATTCCCGACATTTGGAAAGTGGACAGAACAATCCCTATCCTTTTTTCCCCCGTTAGTCCTCTTGGGAGTATATGCCTTCCACAAAGTATCTCCATCTAACACGGTTTACTGCTGTTGACTTTGCCTCCTCCCATGTTAGGTTTTTCTGCCACAGTTCATGCATAACTGTGCGTCTCCAGGTGTTTTTTGGTCGAATACGATTTCTTGAGCCTTGAGGATTCCACTCGAGTGACATTCTGATGATACTTTCTGAAATTTTTCTGATGAATCTTGAGCTGATGTGATCACTTGAGCTTCTCCATACTGTCTGCAGTCGTCCAAATGCCGCTCTCTCTTTATTGAGCCTGTTATTCACGTTTTTTTCTGCGCCACCGTTAGCAGAAGCTATCCACATACTCGACTGGTTGACTCTGTAGCATGATATTTTCCGTGCTCGTATTGTTTATTCTCATGGCCGTGGTTTTCTTGATGTTTATCTCAAGTCTAACACTAAGGGCCAAACTTTCTAGATCATCCAGTTTCGACTGCATATTGGAAATCTTATGCGAGAGTAGACAAATGTCATCTGCATAGCCCAAGTCTTCGAATTGGCTTGAGAGACTCCATGTAATCCCTTTTCTTTTTGAACAGACTATGCTCATTATATTATCCAGCACGCTGGTGAATAGCTGAGGTGATAGTGGGCATCCTAGTTTAACTCCAGCATTGATGTGTAATGGTTGGCTAATGTTCCCGTTGTGATTATTTGAATTTTTGGATACTCCTTTTGTTCTCAGGGCTTTCTATATAGCCGTTCGTCTAATGGTATCAAACGCTTTCTTTAAATCGACGAACAGTAGATACAGGTGGTACGCCATTCTATGCGCTGTTTAATGATTATTCATAAAGTGTTGGCCTGATCTACGCAGCTTTTCTGCTTTGAAGCCTCCCCTGTATTATGACTGCAAGTATCTTGTATATGGTGTTAAGTAGAGTAATTCCTCTCCAATTATTACAGTCTTTTAAGTCGCCACTTTTTGGTAACTTTACAATGATGCCCTTCAACCACATAGAAAGCAGCCTCTCCTCCTCCTATACTGATGTGATGTGAGACAGTAGAAGTTCAGCTGTGGTTTGGATGTCAACCCGTAGAATTTCCGCTGGTAGTCCATCTTCGCTTGCCGCCTTATTATTTTTCAATTTACCAATCGCCTCTTTTATCTCATTCAGATTGGGAGTGTTGCATGATATTCTTAAACTGTTTTTCTCATCTATGTTCTCAACTGTTTCGCTGTCCTCAATTGTGTTCGTGACGTTACTAATTTCATTGAAATTTTCTCTCCATCTCTGTGTTTGTTCATCATTGTTCGTTATTAGTGGACCATTTTTATCAGCAACGGCGTGGTTCCGATTACACGTTTGATTAATGAGATATTTAATCGTCTGGTGTAGTTTTCTCATATTTTTCCGGCCATCTGCTTCTTCTGCCGCTGTTGCCAGTCGTTCCAGGAACATTATTCTGTCTCTTCTTGCAGCTTTCTTTACTTGTTTTGTCAGCTGATGGTATTGCTGCAGTTTAGTTTCCTTCTTTGAGAAACCAGGTTTCAAGTGTAATCTGATATCCAAACTCTTCTATTTGGTTGAACTACACCAAGTGTTTCCTTCGCGGGTTGATTATATATTGCTCTGATATCTTCCCATGAGCGATTTAATCTTAATTTCACCAGTGATAAGTTCGTGGTCACTGCCGATGTCAGCTCCTCTATTTCTGACGTCCGATAAAGAGCTTCTCCATCTCACGCATATGTGGTCTATCTGATTGCGTGTATTGCCGCTCGGGGATGTCTATATGCGGGGAAGATGGAGCCACCTATGAATAGTTGAAATGTCTGGCACAGTTCTATTAGTCGCTCTCCGTTCTTATTCCTGACTCTACAACCGTGTGTTCCCATTATGGACCGGATGTTAATATTGTCGCTACCTGTCTGCGCGTTAAAGTCACCCATGAGTATGAAGACATCACCTCTTCGAATTTCCGTGAGCGTAAATGTTACTTGTATGTAGAATTCTTTTTCATTAGATTCTTCAGCGTTTTCCGTTGGGGCATAGCACTCCATAACGGTAACGTGTCGTCCTACTCTACCATTGAAGCGGGCCACACGATCCGATATTGGTTTCCATGTTTGAAGGAAGTTCATATAAATCGACAGCTAGATGGCGGATAAACAAACTTTTTTCGTAAAGAGTAACAATTTCAATAAAATTTAGAATACTATGCATAAGGATAACAATTAATATTTTGTTGGATATCCTTTTTGCTTTATGACAGCATTGAGACGTCTTGGCATCGATTCCACTAGTTTGGAAGTTAATTGTGGTAATATTTTAATCCATGCTACTTTCAGGTCGTTTACGTTTTTAAAGTCGTAATGTTTAATTTTTTTTTAATTGACCACAAATTCTCAATAGGATTGAGATCTGGACTTAGAAGTGGCGTTTTGAGGTATTTGGGGCAGTTCTACAGAATCCAAAGACGGGAATCCAGCGCTGTATGTTTGGGAGCATTGTCCTGTTGAAAGATAAAATCCCTAGAAATGCCCATTTTTTCTGCACTTTGCTTCACATTTTTATTGAGCAGTTCCCGTAGTGAGAATGTCAAGAGGGTTAGATCCGATGATGAACAGCGGCAAGTATCAAAGGCGAAGATATCTAACAGTCTGGATTATGTCAATCAGGTTGCTGTCATTGACAGGAGTTATCCGAATGGGAGGATCACTCCTGAGCTCTGGCAGCAGATTGAGAGAAGGCCGCTGGAAGAAATCGCCAATCATGGAAAAGGCAGTCAGGATGAAATGTCCTTCCTTGGAGCAGTCTGGTCCGAAGACGTCAAAATTGTGAACTGCGGTAACAGGAAATCAGTTGATTTCCTGCGTGCTGCAGCTGGCAAGTGTGGCGACCTTTGCCCAGGTGCGAAACTGGAGGTGATCTGCTCATCTGAGCTGGCTCTCAGGCCAGTAGTGACTGTGTGGATTCCATCGCCCGTTCTCTCAGTGGAATCCATACTCTCAATACTGGCTAATCAGAATGCTTCCCTGGATACAGGCCAGTGGAATATGGTTACATCTTTGGTCTGTAAGGACAATGGTGGCATGGATTTCAGGTTCGCTATTAATAGCGTCCCTGGATTCATCAATAGAGCTAAGGGTAAGGTGAATTTCGGTTTAGGTATGCTAAAGATGACAAGGCTCAGGAGACTGCTGGTGGTGCAGATAAACCTACACCACAGTGAAACAGCCTCAACCGAACTCTCATTACTCCTTGGCCGTGGGAAGGTAGACGTAGCTCTCATCCAAGAGGCAATAAGGTTCGCGGTTTAAGAGTCACGAGATGTATGTGCCAAGCACATTCTATAAGGTAAGGTCTTGCATTCTACCTAGGAATGACTTACATCTAACCCTCTTAAATTCCTTCAGTAATAGCGATCTGACGGCTGTCGAGGTTGGAGGTACGACGGTACCAGATTTCTTTTGGCTTTCGCTTATCTACCCTACGAGGCGACGGATCCGCTAGGCGCTGAAGTGACAGCTCTGGTTGAGTCTGCCAGGGTCGATGGAGTCCCCATGGTGCTAGGATGTGATGCCAACGCTCATCACTGCCAATGGGGTAGTGGTGACGTAAATGTCAGAGGTGAGTCTGTGTTCAATTTTATCACTGATCAGGGATTTCTCATTTGCAATAGAGGCAATGTACCTATCTTTGGGAATAGGATTAGGGAGGAGGTCATCGATGTGACGTTCTCGAATAGGGATAACCTTGTGGAAGGCTGGAGGGTTGATGAGAGCTTTTCCTTCTCGGATCACTGCTTGATTAGCTTCTGCCTGGTTTGTGCAGGGTATAGGAGGGTTCCTTTTAGATTTCCTAGGAGGACCGATTGGTGGTCTTTCAGCTATTACGTGGAGACGGATATGGGGGATCTGTTTCCGGAGCCCGTCGACCGCTCGGTTGTTGAGGGAGCGGTTGATAGGTTTACTGAATGCTGTGTCAGGTCCTTTGAGCAGTCCTGTCCGAGAGTATTCCCTGGCAAGAGGGTTCAGCCTTGTCGGTAACAACGAAGCTGGGTCCTTGCGCTCGAAGGTCAGAAGACTGTTCAATAGGGCCACACGTTCGGCGGAGGATTGGGATAGGTACAGAATCTATTTCAATAGGTACAGGGGGAATATCAGGAGGGCTAAGAGGGAGTGTTGTCAAAGGCCAATGCTGTCTTTGGTAACATTCAAAGAGAGGAAAGTTCACTTGGTATTCTCCTGGAAACCCACTTCCCTGGTTGTATGGAGGTGACGGGGCGGGCAGTTTTGGCCCCGGTTACAGATGAGGTAACTTGGGCGGTCTGGTTCTTTTGGTCCTGTAAATCTCCGGGCCCGGACGGGATCTTTCCGGCCATGTTACAAAATGTCCCATCTCTGCCATGAAGTTCCTGGTGAATGTCTTTAGGGTCTGCCTTCTTGGTGGAATTGTGCCTATGGCATGGGGGAGGGTGAGAGTGGTTTTCATACCAAAGGCCGGCAGATCTTGCCACTCCATGCCAGGTGATTTTAGGCCGATCAATCTGACATCGTTTTTGCTGAAAACGATGGAGAGAATGATAGATCTTCACTTGAGGAGTAGATAGATAGATAGGGCTCAACATGCTTATCCTAGGGGTGGGTCTGTTGAGACTGCTCTACACGAGGGCGTCGGCTACTGTGGTCTGCACTATGGGATTTTTACCCTTGCTGGCTTTTTGGATAATGAGGTTGCCTTCAACAACGTTGAGAGTTGGGCGATTAGGGAGGCACTGGTTGACCTTGGCGTCCATGATTTCCTTCTAGAGTGGATAATCAACGTACTTAGTGGTAGGATTGTCTGCTCGAAGCATGGTGAGGTACGTCTCGAAAGACTAGTTTCCCGTGGTACTCCTCAAGGAGGTATACTTTCGCCGCTACTGTGGAATCTTGTTGTGAATGGCGTCTTTAGGAAGTTTGATGAGGAGGGCAGGAAGGTGGTTTGCTACGCGGACGATCTGGTGACTCTTGTGTCGGGGAGGTTCCTCCCGACTGTTGGTGAGATCATGTAGTCGGCGCTTGGCAAGCTACCTTCCTGTGCGTCCGCCAGGGGTCTTAGCATCAATCCCTCGAAGACTGAGCTAGTTCTCTTTTCCAGGATATATAAATTGGAAGTGCCATTGGTAGATGAGGCTTCGCCCGGCGATGGTGAAGTGGGTCTATGACTCCATAGTCATACCTGTTCTCACCTATGGCTGTATCTAGCCTTGGAAAACGCCAGTCGGAGGAGGCTTCTAAATAAGGTGCATTGGTGTGCTGCTTTGGACACATCTGGTGTCTTTAGTATTCCTCAGGCAGCGTGGACATTATCCTGGGCCTGACCTCCCTTGAGGTTGTTGTGAAGGGAAGGGCTGCTAGGAGTTTCTTAAGGATTTTTGAAGGGGGCCTGGCAAAGGCTCGGGGTTATGGATGCTGTGCCATTTTGGGGACTTGACCGGGGTGCGCAATCGGTGACCTGTGCTGGTTCAACGGACTATCAGGTCAGGGAATGCGACTTCGGCAAATGTCCTGCGGAAGTTTTTCCGGATAGTCTTGGCGTGAGGTTGATGGACTTTCTGACGACCACGCCATCTTTACAGATGGATATAAGACCGAGGAGGGCACTGGCGCGGGAGTCTTCATGGCGGACAGTGACATTAAATTGTCCTTTAGACTCCCGGATGAGTGCAGTGTTTTTCTCAGGCCGAGATCTTCACTGTTCTCAGAGCATCTGAGCGTCTGCGAGACTTGGCTGTTGTGGGGGATGGTGTGGTCTTTTATCTGGACAGTCAGGCGGCTATGAAGGCGCTGACTGGTCGCCATGTCAGCTCAAGGTTGGTTGCATTGTGCAGGAGTACGCTTGCGTCGCTCCTGGATTTGTGCAGTGTTAAACTGTGCTGGGTTCCGGGGCATGCTGGCGGAAGAGGTAACGAGATTGCAGATGAATTGGCAAAAGCGGGCGCGGATTGTGGTGTAAGGCAGGTAGATGCGTCGGTGAAACAACCGCTTGGTTTCTTTGTGGGCTTAATTGATAGCTGGGCCCGTCGTAGAGTGGAGGAATCGTGGAGGAGCACTGTAGGGTCTCCAGGCTGTTGTGGCCGCGACATGACCACTCTAGAACGGAATGGGTCCTCAATATGAGGAGGGAATCTTTTAGGATTCTGATAGGCTTTGCGACTGGGCACTGCGCTCTGAGGGCGAGGACTGGGATTAAGGAAGCAGGCTCCCCTATTTTCTGCGAGTTTGCGGCGATACAGGGAAGCCGAAGACTGTCACGTTGTTAAGCCGGGCCTATTTCGATAGCCTTGGTGACATTGCGTCGGCTAGGATATGCGACCTGGAGGGCTTTCTATCAGGTCTTAGCTGGCTCTTTAGGTGATGCCCGGGCCTCTTTGGGCATCCGTCTCTTTCTGTATGCCACTTCTGACCATTTTTTTTCTCCTATTTCCTTCTCTGTCCTTCCTCTCTCTTTTCTTTCTAACTTTTTTCATTCCTTCTTTCTTATCCGTTAAAGGTTCTTTCCAAAATGGACCACTGTGGTCTCTGGGTGGGGTACTTTCGGTACCGCCTTTCTTACCTACCTACCTACCTACCTTGCTATTATAATTTTATCAATGAAATGTAGATTCCCAACTCCTGATGCTGAAAAGCAACCCCAAACAATTACCAAGGCTCCACCATGCTTGAATGTGGGAATTAAGTTATGACGAAATAAGCTCGCGTTCTTCTCTCGCCAAATTTTAACGCGTCCATCCTATAATTTCATATTAAATTTGGACTTATCCGACTTATCAATGTGTAGATCTATTAACATTTTTTTCGTTGTTCATTTGAAAGCTCATTTGATTTTCTTCCCATTTTGTATTTTCCCAACTTTTTATAATAATTCAACTGACTATTATATTTTATTAAAATATAGACTGCAACAATAAAACGGGGAAACCACATAAATAAAATAGAGATTAAAACTCGCGTTAGCAACAAGAAAAATATGGCATTGCTATCTGTACGAATACGGTTTTTGTTATCCATTATATGAATACTCCGCCACCTAGCGGACGATTTATATGATAGGTCTTTACTAAACCTTGAAGGACACAATAATTAAAATTTAACATACTTCGCCTTTGAACATTATCAGCAAGAATTTAATTGATCTTTGTGTAAATTGACTCAAACATTGCGAAATTCGAAATCCACCTTGTAGGACAAACTCTTTTCAAAGATGTTTCCATCATGTGCTGCTTATTGGCCTTTTTAAAATATTTTATTATTTTTTGCAAGCATTTGTAATCCCTTTTAATTCATTTGTAGATTCGAAAGGATCGGTTAGGACATTAAAAAAAAATTGGGCCGAACAGTTTAATCTTGTGATATATCTTAGCGCACTTAAAATATTACTTCCGCGATCAGTTACGAACACCACATTTGATATATCAGTCACATCGAATTCTTAAAAATGCTGTTTATTTTTTTATATTAACTGCTGTATTAGACATAACAACAATAGATTTTATTCCTAAAGTAATATCTACAAGTTCGAAATCACTTGGAAGTGTAAAGTGGCACACAAGAAATTTCTCTTAACGAAATCGTGTGGTTTTATTTCTTTTTTTTTTCTTTGGCACTTATGTTTAATTAAATTTTATGTTTGCTTCTTTACAAATTATCTGCCTTGTAAAATAGATCCATCCTCTTTATTAATTAAAAAAAAAAAACAAGTCCATATAACATTCTTTCCAGTTTTTTATAGCACTTTGTATACTCCTTCATTTATTTCCTTTAAAATTTTGTCACAGTTCTCCATTATTAAAAATGTTATCGTACATTTCAAAAGTTCAAATGCTAATGAAAACGTGAAAACACCGATTGGCTTATTATTTACTGTTTAATTTTGGGAACTTCCCGTATTTTTATTGCCCCATATTTTTGTGGAAATTTTTTTGCTTTTGTTCTTCCATGTAAGTACATATATAACTGTTTTTGCGAATTTGTCACAAGTGAAAGACCGTAAATATTGTTATTAAGCGTTTGTATACGTGCTTTTGAACATATATGTATTTTATGTACGACAATGTTTCTCCATGAAATAAAAAAAAAAAAGATTTTTTTTAATATTTCGCACAAGCTTTTTAATGGCTTTTATAGCAGAAAACGTTTTTTAATGGGCTTAAAAAAAAATTGTCAATTTAAAAATGCAATAACGAATTCAATAACCCTTTGCTTTTTCAATGCTGAAGTATCAGGCATTTTTTATAAATGGTCTTTTAATTCCTACTCGTATTTAATAAATTCTAGGAACTTACTTAAAGTTTAAAATACAATGTTTTCCGTCTGAATTGTTTCTTGGGCATAGATATATCGTGGGGAGCAAAACCAAGTGGATGTTTATAACTTTTGTAGTTTTTGTTCAATAAAACCATCAATTTTAATCGAAAGTTATCGAAATTTTAACCAAATACACTTCATTGTGTATAACACTAAATTCAAAAACAAAATAAACTTAAAAGTAATCCAATTAGCAGTAAAAGAAGAAAATGCAAATAAGGCCGGATATACTTAGTTTTGCACCTTTTTCTTCAGTGTAAAAAATGTCTGGCCAAATTGATGAGTACTAATAGGAAATGTTTCGTTATAATTTTTATTAGTTCTTTTGTTTATCTACTTACAAAGGAACATATGTTTTGTTAAATTTTAATGAGAATTTAAATTATAACTCTACAAAAATAATAATTTTATATTTATATTAAACTCTACAAAATTAGAATAATTTATATTTATTAAAAAAATGAGAAATATTTTATTCTCAGTCGAAACAACATTGTAGCAGTGATCCAAAATGGTATTTCCTTGTATAAACTAGCTCAACATTTATGTATAAGCAAAAGCACAGTCATTGCTGCACAAAAAGGCGACATGTGCCTGTGAAAAACGTTGGTGGACGCCCTAGGTTATTATGCGATTCAGATGCGTGCTTTATAATATAGGAATTAAAAAAGAGCTGTAGAACACCAAAAGAGGCCGCAAATTCAAGACGTTAGTGTGCAGATAGTTCGTAGATTGTGCAAAGAAATGGGTTTGTGTCGGCAGTTGAAAAAACCAGCTGTGTCGGAATGAATGAATGTAAAATAACTGTAACGATTAATCTTCCATTCATTTATTGCAATGGGAATTTTAATGGTTAGCAAAATTGAAATTTACAGAACAGAAAGCGAACTGTCTTCATAATCTTCTAAAACAAAATTAACAAATAAAGGGAAACTACACAATAAAACAGGATAACAGCTTCAAGTTGTGACCCAATTAGCATGGAAATACAAATATTTCCCTTTTATTCAGACACTACCACTCCAGCCGGCACTGATGGTGCAAAGGAGTCACGGCGAGAGAATCCTCTTCCGAACCTATCTTAAAGAACCTTCGCCACCCTTAATACCGCAGACGCAATTTATATAGAGATCATGCTCATCCCCAAGAGAGCTGCATGCGCGCAAGAATCCAGAGAAGGAAATTGACGAGTTCACCAAACTTGGAGACAAAATTTCCGAACTTAAGGTGAGACTGGCAAACAAGATCAGGACCAACGATAGGTGCACACAGATAACTCAACAGGATCAAGCACTAAGTAGGTTGAGAAACGAATTAGAATGGAAAACACCGAACAAGAAGTCCAAATCAAGTCGTCAGAATATTCACAATAACGCACCTCATAGGGGACTAATATTACCATTATGGATGGAACAAATCGCGTGGCTGAGAGGCCCTTCCAATTCAGCGGAGGGCAACGATTGGATTCTCGACCGGCAACCGCAGAAAACCCCCTAAATCCGACGTGTTGATTATTAAACCTACCGAAAAGCTCTCTTTCGCGGATATCCTCAGAAAGGTTAGGGGCGCTCCAGAGCTTAAGACAGTCGGCGATTATCTTTTAAAGAGGAAGCAGAAAGGTGAAATACTTCTGGAATTTAGATCAGCTGAGATGGCAACGGCGTCGCAACAGGCTCGGATAAAGAGCTTCTTGGAAGATGTTGAGGTCATAGCACTAACTCAGGAAGTGAATTTCGAGTTAACATACTTGGTCAAGGTTACTACAGAGGATAAGATAATCACCGCATGGAGAAATCAAATAGGCGAAATACAGCCGTCAGTGCTTAGAACTATTAGAAGCGTCCTTAGAGGTACTCGAACGGCCATAATTGTAAAACCATGAGACTGGCCAACTGGGCTGAATTGGTGGTCACGCTGCGTTTAGGATGGACAGTTTGGCGACTATTGAGGAAGGTGACACCTGGGAGGTGCTACAGGTGCCTAGATTTGTTGCAAGAAACTGCCGCAGTGACAAGGATTGGTCCAAACATTGCTTCAAATGTGGCGATCATGTCCACTTGGCTGGAACATGTACATCCAACCCTCATTGCTTTCTCTGTAGAGATGACCCGAATACCGACAAAAAACACGTTAAGGGGGACCTAAGTGCCCCTGCTACCTTGCAGCCTGAATTTAAATCACTACGAAGCGGTACAGAATCTTCTGAAACAAACCGTGCGGGAAATGAAGATAGAGCTGGCACTATTGAGTGAGAGCACCCGACTGACAGCGGTGGGTCACCAGCATTTGAACCAAGGCATCAGTATGGATCTGTGCAAAATTCCCCTTGGAAAATGTTGAAGGCAAAAAGGAGGGCTTTGTTCTGAGCACTGTCAAAGGGATACATTTCTTCAGCTGCTATCTCCCTTCCAGCATGTCAATTGAGGATTACAAATGCACTCTAGATGACTTCGTTAATGAAGCAAAAAATTAAGACCTGTCGTAATTGCCGGAGACTTCAACGCATGGGCAGTGGAATGGGGCTCGGACTATACGAACCAGAGGGGAAAGTGCCTGCTAGGCATTTACGACCTAGTGTGTGTTTTCGCTAGGCAAGTTTTAGTCCAACAAAGAACTACGGAGAGCAAGATCCGCAGTTTATTACATGAATTCCAGTGAGGTAAAATCCCAAATGTATGAATATTGAAAAATATATGTATGAATATTAACCATTCCCGCTTGTCATCCCAAGTTGCCAGAAAGAAAGGGTCATAACTTAAGATGACCAATTTATATTGTAACATCCCCACAGTTTTAAGATTTTTATAAAATGTACGATAGTCTGATTCATTGTGCAGGTAATACACCATCAATTGCCAAAATCGGCTAGTAAATGTCCTAGATAAAATACATTTTCTAAAATATTTTATTATTCAGTCGTCATCGTCCACAGTTGTCTTACAATAACTTTTTAATTTAAAATTTTTTGGTATACGCTAAAAAAAAAAATAGATTGGTATTATTTTACCAACTGAATTTTTTTAATGGTAATGTATATGGAAAGGTTTAAGAATCTTCCAAAGTAGGCAGCAAATTTCACAATAATTAAATATAATGGATATAATATAGGACATATTTACACCCGAAAAATTAAAATGTACATAGTTCAAACTACGAAAAACATAACGAACAACTAAATTTAAAGCTTTTGTTAAATCGCTAAAAAGTTCAAGCAACCTAAAATAAGTAAAATTTCTATAATTCAGCCAATAAAAAATTTATAAAAAATAATTGTTTGGAGAACATATTTAGAATTCAATAAAAAAAACTTACCACTATCAATTTATCTGACAATTCTTTTAATTCATTTTTTAAATCTTCCTGTTGAATCACGTTAACTTCTAAAGTAATCAATTCTTTAGCCAAAAGTTTGCAAAGCTCCTTATTATTTGCTGTATTATGCATTTCATTTAAGAATACTAATGCCAACTTATTATGTAAATTTTCGTGGCTGCTTTCAGTAACTGTATTTGGTCGTGTAGCATCTATTATAAAGCGAGTAATTGTTTCAGGACGGATATCGTGAAGTGGGCTATCGTATGATGCTGTTAAAACTGAATTGACTGTTGCCATAAGACATGGTTGTAATAAGTTTTGCCTTCTTTGCTGAATTAGATTTTCCAGGAAAACCCCAAGTATTTGGTTTATTTCGGGATCTAAAAATTTAATTTATTAAAAGTAAATTAAAATTTTAAACTATTATTGTATTTTGTAGCAGCTTTCGCTCTCTTTTTTTACAACTTTGTTTTAAATTTACATAGTAAAACATGTAAACGAAAATTTTTTACATTTTTATTTGTTAATATTTTACTAATAAACAATAATAAAAATCAAATTAATACTACAAATTAGAGGTATTTCTCCAAAGTAAAACAATAAAAAATTTATATTTCTATACGAGATACGTAGGCATTTTACTCTTTAAAACACGCATAAATTCTTGGATACCTATTTTTTTTTTGCCAATTTTTCATACTGCTTTATTCCACCTGAAGTACAAATGTTATGAAGTTTGGCTACTTTAGACATTTTTCAGTCTTCATTTTATTTTAGTCCAAATTTTTTTTATCGGATTAAGTTTGAGGCAGTGTGATGGATTACTCTCTTTCAAAAAATCTGACGTTATTATTTCTAAACGTCCCACTGTCTCGTATAAGTAAATGGATTGTTGATAAATCAGAATATTGACGGCATAAAGTAAATTTTGCACAAAGGTAACAAACGTTTTTCTAAGCACTCTTTTCTGTACATTTGCCTGCTCAATGTTCCTCTTACGACAAATGGCTTGTTGAATTGCTCACAACGGAAAATTGCTTGCCAGATAAAGAACTTTTTTCCAAATTTATCAACACTTTTATATTAAAATGTTTCGTTACACCTACTTCTATGAATGCTGTGTAGTATTGAGACAAAGAAATATTAAGGTTTCGAGCAGTTACTCCAAACATTTCTGTTAGCTTTCGGATAGTTGAAAAAAGGCATTTGGGTATGGTGAAAAAATTTCCTAAAAAAATTTTTTACATTGTTTTTCTAACTTTGATTTTAACCCCATAATCTTTCAATTTGAACTAAAAAATTGGAAAGTATTTTATTTTTTACAAATTAAAAAATTTCATAAGTAACGGTTATGTCATTGCTTTTTTTGCTTTGATCGGAATATTCGCGATTATATTAAAAAAATATATATACATTTATTAATTTACATGCTTTATATTGAATTCTTAATTAAAAAAATTACAATTACATAATTTTTTATAAGTTTAGAGACAAATATCCGACTACATCATAAATTTATTTTTCGTTTCAGTTTTTTTTTTAACCATTACAGTCTTTATGTACGAGTATATATTATTTACTTTTATAATTGTAACTTACCAGTAGCGGGATTAAAATAACGTAAAAGTAATTTTTCGATAATATCTCGATTTTCTATGTGCCCGTGTAAAACTAGTCGACAAAAACCATTGATAATTGCACGCACAATACACATATCATCACAAGTATCAAGAAAATGTGACATCATATAAATAACACCTTCACCTTGACCTTGACCTAATGTTGTTGATTGTCGGGTATCTTCATCTGCATCAATGAGTTCAAGTGTATTATAGAGTTGGCGTCCTGACTTTTTTGCCTTATTTTGTTCTTCTTGAACAGCAAAGCTATCAACTCCATATCGGTCCAATAGCTCAAATATACATGTAATTGCAGTTTCCCAAATTCGAATATTAGAGTTTTTAAAAAATTGTGTATAAAGTTCATCAAATACGTCCTTAGCCAAAGGCTCATACAGCATGCTAAATGCTGCTCCGCATTTTAACGCCCAATCCCGAATTGCAATTTGTTTAGATGCAATATTGCGAAAAATAAAATCCTGCAAAAGAGTTAACTAGTTAAGAACTACGTTTTTTTTTCAAATTTATACGTTTTTATAATAGCTTACATTGTATAAGCGACAAGTGCTATGACCCAAAGTTTTAACACGTTTTGACACCACCATGTGATAAGTTATTTGTAGACTTCGTAATATAGAATCATGTTTTACAACTTTTGAAAATTGTGGTTGTGGCATATTACCAGGTCTGTCATTGCGCTTTTCTAATAACGGTCTTAATAGGTTTGTAAATTCTTCCGTAGCAATATTTTTCTCTTCAATTATATGCTGTGCTCTTACATAATCTTTCATTTTTACATAATTCATTTCTTGTTCTTCCAAATCCAATATTTTAACCTTTAGTGATGAAAGCTTTAAATTTAAATCGGCATCCGTCGAGTTGGCCAGCAACTCACTTATTAGGTTTCTTTCATGTACAAGGTCCTGTTGCTTTGCGTTTAGACCACATATATCATTGATTATGTCTAGAAAAAACTTTAAAAAAAAAGTATTCAAACTAAATTTTTTCACACACATACCAGTCATTATAACATACTTAACCCATATCGTATATCGATATCATATATATATATATATATATAAAGATATATATATAAAGATATATATATATATATATATATATATATATATATATATAAAGATATATATAAAGATATATATATATATATATATATATATATAAAGATATATATATAAAGACATATATATATATATATATATATATATATATATATATATATATATATATATATATATATATATAAAGAACTCAGAACTACTTTATTGACACCATTATATACGAGAGCGGATTGATATTGAAGCTACCTAAGTAGGAAAAAAACATTTTTTTTCAAAAACCATTCATTTCTCAACATAGTCTCCTTTTAGCTCAAGACGATTTTCCAACTTTTTTTATACCATCTGAATAATACGATTTTGGGAACTCATCAAAATACGCATTAGTTTCGGTAATCACTTCTTCGTTTGAGATGAATCTTTTTCCTGCGAGCCATTTTTTCAAGTTTGGAAACAGGAAAAAGTCACTAGGGGTTAAATCTAGACTATAAGGTCGATGATCAACTAATTCGAAGTGGATTTCTCGTAGTTTTAGCATCGTATCTAATGCTGTGTGAACCGGTGCGTTGTCTTGAAGGTGCGTTTTCTTGTTTAAATGTGGTCGTTTTTCCTTGATTGCATCAACCAATTAATCCAATAATGCACGATAATACTCTCCTGTGATTGTGGATACTTTTTCAAAATAATCGATGAGCAATATTCCGTGTGCATCCCAAAATACCTTGCCAGCCAATTTTTCGCTATCTTCGCCTTCTTCGGAGCACTTCCACCAGCTTCCACCCATTGCTTCGATTGGTTTTTGGTTTCAGGTGTGTAGTGGTGGACCCACGTTTCATCAACAGTTATTAATCTACGCCAAAAATCAACAGGATTATGCTTTATCATGTCCAAACACCGCTGTGAAGTGATCTGTCAAACTCGATTTTGTTCAACACTGAGTAAAAGCGGCACCCATCTTGTCGATAGCTTTTTCATATGCAAATGTTCATGCAAAATGTTGAACACACGTTCATACGATATGTTTACCCTTTCAGCAATCTCACGTATATCGCCGGATCATTCATAACGATATCGAGGATTTTCTTGATATTTTCTTCAGTAACCACCTCTTTTGGCCTTCCTGTTGATGGTATTGTTGCAGTGCTCGTTCGGCCCCGTTTAAATTCAGCAATCCAATATTTTACCATATAATCTGACGGAGCAGATACGCCGTAATGTTTATCAAACTTTTCTTTTGTTTCTTTCGCCGTTTTGCCTTTCAAATAATAGTGTTTAATCACTACACGAAATTCACTTTTTTCCATTTTCCGAGAAACACAAAAGTTGCTTACTTCAAACGACTACAACAAATAAACTAATCGATGAATTTGGCTAAAATTTTAACAGTTTACGTTTGACAGATCGTAATTTCTAAGAAAGAAAAAGTTTTTGTGTTTGTGCTGCCATCTAGCGCTAGGTAGCTTCAATGTCAATCCGCCCTCGTACTGTATGAGGTTAGCTATAAATGTAAATATAAAAGTGCTTATCCACTTCACTCCCCATTTTATAACAAAGAGGATGAAAAAACAATGATTTAAATTATTCGAAAAAAAATTTTCTGGGACGATACGGATTAAGAATTGGTAATAAATATTTTTTTATATAATTAACTTAAATCTTACCTGGTGCCTTGCGTTTTGATCAGTTATTAAATTTTCTGAACATTTAACAATGACCTCTATGACCTTTTCCTCTAGGGTATAATTTTGAAGAAGGTGTTGTAAAAGTTGTTGTAGTTTACCACGGCCAATTTCGTCACCCAAATCAAATGTGTACAATATTTCCATTAAAGAAAGAAGAATGTATTGGAACTCCATTGCCTCAAACTTGTCCATTTCCGTTTTACGACTTTGACAATAAGACTCTACGTAAGCGCAAAATATACTCAGTTCAGGAATTATATAATCTAGTTCTTCGGCCATCTCAATTTGTAAATATTCCGTAAGACATTGCCAATAAAAAGCAGTCTCCAAAGTTAGTTTGTTATGAGGTACACACCGATAAAATTCGCCTTCTTCCTCAAGAGATAAGCATGATACAATATCAGCTTTGCTTTGACGTCTGAAATAGATTTATTTTTTCTTTAACTTATTCGTAATATATCTGTGTCGGTATGGAAGAATAACTTAGATCGAAAAATTATGTTTTGAAATATTTTCAGAAAAAAAAAAAACACTATATTGCAGCTTTTCATACAAAAATACACTGTGGCTATAACGAAGAAATTCTCAGCTATAAGACCTCTACATAATGAAGTATTCACGAGAACATCAGTCAACCATTCCATACCAATGCTGGAGTTAAACAAGGATGCCCACTATCACCTCACATGTGGTACGTATCATATATGGGGGCGATGGTATTTTCTGCTGCTTTGGCACCGTGAGGTACAGTTCTAAAGTTCTACTGCAGGTACTCACGTAAAGCGATTGACTTTATCACCTCAGCTGGGGAGGTAGCATCTATTTTAGGCCTGACGTTTCATTGGAACTTTACCTAGGGTATATGGATACGGTGCTTCTCGCAGCGAGTAGTAATCCAATTATCTTCGGCCTAAGGGCAAATGTCTGCTCTCGTATGTGCTTCAGTAATATTTCCAGGCTCGGATGGAAGGCCATCCTTGAGGCCTACCTACTCACTTGAAGGTAGTGTAATGTAGGTGCATTAATGAAGGCTGTTTCCCTAAGGCATTGAAATGTGCTTGTGTTATGGTGCTTCCAAAGTCTCCTGATAAAGTGAGGAGTAATCCTCGCTTCTATCGGGGCATCAGTCTCTTGCCAGTATTTGCAAAAGTACTGGAAAGAATCATGCTACTCGGAGCGAGTAATAATCCAATTATCCTTGGCCTAGAGGCAAATGCCTGCTCTCGTATGTGCTTCAGTAATATTTCCAGGCTCGGATGGAAGGCCATCCCTGAGGCCTACCTTCTCACTTGGAGGTAGTGTACTATAGGTGCATTAATGTAGACTGTTTTTCCTAAGGCATTGAAATGTGCTTGTGTTATGGTGCTTCTTAAGTCTCCTGATAAAGTGAGGAGTAATTCTCGCTTCTATCGGGGTTTCAGTCTCTTGCCAGTATTTTCAAAAGTACTGGAAAGAATCATGGTGTAGTCTTAAGGAATGCTACAGCGAGGGCACTTCATGTCACCACTATGTTTTGTTAACAATCATTTTAGAAATATGTGCTTTGCCTTTTCATAGATTTCAAGGGTACGTTCGATTATATCTCTCGGGATAATTATCTGAGATTGGCTGTCGTGCGATCAACATTTGGCGTAACTAATTCGAGGATTCTGTTAAGGAAGCTTGCGCTTACATTCAAACTGTGTGCGTATGCGGTTGGTGTGCTCATTCTGATCTAAGGTCAGTCTTTCCGAGCTGGATAGAAATGGTGTTCAAGCCATTCATGTTGCTTTTGAGTGGAGTGCAGAAACTGTTGTTGATGTCGCAGGGGACAAGACGGTGCTAATATTGCTCAATGGCACATTATCACTCGGGCGACTCACACTCATTAGTATTGGTGAAGACATCATTCACTATGTGACTCATGTCAGGTAACTCGGCATAGTTATGGGAGAGCGTATAAGCTTCCACGTTCTTATTACCCGTTAGGAATAAGTTTGCAGCTATTGTTGGAAAGGTTAGGTGCATTTGGAGAAGTGATTGGGTACTCAGCAGGCGTGCCGTTCGTATCATATATAATTGGCTACCATACCACAGTCGCAGTATTACCTACAGGATCAAGATGAGACTGGCACTTGAAACGAATGAATGGCTTTTTCCTTCTAAGCTTAACAATGAGAAAGATAGGTATAAGGCCCTATTGCAGAGGTGCCTCGTAGATAGGTGGCAGACAAGATGAACGTAAAGTGGCAAGGAAAGGTTTGACATATGAATTTATACGTTAAGTTCGTACAGAAGCACATCCAGACTCCGGTTCGGCTTAAGCTTTGGACTCATACTGACGGAACATAGCTCTTTCAATGCATTTTTGTATCGGATTGGCCACACTGAATCTACGGACAGCCGGTGTGGGATGAGGACTGAGGACTGGGGCACGTCCAGACTATGATGATATTAGAGATTTAGATGGTATGGGTATTACTCATACTAGGGGCGTGGGATTTCAGTAGGCCTTTGTTGGACGATCGTACGTTTGGCAGGTTGGACGCTTTGGCCCTGTTAGTATTTAGGATTAGAAGAACAGCAAACTGAAAAGTGTGATAAGGAGAGAATCGGTAAATGTATAAACTGTGTACAAATTAACAGAAAGTGAAGCCTTGGTCTGGATGAATATCATGAAATTATGAGTCGAAACTGTTCGGTTTACCAGAATAAATAAACTATTAAGACAATTGGGAATTAATTTTTAACAATCAATGAATTTATTTCGTGATATATATTTAAATGTTTAAGGTTTAATAAACAAATTTTATAATACTTTCTGAAGCTTACTTGACTAATGACAGAAGATTGCGAAATAACACATAACAGCTATAAACACTTTAAATTATAATCGGAATCTGCAAGAATCGGAGGTGTAACGATGTATTATATAAATAATGTGAAAGTTAAAAAAAAAGAAAAATAAACGGTCTAAAACATTGGATAAATGCGTGCAAAATTAAATGTGAAAATGAGCATAAATAATAGTTGCAGTATATAGATCGCCTAGCGAGGCAGTATTTTGTAAACAATTTTAAGAAATTATGGAAGAATTGGGTGAATAAAATGTGGAATTCTAATCACGGCTAATTTTAATATAGACTGGTCGAGCGACGGATTTTACAGATGAAAATTAATGACAATGGAGTAAAACAGATAGTAGATGTTTATATAAGAGCCACCTTAAGTACAAGAACAGCAATAGACTATGTGGTTACAAATAAGGAAAATGTATCGGTACGGATAAATCACGACAACAATATTTCCGACCATGAAACAATATAAATATTGAAATTGAGAATATTACAAGTAATAAAGTACAATACAAGGAGATTGAGAGATTTTATAATAAAAATGCGTTACAAAGCGAACTGTATCGAAGACGCGGTTCATATCACAGCCGAAATGTAGTATTATTTGACTTGTGTATTGAAGGTGCTGTTGAAAAATTTACTAGAAAAATAAGGGTGAAAGAACATAAAGGAATTCCTTGGCTTAGTCGTAATTTAATGATACTCAAGCAACAGAAAATAATAGGTATCGAATTGCCGCAATAGAAAATACCAATGGAGCATGCAATAGCTAAAGTAAAGTAAGAAATGTTTATAAAACTAAAACGTCTCTGAAAAAAATTTATATGTAATAAATAAGATAAAAAAATACCAAAATCCAAAAGGAAATGTGGAGAAATTAAAGACCTAATCCTAAGAAAAAATAAAACTGTGATAAAAGCTGTGATCTACAACAGACTAATCATCTGCTTAGCTTGTAACTGAAAATGATTAACGAAACTGAAACAAGGCACAATAATAATGGACAGGAAAATACTACAACGACCTTCGGCACACGAAACAGGACACGCGTTGCGAAATGGAATGTACGAACTCTTCGTGAAGCATCACGGCTTGCACAACTTGAAGATCAAATGTTGGCGTATAAAATCGAAGTCTTAGGGATAAGCGAAAAGAGGTGGAATGGCAATGGCGAACTTATCACTGCAATTGGTAATACCGTACTCTACAGTGGAAGAACAAATGGAGGCGAAAGTGGAGTTGGATTGATAATATCAAAGAGAATAAAGAACTCCCTTCAAACATGGAAACCATTATCGGATCGTGTGATAATGGCTCGCTTCAAGGGTAGAGTGGGACGACATGTTACCATTGTGCAGTGCTATGCCACAACGAAAGACGCTGAAGAACATTATAAAGATGAATTCCACACACAATTAACATCAACGCTCACGGAAATTCGAAGAGGTAACATCATCATACTCATGGGAGACTTTAACGTGAAGTCAGGTAGCGACAATAAGAACATCCGGTCCACTATGGGAACACACGGTTGTGGAGTCAAGAATAAGAATGGAGAGCGACTATCAGAATTGTGCCAGACATTTCATCTAGTCATAGGTGGCTCCATCTTCCCGCATAAGGAAATACACAAGTATACTTGGACGTCCCCGAACGGCAATGCGCGCAATCAGATATGCGTGAGCAGAAGATGGCGATGCTCTTTATCGGATGTCAGAAATAGGAGAGGAGCTGACATCGGCAGTAACCACGAACTTATCACTGGTGAAATTAAGATTAAACTGAATTGTCAAAGAAACACCATCAGGCACACGAAGCGAAAAGGGCTCTACCTACAAAAACTCCAGAATGATGCAATGACGCCTTAAACTTGGCAATCCGTGAACGGCTACCAACAAACCAACGTCACTCATGGGAAGATATCAAAGCAATATATAATCAAGTCGCGGAGGAAACACTTGGTGTAGTGCAACCAAATAGAAGAGGTTGGATATCAGATTACACTTGGAACCTGGTTTCTCAAAGAAGGAAACTAAGACTGCAGCCGAGGCAGCAATACCATCAGCTGACAAAACAAGTAAAGAAAGCTGCAAGAAGAGACAAAAGAAAGTTCCTGGAACGACTGGCAACAGCGGCAGAAGAAGCAGCTGGCCGGGAAAATATGAGAAACCAGACGATTAAATATCTCAGTAATCAAAAGTGTAATCGGAACCAAGCCGTTGCTGATAAAAATGGTACACTAATAACGATAACATAATGAGCAAAGTCTGTTCGAAAAGAAGAGGGATAACATGGAACTGTGGAGCATGACTAATGAGGAACTTATACTGAAACAGATAAGGAAAAGAAAGTGGGGATGGATCGGTCACACCATCCGAAAAAGTCCAGAAAGTATCACTAGAATGTCACTCGAGTGGAATCCTCAAGGCTCAAGAAATCGTGGTCGACCAAAAAACACCTGGAGACACACAATTATCCAAGAACTGAAACAGAACAACCTAACATGGGAAGAGGCAAAGTCAACAGCTGTAAACCGTGTTAGATGGAGATGCTTTGTGGAAGCCATTAATCAAAAAAATCTAATAACAGTGAACACAAATTGCTTTGCAATTTAATAATTTTTTTTGTAAATAGTGTAAAGAAGGTAAGAGATAATACACATAATGTGCAATATGTAAGTAACGTACCTGCCAGTAATTGTAAATTTAGATTTAGTGAGATAAGCATGGACGAACTCAAAATGTATGCAAGATTATGAATAATAAATCTGACTTTAGTAAAGTATCAGTGAAAATTATACTAGATAATTCGAATCTTGTGGGAAATGCAATATTACGGATAATAAATGACTCACTTAGAATAGGGTCTTTTCCAGAAACGTGGAAAGTAGCAATGGTAACACTTATTGAGAAAATAAAAGCTACAGAGAAATGTGAAGAATATTAGCCGATCAATACATTGAAAACCTGCAAAAAAAGTAATAGAGAAAATCGAAAAAATACAGCTCGAAGATTATATGGAGCAAAAAGATTTTTTTCAAAATATCAGTCGGGATTTCGTAGGAAATTTTCATGTGAAGCGGCTGTTAATTATATGATAAACAGGTGGAAAAAAATTTAAAAAAGTATTAAAATATTGACAATTTTCTTAGAATTCAGACAATAGATAGAAAAATATTGTTATAAAAATTATACTTATATGGTGTTCAGGATTTCGGTGTTCTCAGGGATCTATATTAGGTGTTGTTATTTATAATATACATAAACGATAGGCCGCATATTTTAGAGAGAAGTAAAATTGCAATTACGGTAAATTAAACTCAACATCACAAAAATTTAGCGCAGGTTTTGCACAGAATTGACCAATGGTTGAAAATTAATAAAATGAAATTAAATGAGAAAAAAACGAAGGCAATGGAGATATATATGAACAGTGATTTTGTGATAAGAATTAACGATACGGATATAGAGAAAATTGAACAAATTAAATAGCTCGGTTTTATAATTGACAAAGGTTTAAAATTAAGGAATATATAGAATTTATATGCAGAAATATTGGTTAAAAAAATTTTTTTTTTTTTTAAAACGTTTTTTTGTTTGTTAAGTTGGTACATCTGTTGTTGATATTCCCGCTAAATCTTAGCGTCATAGCTCGACATTTGCTAAACTACGTAGCCAAAAGTACATCTATCTCTATTTGTATTGGCGATTTTTTACAATTTTGACAGTGTTGAGGTCGCAAATGACATGATGTGTGAATCCGATCCCACATTCATCAAAAGGATAATTACTAGAGACAAGACGTTGGTTTATATGTACGACACGCAATCCAAATATCAGGCAAGTGAATGGCGTTCACCAAATGAGCCGAGACCATTTTCAGTCAAATAAGAAGGCAATGCTCACGGTTTTCTAGGATTATAACGCTGTAGTGCATCATGAATTTTTACCAAACGGCCAAACAGTAAACAAAGAGAATTATTTTGGCGTTATGAGACGTTTGCGTGAAGTAATTCATCGAAAGAGACAAGAATTGTGAGCAGAAAGGATGGATTTTGAACCATGATTACGCACCGTCGCATCATTATTCGAAGTTTTTTGACGAAAAATGTAACAAATAACATCCGACAACCAACGAATTCACCTGATTTGGCTCCCTGTGACTTCTTCCTGTTCGGCATTACGGCGAACGCGGTTCAGCAGCCGAGAGGAAATAATGGAAAAATTGCAGGAAGCACTGATGAACATACCAAAAACTGAATATAAAAAAATGCAAATGTGTACCAACTTAACAAAAAAGAAACTCAAATCTGAACGATGTTACCGTCACTCGGGTGTTATTCCGGAAACTTTTTGATCAAGGTAGTATATGACTTGTATATTTTGAACGTAAATCAATAATTTTAAAATAATTAAGACAGAAGTATTGATATGGGAATACCAAAAACCTAATAGATCTAAGCTCAAACAATGTTACAACTGTTAGTTTTACGGTCATGGCTCCAGGAGTTGCAGGGTTAAAACGTTTTGTGCCCCTTGTGCTGAGGCATAAAACCACTGACTGTAATTCCGCAATTGTGAAATGCTCTAATTGCAAAGGTCTACGTAATGCTATGTCTCCCGATTGTCCTAACCGGAAAGCTCTCAGACATATAAGACAACGTGCTCAACCTAAAGAAAGTAGCAAAAATTTTAATAGCAACGCGAATTACGGAGTTAATTTTCCAATTACTTTAAATCAAAAAGAAGTACCCAGTGTATCCAGATTTTTCTGTAACCAACAATACTCGGAAATGGCAGGAAATTAATTAAACTGCAATGTTAACATTAATTTTACAGAATTAATATAATATAAAATAATAAGATTTTTTCCTTTGAGGAATTAAAAGATCTCACTTATGAATTAATTTCCAACCTAAGACAGTGTAAGAGCAGTCTCAAGTTGTTTCGAACTTGGCTTTTAAATTTTTATATAAATGAACAACAACATAAGGTTACTACAAAGGAATGCTTGCAGCATGCGTAATAAAAACGATGAACTGTTCTATTTTTTGGAAAAAACTGTGTTGACATTTGTTTTGTCTACGAAACCTGGTTAAATATCAATTTATCAATTAAACACCCATAATTTTATTGTTATAGGCATAAGTACTGGGAATGTCAAAGGGTAATAGTATTTCCTCATGGACTATAACATATGCCAAAGAATGTCAGCAGTCAAAAATATCAATAACCTTAGTTCGGACCACCTCCAATTATGACCGTAATCAACTGAAACTATGATGTTACGGATAATTTGTGTTACGATTTTAAGAGAGTAAAGTGGCCTCGTTTCACCAAAATTTGTCAAAAGAAATATCCCAAGCCCGGTTAAATTTATTCAAAAAAACGACAGCAATCAGTTCGATAATTGTTTTTAATAATATTATTATATATAATATTGATAATAATAATAACGATAATAATGATAATAATGATGATAATAATGATGATGATGATGATGATGATGATGATGATGATGATGATGATGATGATAATGATAATAATAATAATAATAATAATAATAATAATAATAATAATAATAATAATAATAATAATAATAATAATAATAATAATAATAATAATAATAATAATAATAATAATAATAATAATAATAATAATAATAATAATAATAATAATAATAATAATAATAATAATAATAATAATAATAATAATAATAATAATAATAATAATAATAATAATAATAATAATAATAATAATAATAATAATAATAATAATAATAATAATAATAATAATAATAATAATAATAATAATAATAATAATAATAATAATAATAATAATAATAATAATAATAATAATAATAATAATAATAATAATAATAATAATAATAATAATAATAATAATAATAATAATAATAATAATAATAATAATAATAATAATAATAATAATAATAATAATAATAATAATAATAATAATAATAATAATAATAATAATAATAATAATAATAATAATAATAATAATAATAATAATAATAATAATAATAATAATAATAATAATAATAATAATAATAATAATAATAATAATAATAATAATAATAATAATAATAATAATAATAATAATAATAATAATAATAATAATAATAATAATAATAATAATAATAATAATAATAATAATAATAATAATAATAATAATAATAATAATAATAATAATAATAATAATAATAATAATAATAATAATAATAATAATAATAATAATAATAATAATAATAATAATAATAATAATAATAATAATAATAATAATAATAATAATAATAATAATAATAATAATAATAATAATAATAATAATAATAATAATAATAATAATAATAATAATAATAATAATAATAATAATAATAATAATAATAATAATAATAATAATAATAATAATAATAATAATAATAATAATAATAATAATAATAATAATAATAATAATAATAATAATAATAATAATAATAATAATAATAATAATAATAATAATAATAATAATAATAATAATAATAATAATAATAATAATAATAATAATAATAATAATAATAATAATAATAATAATAATAATAATAATAATAATAATAATAATAATAATAATAATAATAATAATAATAATAATAATAATAATAATAATAATAATAATAATAATAATAATAATAATAATAATAATAATAATAATAATAATAATAATAATAATAATAATAATAATAATAATAATAATAATAATAATAATAATAATAATAATAATAATAATAATAATAATAATAATAATAATAATAATAATAATAATAATAATAATAATAATAATAATAATAATAATAATAATAATAATAATAATAATAATAATAATAATAATAATAATAATAATAATAATAATAATAATAATAATAATAATAATAATAATAATAATAATAATAATAATAATAATAATAATAATAATAATAATAATAATAATAATAATAATAATAATAATAATAATAATAATAATAATAATAATAATAATAATAATAATAATAATAATAATAATAATAATAATAATAATAATAATAATAATAATAATAATAATAATAATAATAATAATAATAATAATAATAATAATAATAATAATAATAATAATAATAATAATAATAATAATAATAATAATAATAATAATAAATAATAATAATAATAATAATAATAATAATAATAATAATAATAATAATAATAATAATAATAATAATAATAATAATAATAATAATAATAATAATAATAATAATAATAATAATAATAATAATAATAATAATAATAATAATAATAATAATAATAATAATAATAATAATAATAATAATAATAATAATAATAATAATAATAATAATAATAATAATAATAATAATAATAATAATAATAATAATAATAATAATAATAATAATAATAATAATAATAATAATAATAATAATAATAATAATAATAATAATAATAATAATAATAATAATAATAATAATAATAATAATAATAATAATAATAATAATAATAATAATAATAATAATAATAATAATAATAATAATAATAATAATAATAATAATAATAATAATAATAATAATAATAATAATAATAATAATAATAATAATAATAATAATAATAATAATAATAATAATAATAATAATAATAATAATAATAATAATAATAATAATAATAATAATAATAATAATAATAATAATAATAATAATAATAATAATAATAATAATAATAATAATAATAATAATAATAATAATAATAATAATAATAATAATAATAATAATAATAATAATAATAATAATAATAATAATAATAATAATAATAATAATAATAATAATAATAATAATAATAATAATAATAATAATAATAATAATAATAATAATAATAATAATAATAATAATAATAATAATAATAATAATAATAATAATAATAATAATAATAATAATAATAATAATAATAATAATAATAATAATAATAATAATAATAATAATAATAATAATAATAATAATAATAATAATAATAATAATAATAATAATAATAATAATAATAATAATAATAATAATAATAATAATAATAATAATAATAATAATAATAATAATAATAATAATAATAATAATAATAATAATAATAATAATAATAATAATAATAATAATAATAATAATAATAATAATAATAATAATAATAATAATAATAATAATAATAATAATAATAATAATAATAATAATAATAATAATAATAATAATAATAATAATAATAATAATAATAATAATAATAATAATAATAATAATAATAATAATAATAATAATAATAATAATAATAATAATAATAATAATAATAATAATAATAATAATAATAATAATAATAATAATAATAATAATAATAATAATAATAATAATAATAATAATAATAATAATAATAATAATAATAATAATAATAATAATAATAATAATAATAATAATAATAATAATAATAATAATAATAATAATAATAATAATAATAATAATAATAATAATAATAATAATAATAATAATAATAATAATAATAATAATAATAATAATAATAATAATAATAATAATAATAATAATAATAATAATAATAATAATAATAATAATAATAATAATAATAATAATAATAATAATAATAATAATAATAATAATAATAATAATAATAATAATAATAATAATAATAATAATAATAATAATAATAATAATAATAATAATAATAATAATAATAATAATAATAATAATAATAATAATAATAATAATAATAATAATAATAATAATAATAATAATAATAATAATAATAATAATAATAATAATAATAATAATAATAATAATAATAATAATAATAATAATAATAATAATAATAATAATAATAATAATAATAATCCCAATCATCAGACTTAAATCCTAACGAGAACCTCTTTCAAACTTTGAAGCGCAGAGTTAGACTACGTCGTTTTAAAAATAAGCAGAAGCTGACGGAAAGCTTAAAATTAGAGTTGCAATTAATACAATAATTCTAACAAATCTATATAAACTATGCTAAAACAGTGTGCGGAGGCCATAAAAAAAGGCTATTACACAAAGTACTGAAAGTTGCTTAAGTTTCGAACAGCTGCTTAGGGAGTTAATTTAGTTTTTGTTGTTATATTACTTGGTAGAGAATTAAAGTTTTTTTATTACTTAGGTGCCTAAAATAAGAAGAATGAAATGTTTTACTTTGAATCAATCTATTAGTTAGTAATTAATATACGAGTCTTAAATTGCCTTAACGAGAAAAGTTGCTTAGATTTCGAACAGCACTGTATAAATAACAAAATTAATAATGCTACAGACAAAAACAAATGTGGAAGGAGATTAAGGATATTAAGAAAAAAACAAGAGTAGAATAAATATGTAATATTTGATCAGGCAGAACGTAAGGACAGTTTTAAAATTGCAGATAATTTTAAATAATGTGCAATATGTCAATGGAATAACTATGATAAATTCTAAATTTGTATTTCGTGAAAGAACTTAAGAGGAATTAAAAACAATTTGTAAAAGCCTATAGAAAAAACTAGACTATAACAAAACCAGAGTAACAATTAACAAGATTTTAAATAGTTGACATATCGTTGGCAGAATAATGCTGGAAATAATTAACAAATCGCTAAATAGGAGAATGTCCCGAAAATTAAAAGACAGCAATGGTAACACCAATTGAGAAGGTTGCAAAAATAACAAGGTGTGATGAATATAGACCAATAAATACATTAAAAACATGTGAAAAGATAATAGAAAAAGTGGTTAAAGACCACCTGGAGCAGTACTTAGAATCTAATAAAATACTATCAAAGTATCAATCAGGTTTCAAAAGGTTTCATGTAAAACAGCAATTACTTTTATTTATATTTAATGGACTTTGAAAGAGCTTTCGAAACCATCGATTCAAATATACCACTACAAAAATTACAATCATATGGCATCGAAGAAATATTAAATTGGTTTAAATCGTATTTAACAAACAGAAAGCAACTAACTAAAGAAAATGATATTAAGTCCCATACTTAACAACGACTACGGAGTGCCATAAACAAACATATTGAGCAAGTGCGAAATAGTTTTGTATGCTGACTTACGCTTATTTTTACGAAGGGAGAATCTGACATGTTATAATAACATTGACGATGATGATAATAAAAAAAATGAACGAAATAATTTAGGCTTTGTTATTAATAAACAATTAAAATTGAAATTACATATTGATTACATATGTAAAAAGATCGTCAAAAAAAAAAAAGATTTTTTTTAAACGAATAAGAAAACAAATTTCAATTTTAACCGTAGATAATATATATATATATATATATATATATATATATATATATATATATATATATATATATATATATATACACGTTATATATATACGTTTCTCAGATGGTATGGTTGAACAGCTCTCACAAACGATGGAAATTGAAGTATCAACGTTTATCTGTTGACCTTTGGTATGATCCTCATTGCCCTATTTTGTAATTTTTGTAGCCGTTCAATTTGTTCAGATGTGCAGCTTGCGAATAGTATTGTCTAACCGTATTCGATGTGAGGCTTATCATTGTTGCGGTAATTGTCTTTCAAGGCAACACGAAGTTAAGGATTGTCGTAGCAGTCATAGTTGTTCAATGTGCAATAAGAGACATCATACCTTACTTCATCGGCAGATCTCTTCTAACAACTCTGCTAATACGACCATTCAGGACAGGAATATGTCAACGAGTCAAGTGGCTCATCCTGTGAATATTGATAATTCAGGACCGTCTACGTCTAGGGTTTCTAATTTAAATGCTAATCAATTTTTTCATCTTGCACGAGATTGCTCCTTGTTATTGGGGACATCCATGGTTACGATTTTATGCTCTGGTATCACATATCCGGCAGGGGCCTTGATTGATCCTGCATAGAATTTCCGGCGTCGATAGGAATGCTTCTGTTTTGTCTAGAAAAGTTTGTACACTTTGAATAGGTTCTCTGATTGATGATAGTGTTGATTTGGAGACATCTGCCCTATTACCTTCAATTTCTGGTAATTTGTTTGTTTTACCTTCGCATACCAGTGGTAAAATTCCGGACCTTGAACTTGCAGATCCGAACTATTGTAAGAGTGGCCCTGTTGATATTTTATTGGGCGCTGATATATATCCAAATATTCTCTTGGGTGGACTTAAGAGGAATATTTTCGGTTCCCTGTTAGCTCAAGAAACTATTTTTGAATGGACAGGATCGGTTAAGAATTCTATTGTCAATGTTTATACCTCCGCTATTACCCTCTCCGAGGAAGATAACTTAAATAGAAATCTGCTCAAATTCTATGAGCTTGAGGAAAAGCCGAAGAAAAAGATTTTATTTCCTGAAGATAGAATTTGTGCGCAGAATTATAACTCTACGACACAGCGAAATTCCAGTGGAAGGTACATCGTAAGGCTTCCTTTTAAACCCGACTTCCCTCGCTCGATCAACTTGAGTATCTCGAAGACTAGTGCTTTACGACAATTTTTTAGAATTGAATCATCTCTTTTGCGCAAACCTGACATTAGGTATATGTATGATAAATAAACAAAGCGGTTATTTACTCATGTTATTTACCGCACCATCCTGTTATTAAGCTTGATCTGCAGACCACGAAACTTAGGGTAGTCTTCAATGCGTCGAATAAGACTTCGAATAGTACTTCCTTGAATGATTGCTTATTTCTGGGACCAACTTTGCAGGCTGCTTAGGTAATTTTAATTCTTCAGCAACAACAAAAGCCCGTATGATACTTTTTTTAATGTTTTATATTTTAAAAAACAGGACAAATATATTATAATAGAAAATTCCACCAAGAGTAAAAAGTTGAGCTATATTAACAATAATCTAAAAATCTCAATGTTTTCAAAATTGACATTTCGAGCTTAAAGTAAAACAATAAAGTCAACTTTGCAGTTTTCTGTTGAAATTAATTAATTTAACGATGTTATTGTTTATTGTTTGTTGTTAATTTTTACCAAATTAAAACAGGCAACATTGACAAACAAATAACATTATTGCTCTTTTTAGTGTCATACGGGCTTAAACATATTAAATTGTGTGGTTCTCTTTGATCTTTGTTAAGAGTGTTCATTTTAAAGCAATAGTTGATTAAGAAACGTGTAACAATTTGTCGGCAATTTTTATTATTAATATATCTTCAACTACTGATGATTTTACACTTATAATTATACATAAAAAATACATTTATTGTTCTTTATAAAAAGCCTTAACTTCAAGGTAATGTTTTTAATCTCAATTATTAATTATTAAGTTATTAATCTCAATTTTATTAAAAGTAAAGCACTATCATCTTTAAATTTCTCCTTTTGGGAAAACCTATTATTTGGGTCTATGCCTAAACAGTATATTTGAGAAACAATTAAGTAGCATTATAGTCAGTAGAAAATATGAGAAGATATAATATATATATGAAGATATAAGCAGGTATAGTCATGTGAAAAATAATGGGGACACTAATGTGGCACATTAAGATTTGATAATAAACTAAATAAAATGAGAGAATTGCTATTAAATAATTGTTCTAATTTTTAGTTAACTACAGCAATAAGTTTCATTATTAAATTATGTCTTATATTTCAAAATATAATTAAATTACACTAGAAATATTGGGACTGAAGAATTTTCGAAATAATTATAACAAACATATAATAATAGATTAGCACTAATTTCATACGAGTTTGGAGTATCTCAACATAATATGTTGCTTTATAAGTTTCTGTAGACGATATAATGGCCTAACTCCATAATAAGTAAATTACCCTTATACAAAAATGGTACCGCCACCATGCCGGCTTAAAAGTGTACTTCGGATGATAAGCAGTGTTATTTGGTCTCATTACAGTATGAAGAGTTAGAAATTAAAAAATGTTGCTCATTCACAACTGTAAAGCATGATGGCGGTAATATTGTTGTTTAAGGATAATGTTCTTACCATGGTGTTGGACCATATCGCCTACAAAAACTTATGAAAGCAACAGCTTATGTTCAAATTATTCTCCGAACTTGTATGCTACCTTCGCCTGGAGAGAAAAACCGTCTTCCATCGGTGTTCCACTGCAAAGTGCCCTAAGAAATGGTTCGGATATATCTGTAATAGAATGGCTCCTGCAGTCTGCAATTTAAATGCGATAGGCAATATGAGGAATGTAGCAAAAAGAGCAACAAGAGGAGTGTCCCACAAATTATTATATCATCATAAGCTTTGGGAATTAATTCATGCTGCGTGGTATGATATATCGACTTCGGTAGGCCAAAATTTTGTCGACTCTATTCCCAATGGATATCTGGCAGTTTTAAAAAACTACGGAGTATCGACAAAATATTAACCACTCTAGGACAAAATTAGAACAGAAATTAGTGCAATTCTATTAATATATTTTATTTTTTCAACTAATTTGAAAGTTTCTTAAAGTGCAATAATTTGATAAATATGCAATGAAACTTGTTTCTGTAGTTAACTACAAAGAACAATTATTTATCAGGAATTCTCTCATTTTGATTTGATAAACCTTTTTCTTACCAAATCTCAATATGCAACGTTAGTGCCCCAATTATTTTTAACATGACTGTATGTTTAGGTGCTATAAGATGTATTATTGAGAAGACAAAAGTAATATTTACTCACTTGAAAATTTCTCTTAGTACTTGTTTTCCAATTTTACGGTAACGATTTATTTCTGAATCGGTAGAATCAAGTTTTAGTGCCCCTAACAAAGCTACTAGATCTTTTTGATATGATTCAATCCATTGTTGCAACATAACATTTGTTACAACTTTTCTTATTGATTCCGAACGATCATTAAGTCCTTGCTCTAGCAATGTCAAACGTTGAGAAACTTTGTATGACCGAACAGGATAACTGCTCATATGAAGATATGTATGTCGACGAACTTTTTCGTCAATATCCCACAATCGATCTAAGATATATGGAATAGTATGGTAATTTCTACCCATACTTGTTACAACAGCTTGTCGTACACGAGGTGAGGGATCCGAACTAAGATGATATTGATATGATCGCAACACGGGATCATCCGGATTGTCAGGAACTTGTAGTCGCTGCATAGCTAAAATAGCTTGAACTCGAACACTTGGCGAAACATCAACTAATCTCTCAACCATATACTCCATAATGCTGTCGCAAATTATGTCATCTAAAGTAGCTTCATTGCCGAGGGCGTTTAAAATCATGTTCACAAATTGACAAAGACGAAATCGAATATGTGGATTATTTGATATAGTCTGAAATTTTAAATATATCAGTTCTGTCAGATAAATAGATTCTTTTTAAACGCTTACTGTAAGTAGCCAACGACATATATCAGCAAGTAATGGATGAGTTTCCTCCCCATCAAAAGAACTAACAAATTTTGCACAAAATATCAATGTTGTGTAAGCAAACTCATTATTCTCTTCGGCTACCATTGCAGTTTTTATCATTTTTATGAAAGTAAAAATAAAAGTATTGTGATCCATCTGTGAAAATAAACCCAGTGTAATTCAACTAATTTCTTTATTGCAAAAACAATCAACTAAATTAATGTGGATTTTACCTTTTCATAAAGTTGTGTTAACTCCTTAATATATTTCTTGTGATATGTTTCATTTAATTGCACCTTGGACATAATTGTATATATTGGTCCATTGCTTAAAACTGACAGGCTTCTTGCAGAGGCTTTACCGAGGTGCTTCCCTTGATTTTCCTTCTCTTCACTGACTAAAGGAACTTTTCTTTTTCTACCCATTTTACAAAAGCCTGGGATATATTCGGCAAACACAAAAAATAAATATATTTAAAATATTTCACTTATAAAAAAAAATGTATTCAGTTCTCAACTAATATATTAATTGTTGGAGATGCCAAAAAAATGACGCTTTTATAGCATATATGGTGTGTAAACAAGAATGGTGGATTTTTTTAAACGATGTACAAAAAACTTGGCACCACATGAAATATACGGCATTGCCATAAATTAATTTATTAAAGGGTAGTTTACACGATAATAGTTTAAGTTTGTAAAACTCAAAAGAAAACAATATCAAATATTATTCATATTTTCACAATTATAAATAAAACTTACCATATTTTTTTACGTTTTAACAATAAGTAAAAAATCAAAAGAAAATAAAATGAAAACAGCTGTTTTAAAAGAGAACAATAATGCGTGAGAAACAATTAGATATTCTTTCTTTCTTAAATAAAATTACACATCTGATCCAATAAAATGTAGTGCCAGGAGTGCTGACACTGAAAAATTTTTAATTCTACCAATCTTAAGAACCATTCAAAAATTACACACATTTTTAATATGAATAACAAATTTTACTAACATTTGTAAAGAGTGGGCAAATTTGAGGTTAGGAAATAAATTGGCTTAATTGTAGCGCTCCATAGTTCTCAACTAATATATTAATTGTTGGAGATGCCAAAAATTTGACGCTTTTATAGCATATATGGTCTGTAAACAAGAATGGTGGATTTTTTTAAACGATGTACAAAAAACTTGGCACCACATGAAATATACGGCATTGCCATAAATTAATTTATGAAAGGGTAGTTTACACGATAATAGTTTAAGTTTGTATAACCCAAAAGAAAACAATATCAAATTTTATTCATATTTTCACAATTATAAATAAAACTTACCATATTTTTTTACGTTTTAACGATAAGTAAAAAATCAAAAGAAAATAAAATGAAAACAGCTGTTTTAAAAGAGAACAATAATGCGTGAGAAACAATTAGATATTCTTTCTTTCTTAAATAAAATTACATCTCTGATCCAATAAAATGTAGTGCCAGGAGTGCTGACACTGAAAAATTTTTAATTCTACCAAAATGCTTTCAAAAATCTACCAATCTTAAGAACCAGTCAAAAATTACACACATTTTTAATATGAATAACAAATTTTACTAACATTTGTAAAGAGTGGGCAAATTTGAGGTTAGGAAGTAAATTGGCTTAAAACACATTTTTGTTGAAAAATTCAGTTTCATTCGGACCAATATAATATAGAAATATGGGAATTAATAATGGAATATGATGTCGGGCAAATGCTTACCTCGGCAAGACGTCCGCTCTTTTCACAAAAATTTTAACCACTTGTCGCAACAAAGCACCGAATTTCATCTTTTAGAGCATCAGTTATTTGTGGCTTGTTCACGTAAACACGGTCTCTCAAATCAAAATAATCCAGCAGCGTTAAGTCAAAAGAAAGAGGCGGCCAATTGACATGCCAAATCCAGAAATTTCTTATGCAATAACTGAATTGTTTGGCTGGCTGTGCAGTTTGTCGCGCCATTATCCGATTGTGGCCACAAAAAGTTAGTTATTATGGTTTGGTAGCGCAGATAATTCACGGTGAGGCGTTTCCTTGCTCATTTTCCTCATTTTTGTCTGTTTACATAACCACCTAATTCAAAATGGGCCTCATCGCTAGAGATGATTTGGTTGAAAAATGCGTTGCTTTTGTTCAGGTTTTCAAACAGTAAATTTTCTCAACTAAAATTTTTTGGTGAAGAGTGTAGCGTTCCATAGTTAAAATTTCCCAATTTTTACTGAATAAGTGTTAAAGGTTGACAGCTCAGTTCTTGACATTTTATCATTTGACTGTCATTTTACTTCCTAAACACAAATTTAGGATAATATATAGTAATATTGTCTACAATTTTACTTTTAAAGTACGATACATTTTTTTGTTTTTTTTTCCACTGTATGCACCTTCGCGAAGGTTAGTATCGCGATGCGAAGGCTTACGTCCAAGGACCCATGAAGCTGAGCTGGCAGGGCCTCCCATACCAGAGTGGCTCATAGCGAGCACTAAGCTAAGAACTGCTCATCCCCTGTCTGATATCGTCTGTTTTTCCCATATGGGGCGGCTATTAGACGTTACCTTCTTGGTGATTTTCTCCAATCCTTGGTCAAGGTTGGAACATCAAGCAGGTCCGTGTGAATCCTTCGATTCTCCTTCGACAATTGTCCGAAGTCCACTCAGAGACCATATTCCCACGACTACGTCCTTGAGTCGTGGTGAATCGAATGCTACCAAGGTCCAGGTTAGTCTGATGGAGACACCAAGTCAGGCTAGCCTGCATGCTACTGGTATCATAACAAAAGCAGGAGGAAGTCAGGGGAAACCTGGACCTTCCAAATGAGTAAAACCTGCCCGAAAGGGAGTAGTTGCAGAGAAGTGCATCTGGATTCAAAGGCAAGCACCTCCTGCTTCGGGCCCTGCCAACCGGAATCCTTGGGTGACAGGTAACCCTGTGCCTATTGTGAATAGTGGAAACGGTGTCTCCCAAACCTCACCACCCACTGCCAGTGAAGAAAATGCGAATAAGCCTTCGATTTTTGGATCTGTGCTCTCAGATAAGAAAACGTTCCAAAGGCACATAACTCCTGCCAGAAGGACCTTCCTTAAGTGACATGCTGCTGAGCGCTTCATGGACAAATTGAGTAAGGAGCCCCCAGAATTACTAACCTCTGAGGAATTTGCTTCCCTCAACTGGGCCAAATCGTATTTGGCCGAACAGCCCAAGCAGCCCACTGTGGCGTCAAAGAGCGCGCCTAAACGGCAACGTTCGGAAGAGGGGGAGCAATGGCACGGCCAACAGCCCGGCATAAACGTCCGAAGCCATCAATGAATGAGTCCTATAGTGAGGCGGCTCATGCGAGCCATCATTAACAGTAGGGAAGCTGATTGCTCTATTTTCCGGGAGAACCGGAAATTAGTGCAGAAGAAGCTGATGGGAGAGTCCTAAGGGAAAACCTAGGCCATTCTCCTCAGTGTGACGAAGTTGGATTGTATCGCGCGTTAAGCTCATGGCCTGCTCAAACGAGCGATCGGTTTTGCTTCTAAAGCAGGCAATCGCGCATTTGGAAGGCCAATGGGAAGATGCTAGACTCGACGTGGTGTCTCTTGATCCATGTCGGCCTAAGGCCATTACCCGGCTGCGCTGCTCCTCTGCTTGATTGAAAGAGGAGTGGAACTGGCACTAGTTCAGGGACCCTGGATAGTTGGTAACAGGGTCTGTGACTACGTGCGGAGAACTTCAAGCTGCTACATGTTACGTGGTCAGGTAAGATCAGATCGTGCATTGTGGCAAGCAAGAATTCATTCTATCTGATTACAGCTATGAGGGATACGGTAGCTGCGGCCTGGGAGACCGGATCTGGTACCATTTTTGTGGTATCGAGTTACACGGCCCACGACTATCGCGAACCTTCACCGAATGAAAAGGTTCGTGTCTTGACAAATGCGGAAAGAATGGGCAATACGCCACTTATTATTGGGGCTGACGCAAACGCACACCACTTGCTTGGGGAAGTACGGACACGAACGAAAGGGGTGAGTCTCTTTTTTTGGTTTAGATATAATGAACACTGGTAGAGAACCTACTTTTGTAGTTTCGAATAGAAGGGTTCTTGATGTTACCTTGGCCAGTTCCAGACACTAGGATTTGGTTAGTGGATGGAGGGTCTCTGAGGAATGCTCCTTCTCTGACCATCCGTATATTGATTTCGAAATTGAGGTCAAGTTGCCTGGGACTAAGTTGTTCCAGAACAGGAGGAAGACGGACTGAGTTGAGCATCGCAACATCCTGTCTCGAACTTTTCCGGATCCTCTGAATATAAATAGTTGCCGCGACATCGAGACTTCTGTTAAGACCTTGATGGAAGCTTTCGATAGGGCAACTTGTGAGGCAACGGCTATTTAATGAGGCTATGAGGGGGGGCCTACTGGTCCACTTGTAGATCCTCATAGAACAGATTTGAAAACCAGATTAGAAGTGAAAATCTTGGAGACCCTTCTGCAGCAGTGTAGAAGGACACTCCGAGACTAGCCGGTTGCAAAAAATCTTGGCAATATCAACGGCTATCTCTGGTTTTATTCAAAAACGCGGCTACGAGACCTTGATTGTCTTGCTGGACGTACACTTTCCGGGCAGTTTTCCTATGGGGAGCGTCACATGGACTACTCACACGATCATACCGAGTCCCACGTTCCAATTACGGAAAGTGGGCTGAGGTGGGTGTTGTACAACTTTTCCCTGTACAAATCCCCTGGCCCGGATGGAATTATTCCTGCCGATCTTCAGAATAGTGCTGATTTGGTTATTCCTTGGCTGATGGTTATCTATAAGGCATGCTTGACATGGTCTTACATTCCTGAGCCTTGGACCGTATGCAGGGTGGTATTTATTCCGAAGGGGAGTAAAACCTCCCGCACGGGTCCAAATGACTTCAGACCCATCAGCCTATCTTTTTTTATTCTGATGATTCTGGAAAGGTTGGTCGACTTGCATCTTCGCAGTACGATAGAACCTGACCTATTATCTGTGTCCCAACATGCCTACACTAGAGGCAGATCTATTTAGACTGCACTTCACACGCTTGTGGGGTATATTGAAAATGCCCTCGAGCACGGGGAGTTTGCTCTTGTAGCATTCCTGGACCTTTAACAATGTGACACCGGAGGCGATAAGGTCGGCTCTGGTGGCACTGAATTATCATAATTGGTCTGTGGTAAGATTCATAGGGAGACTCCTGATCAACAGGGTCATTGTCTCCACTACGGGATCAGACCGTCTACAGGGTGACTGAAAGGGGCACCCCAAAGGGGGTGTTCTTTCATCTCCCCTGTGCAATTTGACAGTTAACACTTTGCTAGTGAGACTTGATTTTAATAGATTCAGGACTGTAGGGTATGCGGATGATGTTGCTGTGGCTATGACGGGAAAATTTCTTTACACAATGTCGCAGCGCCTGGAGAAATCCACATATTGCAGGATCTTTGATAGGGCTCTGCGGAGTGCAGCACTGATGACTACAGGTGCGCTCAAGTCCACTCCTTCGAAGGCCTTGTTTGTACTACTGAACTGGCTTCCAGCGGACTAGGCTAGGCAGATGGCGGGCATGCGGCCATCTTTAGGTATTTGGATACGATTCCTGATGGGATAGATTATTGCACACCCAAACCCTTCGTGGATAGAATGTTCTCCGTGTCCAATTACCGGGTCCAATTACCGGTTCTGTTGAGATATACACGGATGGATCAAAATCCTCGGAAGGGGTTGAGGCAGCATCTTTATTCCTGTATACAGGGTGGAGGAATCCTTTAAGCTGCCGGACCATTGCAGTGTCTTACAGGCGGAGGTCTCGGCGATATAGAGGGTAGCGGACTCTATCATCAGAAATGAGGAGGTTGACCACTCAGTTGGGATGCCACTCTCCTCTTGCAGACTTATGGTCCTGTGATACATGTTGTGTAGGGCACAGCTACGGTAGGGGATGATGAGCCCACGTGCTCTGTATCAAGGCAAATCTTGTCCCTGTATGATCGGGCTCGCTCAGAGTCTATTGTGGGGATGCCGCGACTTAGCCTGCGAACTCTTATGGCTGTGATTACTGGGCACTGGCTGGCGTGTGCAAAGGCTAGGATATTGGGTCTACCTACTGACTACTGTGGGGTTGTCAGGATGAGGAAGAGGCTTTCGAGCACTTCGTGTGCCAGTGCTCGAGTCTTTCGGACTTTAGGATTGCTTTCCTTGGCAGTCCGTTTCTGAATGCCTTGTTGGATCTGACTGATGTGAATATCGGCAAGATCTCTTCATTTGTGAATGCGTCTGGTTGGGTCGGATCGGACCGGGACGCGGACATGTAGGTTATTTATTTTCTGGATTACTGATGGGTATTACAGTGGGATCAATATTGGACCGGGGTGGGCTGGACCATTGTCTGGCTACCCGTCGTAACTAACTACACTGTATGCAAGGATTACAAAGTTCCTAAACTACAGCAAAAAACGTTATACTACAAAAAATTTACGGATTAAAAATATATGTGCCGCATATTTAACGCGTCAAAAAAGTCTGTAAGAAAGCAATTTTGTAAGGAGAGAATATTTTAGTAATCGGTTTCTTTTCGGATGAGATTTTCTACCATTTCTCTGTCTTAACAGATTTTTCTTTTACAAATAGTTGTTTTTTGAATTTGATGATCAAAATACTCCACAAATGATGAATTTATATACGGGTATTAGGAAGGAAGCAATTGTTGCTTGGAAGTGCAAAAAAGAAACCATCATTGTCTTGTTAAAGGAATCAAAATTTTTACACTTGCGATTTCTTCACATTGGTTACCGAAGTGTTTTTTTTACTTTGTTTAAATAATCTAATTTAATTCATGTGATTTGTATGAAAATGAAACTTCCGCAATACATTCTCATACTATTACCAAAACCTCCACCGGGCTTCACTGTGGACATATAATTTTGTTCTAAAAGTTCTTCGTACGTTTTTCTTCAACATATTTTTATGAGTTTTTCCTGACCAAACACTTGAAATTTTATTTCATCGCTAAATAGGACAGTGTTCCAGAAAGACACACATTTTGGTTATATCTTTTAAAAAATTTGGAAGTCACTTTTAAATTACTGCTAGTATGAAAGACTTCTTTATGTGAAATCCTTCATAGGCACCATTTGGATGTAGTTCTGGCTAGCATCTGATGTATGTAGCTAAAATATCTTCAGATATTTTAACATCACTTTGATAGATTTTTGCTTTCACAGTTCTCGAAGTTTTACCATCATTGTGAAAGTTTAGTCAAAGCTTACGAATATCAATTGAAGTTAACATAAAGAAAATAAAAATATTTAAATTTTAACTTAATAAATAATCTATATAGATAATAAGCAAATATGTGTTTTATAATCCCTTTTACGCCTGTACTGTTGTATTGTTTTTGAAAAGGTATATATGGATTAAATGTCAATTTTATTCAAATTGGTTCAGTATTTTAAGAGTAATACGACAATCAAATTATTATTAACATACATAAATAAAACATGTATTTTTGTGTTATATATTTTTTACTTTTAAATATATGTGATGAAAGATATGTCCATTAAAAAGGTTTATATATTTCTAGAATGCGGTTGATTATGTTGACTGCTGAGTTTTCTAGTTAATATTAATAATATTCTAGTTAATATAATAGCCTCAAATTTTTTAAATTAAATACGAAATATATCATACATAAATCAAAGTACGTAATTTCAGCTTTAAAATTTAAGTTTTTAATTTTGTGAAACCTAAAGAAAAATTTGAGTAAGATAAATTATAATTATAAACGTGACATTTAGACTAAAAAGAGCTAAAAATTGATATTTCTTATCCTAAATAATTTTTAGGAGGTTTGATATTGAAATAGTATTAATTCTCATATATAGTAAGTTGTTTTGAAATTTGAATATTTAAGGTAAGATTTTGTTAAAAAATCTGTTTAATACATACATACGTATGTATGTACATGTATAGTCATTATTCTATTTTTAATTTTACAACAAAATTCGAGTTTTTAGAAATTTAAATATAAATCGAATAGCCTTTGCTTCATTTCCTATATAAAGCCAAATCTTGTAAAGTGAGATTACTGCTCTGTAATCTGTAATAATCTTTTTACCTGAAAGCATTAAAAATGGAAAAACCGTTGAAGGAATGCGATGGATTTTTTGGAATAACCATTTTTTTACTTCCTATGAAATGTTACTGCATTTTCTATCATATATTCATTATCTTCGGAAATCCCTGCTATAATTTTATTGCATTTTGCTTATTTGCAGTGTTATTTGCTAATTTGTAAAAAAAAATTAAAAAATTCAATAGAAAAATTTGCAGAAAAGTGGTGTAAAACACCGTCTTTTTCGCTTTTTGCTGTTTGAGAAATTCCTTTTAATTTTTTTAATGGATTTACCATAAATTCATACTGAATTTAGCAATGTAAAGCAGTGCATTTTCTTCAGTCTCAGTGCGTTGGTTTCAGTGATAAGAATAAATTATAAAATTAAATAAAAATTATACTTTAAATTAAAAAAATTCAAAATTTTGAAATTAAAGAAAAAATTTCGTCTAATTTTTATAAAATCAATGAAAATAGAGGGCGAAGCAAAATATGTTTCGGTACAATAAGAGACGAAAACGATGTCGAAATAGCTAATTTCGTTGCTTGTAAAATATGTAAAAATGTAATGTAATTTATAAAAATTTGTTTCATGAAACTATTATGAATGCAGCATATTTCCTCGGTGAAGGTCAAGATGTCTTTCCGTCATATATTTAATATTATATTAATAAAAAAATAGAATTATTAACAATAATATATTTGTTATGAAAAAAACTTTTGCACAATAAATATTATTAAAATGCATAGGACACTTTTTTAAGTCATTTATTTGTTGTCATAAAAATTTTTTATTCGTTCCTTCACACAAACATATATATATATATATATATATATATATATATATATATATATATATATATATATATATATATATGTGTATACATATATATGTGTATACATATATATTATATATGCTAATTATTACGTGAAAATTCTTATTGGTGAGTATATATATATATGTATGTTCAGCATATATATATATATATATATATATATATATATATATATATATATATATATATATATGTATATACTCATCAATACGAATATTCACATTGTTATTGAAAATATCTTGGATATATAAATGAAATATTAAAACCTAATTTGAATATACTTATCCTTAGGAATTTATTAACTTTCATTTTAAACACTCTTCGGTATAAGATCCTAATGATATTTTATACCTATGTAAAACTCAGTATTACCTTTATTTGATACATGGATTCAAAATATTTTAGATAAAATCTATACTTACTAATACAACAAAACGTCTGTCAACCCTATTCTTTATCAGCTGTCGCTGACACATTCGAACTTTTGAAAAAAAAAATACAAAGACAAATTGACTGTTGTTCTTGTTATTGTTTAAATTGTTGTATATAGATTTTCATGTACCTTATTTACTGTGCTATGGAACAAGGTAGTGTTGCCCGTACAACCAATTTTGTTACAAAAACAACAGGTAGTATTTTTTGTGTGTGTTAAGGCAAATGTCAACAAATTTCAATACAAAAATGTCGTAAACAAAAATTTGGTATAGTTAATACTTGTAAATAAGAAATATTTTAGTTAGTTACAAATTTTAACTTTCAATTAATTCGCTCTCTGAACGTCTTTTAATCATAAGCATAAAATATTAAGAGATTTTATATCTATATGATATTTTTTAATGCGTTTTGAAGCATATTTTTTGCAATAAGGTATAATTTAATGATATCCTGGAATTGTTCTATTTAGTAAGTCTCCGCTGTACAAGAAACACTTTTGACAGTTTCTCGAACACAATTTAATAAAAACGAAACAGTCAGCCCATGGTGAAATTATATGAAACAAAACAAAACATTTTCTTGCACAGCAAAAACTTCCTTAAAATAAAACAATCCAACGATATCGTTAAACTACGAGGGCGGATTGATATTGAAGCTATCTAAATAGGAAAAATATATATTTTTTTAAAAACCATTCATTTCTCAACATAATCTCCTTTTAGCTCAATACACTTAGTAAGACGATTTTCCAACTTTTTATACCATCTGAATAATACGATTTTGGGAACTCCTCAAAATACGCATTAGCTTCGGTAATCACTTCTTCGTTTGAGATGAATCTTTTTCCTGCGAGCCATTTTTTCAAGTTTGGAAATAGGAAAAAGTCACTAGGGGCTAAATCTGGACTATAAGGTGGATGATCAACCAATTCGAAGTGGATTTCTCGTAGTTTTAGCATCGTATCTAATGCTGTTTGAGCCGGTGCGTTGTCTTGAAGAAAGAGCACTTTTTTCTTGTAGTCGTTTTTCCTTGATTGCATCAACCAATTGATCCAACAATGCACGATAATATTCTCCTGTGATTGTGGATCCCTTTTCAAGATAATCGATGAGCAATATTCCGTGTGCATCCCAAAATACAGTGGCCATAAGCTTGCCAGCCGATTTCGCTGTCTTCGCCTTATTCGGACCACTTTCACCAGCTTCCACCCATTGCTTCGATTGATTTTTGGTTTCAGATGTGTAGTGGTGGACCCACGTTTCATCAAACGCGGTACCCATCTTGCCGATAGCTTTTTCATATGCAATGTTCATGCAAAATGTTGAACACACGTTCATATGATATGTTCACTATTTCAGCAATCTCACGTATTTTGACTCGGAGATCATTCATAACGATATCGAGGATTTTCTTGATATTTTCTTCAGTAACCACCTCTTTGGCCTTATTGTTAATGGTATTGTTGCAGTGCTTGCTCGGCCCCGTTTAAATTCAGCAATCCGATATTTTACCATATAATCTGACGGAGCAGATTCGGCTTAATGTTTATCAAGCTTTTATTTGTCTCTTTCGCCGTTTTGCCTTTCAAATAATAGTGTTTAATCACTACACGAAATTCACTTTTTTTTAATTTTCCAAGAAACACAAATGTTGCTTACTTCAAACGACTACAACAAATAAACTAATAAATGAATTTGGCTAAAATTTTAACAGCTGACGTTTGACAGATCGTAATTTCTAAGAAGGAAAAAGTTTTTGTGTTTATGCTGCCATCTAGCGCTAGGTAGCTTCAATGTCAATCCGCCCTCGTATATCTTATTGCAAAAAAAATGCTTCAAATCACATTAAAAATAATATTTTAATAAATATGTCTAAATATTTAACGTTTATAATTGAAAAAAGTTCGGAAAACGAAATATATCCAAATTCAAATTTTCAACAAAATAAATTATTTCTAATTTACAAGTATTAACTGTATACAATTTCTGTTTACGTTTTTTATGTGTAAATCATTTGGCATCTACAATACAATGGTGAAATTACTTATAAAGTGTTGTTGAATAACTAATTGGTTTTTTAAGGGGGTGATACATTGGCAAACATTTGTTTACAAACATCGCAAATAGCCAATCGCATACATGGATAACTTACTTTTCCTTGAATGCGATCGACTATTTGCGATGTTTACCAATGTATCACCCCTTTTAGTTATTCCGTAATTGCCAACAGTTTTCTTCTTAAAAACAAATACATAACTTTTGTGAAAATTAGTGAATATGTGTATTGTTTTTAAGGGGGTGATACATTTGCAAACATTTGTCTACAAGCATCGCAAATAGCCAATCGCATACATGGATAACTTACTTTTCCTTGAATGCGTTTTAAAAAAATAAATGAATAAAAAGTAAATAATTCCAAGCTTTTCTTCTAATTTGCTGCCGCTAAACAAAATCCCAACGATTGGCGCATTTGTACATATTTTTAAGAAATGTATCACCAATTAGAAGCGTTGGAGTCTTTTTGATGTGATTTACGAGTCATCATCTTTTTTTAATATTATTTGTCTTTTTTTGAATAAAAACTCAAATCTAATTTTTTATTTATGTTTTTTTTGTGTGTTTTTCTTCTCGCTCATTTAAAATTTTTCAGTTTGGAGAGCTGCTTTTTTATTTCACCACGGGCTTATTTTGACATTAACGTATCACAAAATGCCTTGTTGTTTTTGTATTGTTCTAGAGTGCCACCACCTTATGTAATTTCACCATGTACAATACAATGTACAAAAATATTGTTTGTTGTTTTTGTACAAAAATTAGTTGTTGTACAGACAACTTCACCTTATTGGTACATATAAACAACCAAAAATAAAATATATAGCGAAAAGAATTCAGGTTTTCGAAAATACATATACATAACAAAAATAAACATAATAAAACCAACTCAATTTCTATACAATTACAGGCATATGTAAATAAATATAAAAAAATATAACGAAAACAATAAAAATTTTCAAAAATAAAATCGAAAATACACACATACATACATATTGTTACGTTTAAACCTTTTTAAATCGTTTGAGTTCATTTTTATTGCGTTAAAATAAAATAAAACACTATTTTTATTTTAGTTGTTTTACAATCTGTCTCTGTCTCTATTAATTCCACTGTACTTTAATACACCAAATTCGGTTTTAAAACACTTTTTATTCGCGCCTTAAACAGATTTTACTTCTTGACAGCCAATTTAAAACTAACTAACTCACCAGCCGCAATTCGCCGCTTTTATAGTATTTCATCTTAGTTTAGAATGTTCTAGTACGAACACGAATCTTCGATTTTTCGACGTTAATTCAAACTGGTCTAAAATAACAAAAAGTAACCGATCTATGCGTTGGCAGCACTTTTAAGTAGTACAGATAATTTTAGAAGTTTTTAAGCCTTGACACAAGCCTATACATTTTTTAGCTAGAAGCTCATAATAAGCTCTGACGTGGTGAATTTTGTCTTTAGCATTTTCATTTTCGTACCACTGCCTCCCGCTTAAGCCTGTTCATCCCGAATAGGTTCATTATCCTTCTTCGCATACCTCGCAAGTCGTTCTAAATGTACCACCTTCATTTTGGATAATGGGCTATTGTTCTTCTGGACTCGGTATACCACATCATTTAAACTTTTGATTACTTTGTAAGGTCAATCCCAGTTAGTTTTCAGCTTGGATATAATGCTTTCTTACGCTGTGGGTTGTAGAGTAGAACCAGTTGTCCCTCATGGAAGCCCACCGTATTTGCTGCACGATCATATCTACCTTCACTCTATCGCTGACCATTTTAATACGTGAGCGCACAAATTCGTTAAGTTCGTTGAGGCCTTCCTGCTTTTCAGCATATGTGGTATTTCTCTCTATGGTAGGCTTAATACCACACTCTAAGTCACAGGGTAGTTTTAGCTCAGTCCCAAAAATAATCTTGGCAGGTGATCTAGATGTTGAGTCATGTACAGCTGATCGGTAAGCCAGCAGAAATCTCGGTAGGTGTTCATCCCAATCTTTCTGTTGCTCGCTTACTACTTTTCGCAAGTATTCTTCCTATTGTAACCCCATATAGGCATACCCAGCTGTTCACAAAAACGTTTACAATTGTGTTCGCCTCTTGATTGTGTATGGCATATACTTCCGGCCATTTGCTGAAATAATCCATCACGACGAGAACATAACTATTTTCGGCATTACTGACAGGACCTCGGCAGCTGACCTCGGCTTCTTCTTACTGGACCTTTAACTGCAATACACTGGGTACAGTTTGCTATCTAATCCAGCATTGCTTGCTGAATAAATATAAAAACGTTGTCTTAGTTTTTCCAGAGTCTTTGTCACCCCAAGGTGTCCTCTGCTGGCTCCATTATGGAACTCATTCAAGGCTTCTTTCATTTTGAAGGAAGGCACCACTATAAGGTTGGATGAAGTTTTGCTATCTGCACTTTACCAATGTCGCTATAAGCACCTCTTAATCAACTTCAAACTGTCCCGTTGTCCCCAATACGCTTTTGTACGAGTACCTTCTGCTGATATTTCATTGCGGGTGGGTCGTCTGTCCTCCTCTTTTGCTGATATAATCTTTGTCAACATTGGGTCACTCCTTTGCGCTCCTGATCAGTCTTCGTTTGCATCTATTTGATTTCACACAATGTTTACATTCCAAATTACAAGGCTAGCGTGAGAGAGCATCAGCATTTCCGTGCTTTATGCCACTTCGGTGTTCAATTCTAAAATCATAAGCCTGGAGGCGCTCAATCCAAATTGCAGCAGCCATCTCAGTGTGGAATGATCAGTCCTTAATAGAAAATGTTGGCCATAGAGGTACTTATGGTAATGTTTTATGCATTCCAGCTCTGCAAGTAGCTCACGTTGAGTCACACAATAATTTCGTTCAGGCTTTGACAGCGTGCGGCTATAGTAGCCTACGACTTTCTCCATCCCATTGACCACCTGTGAAAGTACACCACCAATACCATATCCACTGGCATCACTGTCACCTGTGGCTGGATATGCCAAAACCGGTGCTGCACACAATAGGTTTTTTAATGTCTGAAACGCCTTTTCGTGTGACTCACCCCAATGATACGCCTTAGATTTCTTGGTGAGCTCATGTAAACTCGCAGCCACGCTCGCAAAATTAGTCACGAAGCGTCTGTAGTATGTGCAGAGTTAAAAAAAAAACTGCGTAATTCATGAAGATTTTGGGGGCGAGGCCAGTCCTTTACTGCTCGTATTTTATCTTCATCCGTTGAAATGCTATTTGCTGTAACTAGATGTCTCAAATATTTTACCTGTTTTTGGAATAATGCACAATTCTTCACGCTTAATTTTAGTCCAGCCATTGATATTCGTTGCAGACCTTTTGCTAGTTCTGCCCATCACTATTATGTCATCGAGGTAAACCAGACAAGTCTTCCAATGCAGTCCTTTTAGTACGCGCTCCATAGGCCGCACGAATGTGGCCGGCGCATTGCAGAGCCCAAATGTCATAACTTTAAACTGGCACAAGCCACCGTTCGCACTGAAAGGAGTTTTCTCCTTATCCTTTTCTGCGATCTCTACCGCCAATAGCCACTTTGTAGATCTAATATAGAGAACCATTGTTCCAGCTAACGTGTCGAGCGTATCGCCAATCCTTGGTAGCGTGAAGCCGGTTTTTTAGTGGCATCATTTAGCTTCCTGTAGTCTACGTAGAATTTTCTTTTTAACTAAGACCAAAGGAGAGCTCCAAGGTCTCGATGATGGTTAATTACACCGCTCTTCTCCATTTCATTGACCAGCTCCTTAACCTCATTACGCTTCGCCAAAGGTATACTTCTTGGTGCCTGTTTTATCGGTTTCACTTCTCCAGTATTAATTTAATGTTTGACTATAGCTATTCTACCTTGACTTTTATTTTTCGAGGCGAATACGCAGGCGTACTTCTTTAGCAGCTTTTTGGCTTTATTTCTTCCTGAAGCTGCTAGACCTGCTACGCATTTCTCTACGTTTTCATAAAATACCTGTTGGTCCTTGACCCACATATTGACAGGTTCCGGCTGTTCGCTGTTTATTACCGCCTCAACTGGAGCACATTGGCCTACCTCAGAGTTTTCACAAATGAATTTTTCGTAACCTGATAGATTGAACACTTTCACTGGGACTATTCCGTGTTTGACGATGGCCTTTGCAATTAACAAATCCATCTTAATTTCTGCTGGTTCTACCACCCACAAGCGGTTGTTCTCACATTCTCCCTCCATTCGCGCCCATATCATTGATTCAGTCTGAGGTGGTAATTTTTGTCGTTTGACAGCAACTAATCTTTTAACGTTCAGTTGATGCTGGTATCCCACGTCAAGAGATATATCTACATTACGCCAACTCATTATCTGTTGCCCCATATTCAAATTGATACCATGGACTATCATAAACTCGGCACCAATAATAACCTCGTCTACAATATCGGCGACAATAAAAATATGGCTTACAGTAATGTTCGCTATAGTCACTTCCACCTCAATTTTTCCGTAGACGGTGGCAGACTCCCCAGTAACTGTTCGTAGTCCGATATTAAGTTTCTCACACTTTTCTTTCTCTACATCAGGTCTGATTATAGACTGTGTCGCACCTGAAGGTGTACTGTCTGCTATTGATGTACCCGCACGCTGTGAGGTTGCTGTTATTTTTCTGTATCACTGATATGGAGATTATGAGGCCCTCGCTCGTGGAAGCTAGCTCTTGGCACTCAGTGCTAGCTCGTTTTAGTTTAACGGAGATTCTTTTGTTGTTTGATAGTAGTTGGCCCTTTTATTATTTCTCGGTGGTGAAACGGATCTAGACATTTTGCGTGTCGCTTTACAGTTTCTCTCGAAGTGGTCGTCTTTCCGCAATTAAAACATTTCAATTTTGACTTCTGCTCAGTTAGGAGCCACTTTACCACCTCCTCTATTTCGTTTATTTCATCATCTTTCCCTGACACAACTTTCATATTACATACCTTGTGTATTCGCGGCTTTGCGAGCTGTCCCCTGAGGTAGTGCGAACGCCATAGTATCTGCAAACGTTGTCTTTTGTGTTACACTTACAGCTAGTTTAACATCAGGGTCTCGTAAGCCGTTGACGAAGGTTTCGGTCTTGAGATGATCTACTTAGTGGGTGATTTTCCCCTGGATAGGTTAGCTGTACTAACCTCTCGATTTCCATTGCAAACGCTTGTAATGATTCATTAACCTTTTGCGTTCGGCACCTTAATTCCATGCGATACAGCACTCGTTTATGCTCGTAGACAAATTTACGCTGTAGCGCCACCATTAATTCGCTGTAGTTGTTTCTGCAGCTGTCTGGAATAGTTTCGAGAATCCCTGCTGCAGCACAGCACCCTTTAAGGCCAAAATTATTTCGAGAGCCTTCTCTTCATCGTCCCATCCGTTTCTACTCGCCACTGTCTTGAATTGGAATTTAAATACGGATAGGGGTGAGCTACCACCAAAGCAAGGTGTTTTTATTCTGCTGGAAACTTCTGGTATTGATTGTTGATTTTCTCTTCTATTACATTAAATTTTTCGTCAACGGTCTTTTCTATATTTTTCACTTTTGCGTCGACGTCATCAACCCTTTCGTTTACCGTCTCATATATTGCTTGCAGCTTCTCTGTTGTTGCACTCGATGCATCTTCAAATTTCTTTCCAATTTTTGCCAAAAAATTCTGGTTTTCGACTCTAGAAGTCTCGCGTACCTCAGCCAAGAGTTTTTGACTATCGGCTCTAGAAATTTTCGAATTTCAGCTCTACAGGTTTCTAGTAGCTCAGTAAAAGTTTTCTCAAACTTCGTTTCATTTTTCGCCAGAAAACTCTGGTTTTCGGCTCTAGAAGATTCTTTTACTGCAGACAAAAGCTTTTGATTCTCAGCTCTAGAAGTTTCATGTGCAGTGGCCACAGCATTAATTTTTTCTATGAGCTCTATAAGTTCCATGTGCAGTGACCAATACTTTCATTTTTTCATCATAGCGGCCAGCAATGAGTTAGTGTTCATATTAGTTGTTGTTGTGGGGGCACTTATCTCTGAATCATTCTCATCGTCAAATTCGAGAGTGTCGATGTCTATGCTACGTTTCCGAAATTCCTCCAACAGACGTTTCTGTAATTCGGTCTTATTACCAGTTGTTGAGAGTTCCACTTTTAATTCTTGGAATTTCATTATTTATTTATTTATTTTGAATTTCCTATTTACTTTATTTTATATCACAATCCCACTTCTGACACCAAATGTTAGGTTTAAACTTTTTAAAAAATTTTTATTGCGTTAAAATAAAATAAAACACTATTTTTATTTTAGTTGTTTTACAATCTGTCTCTGTCTCTATTAATTCCACTGTACTTTAATACACCAAATTCGCTTTTAAAACACTTTTTATTAGCGCCTTAAACAGACTTTACTTTTTGACAGCCAATTCAAAACTAACTAACTCACCAGCCGCAATTCGCCGGTTTTATAGTATTTTATCTTAGTTTAGAATGTTCTAGTACGGACACGAATCTTCGATTTTTCGACTTTAATTCAAACTGGTCTAAAATAACAAAAAGTAACCGATTCACGCATTGGCAGCACTTTTAATTAGTACAAATAATTTTTGAAGTTTTTAAGCCTTGCCACAAGTCAATACATTTTTAGCTAAAAGCTCATAATAAGCTCTGACGTAGTGAATTTTACCTTTAGCATTTTCATTTTTTTAACAATATGTATGTATGCACATACACAATAAGAATAAAGATATTACAAAATTGATTCAATTTTTTGCAAATAATGGAAATGCATGTATATATTGTTACGTTTTAACTTTTGTAATTCCGTTAAATAAAATAAATAACACGTATGTTGTTGTTTTACTTTATGTGCTTATTTATTTCTGCACTTTTACAGCATATAATTATAACAATAATCTCCAACTTATTTAATATCCGTTTAATACACCAATTTATTCCATAGAGAACTCTTAGTAGCTTTACACTATGACTTCCAAACTATAACTGACTAATGCATAAGGCTGCGCCTTTTATATACAACTAGAGTAATCCCTCCCGCGCTGTTTGTACCCTTTGTGTTGTACCTGCCTTTTGACTGATGTGGATAGATAAAGAAAGCTTAAACTGTTACCGTTCTCTACAGATGCAAAACTCCAATTTTTTTTTCAATGATGGTTTGTATTGACTACCAGTTATTTAAACAAAATTTAGAAACTTCAATTCTAACCATTCTCAGGATATACAAGAATGATTATTTAATTTGTATGGGAGATACCGCGCCAACTTATCTGCTTCCGCCCACTTTTTAACTGATGGTTTGTACTATCTAAGAAGTCATTTAGACTAAATTCAGAACCTTTCATTTTAATCGTTCTCTAGATATATAAAAACCAATATTTAATTTGTATGCGAGATGCCACACCTATTTACTCAATTTCACCCATATTTCGACTGATGATGTGTATGAACTACTAAGTTATTTAAACCAAATTCAGAATCTTCTACTATTTCCGTCCCAAAGATATACAAAAATCAACATTTACTTTGTATGAGAGGTGCTAGTCCCACTTGTCCAATTTGGCCCTATTTTTGACTGATGATTTGTTTGAACATAAAGTTATTTGAACTTAATTTAGAGACTCTATTACCAATTTAAAGATATAGACACTAATTTTATATGGACGTTGTACCGCCCAGTTGAACAATAGAGAAGCCGCACACCAAATGAAAGCTTCCTACATATGATGTTTATATACACAGTTTTAAAAATATTTTCTAACTTACACAAAGCTTAAATGCTGTAACAAATTTCGTTTTCAAGTGAAACTCTAACGTCAATAACTCTCGAAACAATAGAGCTACAAAAACCGTATATACATAAAAACCTTGGTATATTTTATATCATATAGCGCAGACTACAAAGTGCGCTGCAATTGATATATCATGTATATATATATATATATATATATATATATATATATATATATATATATATATATATATATATATATATATACATATATCATATAGCGCATATATATATATAAATACATATATATATATATGTATATATATATATACATATATCATATAGCGCATATATATATATATAAATACATATATATATATATATATATATATATGTATATATATATACATATATATATATATATATATATATATATATATATATATATTATATATATATTATATATATATATACATGTGGCAACACTGCCTAGTTAAAGGAGAAAAACTTAGTCTGGCAACACAGCACATAAAAAAGAGTTAGTTGTTCTCGAAGCCTCTAAAGATAAAAAGACATTTTTTTTCTAAAACATTTTGTACAGTATTATTTAACCTTTTTTTATTTTTTAAATAAATTAATGTAAAGTTAAACAAAATTGAATTGATTATACATATAAACCTTAATTTACAAAGTAATAACGATAATAAAATCGTTAAATTGGTGACCCCGACGTGATCAATTCAATTTTTCTACATGTGACTTGCTACAAAATGCCGGGCGGTAGCGAAAAAATGTTTCCTAACAATAAGTTAGAGAATGTTCCGCAACGAGCTACCAACGTCAGCGTGGACGCTTCCACGGCCGTTCGTTCAACTCCACCCAGTATGACGGCAACAAACATTGAGTCTTATTTCATGTCTTTAGAATTTTGGTTTGCTGCTTCTTGTATCCAGCGCGATCAACTTAAGTACAACAATACATGGCACAAGTACCGCCAGTAAAGTTAAGTGAGCTACGTTCAATTATCGAAGCGACACCTCAGCAAAACAAATACGAATATATAAAAGCCAAACTCATGGAATATTTTGCAGACAGTCAACAAAGGCGCTTACAGCGAGTTTTGTCAGAAATACCCTTAGGGGATATGAGGCCGTCACAGTTATTGAATGAAATGAGGCGCGTCGCCGGAACGTCTTTAAGTGAACATATTCTCGTCGATTTGTGGGCCGCGAGGCTCTCGCCACATGCTCAAGCCGCCGTTATAGCAGCCAAAGTGGATATTGCCGACAAAACAGCTATAGCCGATGCAATTGATGACCCGCTTGGCTTACGCAACATTAATTCAGTAAATGAAGTGAACATTACCTCAAAAACAGCAACATCATCACAAGAGAGCAACGAATTTAATGCAATACAATAACAGCTAGTACAACTCACGCACATGTTAAGAAAGCTCTTAGCACGTGAAACAAGCCGGAAGGAAAGTCGCTCTAGATCACGTTCACGATCTCGTAGTCAAGCGAACGATAACATTAGTGTCAATAGGGATGCAGCAACAACGTGCTGGTATCATCGTACCTATGGCGTTAAGGTCCGTGTCTGTAGAAAACCATGTGATTTTGCGACGGGTAAAGACAACAACAGCAAACAACAATGACTATCCGCTACCCAAGCATCAAAAAGTGGAGAGGTTACTGGTGCTATCAAATCTTACCGCCTCCAAATTACCGACAGAGACACACATATTCGCTATCTTATCGATTCCGGGGCTGATGTTTCCGTGATACCAAAATCAGTCAGCATACTTACGGCCTACCGAAATGCAACTTTTTGCTGCCAATGGTTTACCAATTAGGGTTTACGGCGAGGCAATAGTAAAAGTCAATCTTGGTCTGAAACGTGAATTTCTATGGACCTTCATAATAGCCGACGTAAGCTCACATATTATTGGGGCCGATTTTTTGTGCCACTTTGATTTACTTATCGACCTCAAACGCAAAAGGTTAATTGATAATTTGACGCAAATTCAAGCGGCCGGCATTCTTACGCAAAGCAAAAGTTCGTCAATCAAAGTTTTGCAGTCGTCAACCCCATTTGGGGAAATTTTAAAAGATTTTCCGAAGGTTACTCGGCTTGTTCAACTTGAGACACCTGTTCAAACTTCGGTCGTATATCGCATAGAGACAGCAGGATTTCCAGTTTTTTCACGCCCAAGACGCTTGTCACCTGAAATATTAGCGGCCGCTCGAACGGAATTCGAAAACCTTATTAAGCTTGGTATTTGCAGACCTTCAAATAGCTGTTGGTCTAGTCCGCTGCACATGGTGCGAAAGCCAGATGGAACCTGGCGACCTTGTGGCGACTACAGAGCTCTTAACGCTATAACAATACTTGATCGCTACCCTCTGCCATACCTTCAAGATTTTACCACAATACTGCATGGAAAGACTATATTTTCAAAAGTCGACTTGCAAAAAGCGTTCCACCAAGTGCCTGTCCACCCAGACGATATTCCAAAGGCGGCCATCACGACGCCGTTTGGCCTTTTTGAGTTCGTGTACATGACGTTTGGCCTACGAAACGCGGCCCAAACATTCCAACGCCTCGCATATGATGTGTTCAGAGAACTTGACTTTGTTTTTCCGTATATGGACGACCTATGCATTGCATCGTCATCTCCAGAGGAACACCGAAGGCACTTAACACTTGTTTTTGAACGCTTACAAAAGCACCATTTGGCAATTAATGTAGCAAAATGTGAGCTTGGAAAATCTGAAATTTCATTTCTCGGCCACAAAGTAACACCCCAAGGCATACAACCGCTCCCAGCGCGAGTCGAAGTGATTAGAAACTACAAAAAGCCAACCCAGGTAAATGGGCTAAAGCGGTTCTTGCTATTATAAATTTTTACAGGCGATTTATACCACGAGCCATCGAAGCCCAAGCACCACTTTTGGCTATGATTCCCGGCAATGTAAAAAATGATCGAACACCCTTGACGTGGAGTGAGGAAACGACCACAGCTTTCGAAAAGTGTAAAACACTGCTCGCAGACGCCACCCTCCTCGCACATCCATCTCGAGAAGCAGAAATTTCGCTTTGGGTCGACGCCTCCAACATCGCGGCTGGTGCTACACTCCACCAAGTTGTTAATGGGCAGGTCCAGCCACTTGGTTTTTTTCAAAAAATTTCGACAAATCACAGATCCGATATAGTACGTACGATAGGGAACTCACCGCCATGTACCTAGCAGTGGTACACTTCAGGTATATGATGGAAGGTCGTGCTTGTCACATATACACGGACCATAAGCCCATCACGTACGCTTTTCGTCAGAGACTTGAAAGAGCAAGCAGTCCACAAGCAAGGCAACTCGACTTTATAGGGCAGATTACAACCGACATCAGACACATATCAGGAAAAGAAAACATCACCAACTGGTCCATCCATTAACTTTGAGGAGCTGGCACGCTCTCAAGAAACTGATGAAGAACTTGACGACATTCTTAAAGGTAAATACAAAATGCAACTAAAATCTTTTGTCATTCCAGGGAGTGAAAGCCGGTTGTACTGTGATTATTTCACTGGTCGAATACGACCGTTTATCACATCGACGTTGCGAACAAGATTTTTGCAATCTACGCACAACTTATCAAATTGATGACTAGTGGATCCATATGGCCAAATATTCGACGCGACAGTATAGAATTTGCTCGCAGTTGCATACAATGTCAACGTTCAAAAATAATTCGTCATACAAAATCACCACTTCAACAATATAAACTGGTCGATAGCCGTTTTTCCCACATAAACATTGACATAGTAGGACCGTTTCCTTCTAACGATGGATACCGGTATTGCCTCACTATAATAGACAGATTTAGTCGTTGGCCTGAGGCAATACCTATAGTAGATATATCAGCAACAACAGTAGCTCAAGCGCTCATTTCAAATTGGATAGCTCGATTTGGCATCCCTGCAAAAATAACGTGCGACCAAGGCAGGCAATTTGAGTCACAGCTTTTTAACGAGCTAACTCGGTAGCTTGGTATTAACCATTTTCAAACTTCGCCATACCATCCTCAGGCCAATGGCATCATTGAAAGGTGGCACAGAACATTGAAAGCAGCAATTCTCTGTCAAGACCGAAACAGATGGGCAAAATGTTTACCTCTTATCTTACTTGAGCTACGAACAACATACAAAGAGGACATTAAGGCTTCTCCTGCTGAGTTAGTTTTTGGAACCACGTTACGTATCACAGCGGAATTTTTCGCTCCTCATCCAGAAATCAAAACCGAATCTGAAGTTCTAAATGACTTGCGCAAAGCTATGCAAAATATTCAGTCTCAACAAACTGCGTGGCACGGTGAGACCAAAACGTTTAAACACCCGGACTTAGATACATGTACTCACGTATTTTTGCGTAATGATTCTGTTCGTCACATCCATACGAAGGGCCTTATCAGGTAATTGAACGATGCGAAAAATGTTTTAAAATCAAAATCAATAGCAAAGATGTGAATGTGTCTATCGACCGACTCAAGCCAGCATATCTAGTGGATGAACCGCGTCCCGTAAGAAGTAATGAGAAATTACATTCACCGGCTAGTACAACACAAACTGTAAGACAACCTACACCAACAGAAGCAACTAAAACCCAAGAGTTAGCAAAGGACAAGCAAATAGAAACACCTAAAACACAGCGGTTTACTAAGGCCATGCCAACACGAACAGCTAAAACACAGTCTACAAGAGAGTCTTCAAAAACCTTTACACATACAAGTTCGAGTCACATTCCGACTTTAACAACTCGCTCAGATCGTTACGTGAGATTTCCAATTCGTTTCTTATGAGCTCGGTCCAGTCTAGCCGGGGAGTACTGTTGCAACACTGCCTGGTTAAAGGAGAAAAACTTAGTCTGGCAACACAGCACATAAAAAAGAGTTAGTTGTTCACATTTTTTTCTAAAACACATTTTTTTTCTAAAACATTTTGTACAGTATTATTTAACCTTTTTTATTCTTTAAATAAATTAATGTAAAGTTAAACAAAATTGAATTGATCATATAAACCTTAATTTACAAAGTAATAACGATAATAAAATCGTTAAATATATATATATATATATATGTATATATATATATATATATATATATATATATATATATATATATTTTATTATATATATATTATATATATATATATATTTTATTATATATATATTATATATATATATATATATATATATATATATTTTATTATATATATATTATATATATATATATATATATATATATAACTGCACTGCATGATATATATATATATATATATATATATATATATATATATATATATATATTTCACCTTTCAGTTGTCTCATTTCAGAAAACATCAATTGCAGCGCATTTTGTAGTCCTTTGTATATATATATATATATATATATATATATATATATATATATATATATATATATATATATATATATATATATATATATATATATATATATATATATATATATATATATATATATATATATATATATGAGACAACTGAATATATATATATATGAGACAACTGAAAGGTGAAATATATATATATATATATATATATATATATATATATATATATATATATATATATCGATGAAATTACTTCGATTGAAATTTTTTTAAAATTTTTATTTATGTAGTACAAGAATAATGTATGTATGTAATAAATATCATAAAAGATTTACATAAGTATGTACAATTTATTGTACATGTATTTATTCATGGTAATTTAAGCATTTGTAAAATAATACAAGTAAAGACATTAAGTATTTGTTGACAAGAGTATGGCAATCCGTGATGGAACCAACTCTACTTTCATTTATGGTGGACGGTGTGTAGATATCAATGTAACAGTAAGGTGATAGACAGGGTCAGACAAGCCGATGTTCGGATCACCGGTGTACTTCGCTCCACTCCAACTAAAGCTTTATATATAACTGGCTTCCCATCGACCTTTTTCTGAAGCAGGGGGTTAATTTGGTGGCGGTAAGGCTAAGTGCAGTTAACTCCTGGCCCAATCTGGATTTTGGACATGCTACGATTATTTGGGATCCCAGACATCTTCAGATCGATTACAGGGTCATAATTTTCTCGATAGGAGATTACACTTTGATATACCCACGAACGAATTTTGGTCTGACGGATGGGAGTTCTCTCAGAAGTCTATACCGATGGCTCTAAGATGCAGGGCAGAGTGAAATGTGGTATATTCGTGAAGAATTCTGTTACAAGACTGCCTTATAGGTTGCCTGACTGTTGCAGTGCGTCACGTCGACGTCTATCCTAGTCCAGGTTTCTTATGGAAATCTCTGTTCATTCGAAGGTAACTCTTATCTGGGTTCCGTGACACAGAGATATCGTCGGGAACTGCGTAGCTGACGAATTGGTCAGCATAGGTGCTGAAATTGATACTTTCGAACAAGGGCCTATCATTGGTGTCCCGATTGCCAAGTTTAAGCTGGATTTCTCCGGTCATGTTTATGTCTCAGCTTATGTCGACTCAATATCGTTGGCGACATGAGGGCACGTGTGGTATCGCCAGGCTCTGCTGGACCAACCGGGAGGAGGCCATACATCCCACAATTGCGGTCCTAATGGGTTACTGCCTGATTGGGACCCATGCCGATAGACTTGACATTTCCCCAAATGAATTTTGCAGGAGTTGTGGTTCCGAAGAGGAGGAGGAGACTGTCTTTCACCTTATGTGTCAGTGTCCCGCTCCTGCTGTCAGACGGTGGAAGTTCCCACTTCTTGTCATCTTTGACTGAACTCTCCAGAATAAAGGTTGCCGCAATTGCGAGATTTATTTTGGAGTCTAAATGGTTTTCTATGGGGACTGCTTGATTCCCGGGTTGGCATTTATTCTTGTGGCAGCATAATGAGCCAAATATGTAGCCTAAGTGGGACTCCTTCCCTTACTTCCACCTTACTTAACCTATGGCACTCCAGTTTATAATGGCTTTGAACGTAAACTGATAGAAGTTCTTGTTTATTATAATTTTATTTGTTAACCTTCAAATCATATGCCTAGAAACTTAATCACTGTCTGCTAATATTAATAAAAATGTACTAATAATAAAAATGTACACAAGTAAAATGCAACACACAGAAAATATGTCAAAATCATACTTTAGATCGCCAAGTATGTTTCCAAGAGTTTTGGCACTTTTTTAACAACCACAGTGTTTTATGGTTATTTTAAGAGCCTACATAATTTAAAAATTCAATGCTATGTCCATTCCAATAACTAACTTAACTCCAAAAATTTTTATAGCTGCTTACAAAAATCTCTTTTTGTTGACCACACATAGTGAGCATCATTATTTTTTACGAGCTCCTTACAATGCGTTATGTTATTAATTATATTTATTTCGATATTGTTTCTCAATTTTGTTTTAAGGAATACGTTAAAAATTTGGATTTGGCTGCTGCGGAAGAGAAAGTAAATTAAAAACAAAGTTGGTTAATTTATCAAAACTTTTCTCATTTAAACCGCTTCTAATTGAACTAACTTTATCCCAAAATAATTCGATGTTTAATTCCGTTGAAAGATTTGTTCCTGTTAATCGCAACAGATATTGATGATAATGTGTGATAATAATACAGGACCACAGTCTATAAGATTAGAAAATTTTAAAACAAGGGACAATACAGAAAGTCTTCTTTTTTATACCATCTGAATAATACGATTTTGGGAACTCCTCAAAATACGCATTAGTTTCGGTAATCACTTCTTCGTTTGAGATGAATCTTTTTTCTTCGAGCCATTTTTTCAAGTTTGGAAACAGGAAAAAGTCACTAGGGGCTAAATCTGGACTATAAGGTGGATTTCTCGTAGTTTTAGCATCGTATCTAATGCTGTGTGAACCGGTGCGTTGTCTTGAAGAAAGAGCACTTTTTTTTGTTTAAATGTGGTCGTTTTTCCTTCATTACATCAACCAATTGATCCAATAATGCACGATAAACCTCTCCTGTGATTGTGGATCCCTTTTCAAGATAATTGATGAGCAATATTCCGTGTGCATCCCAAAATACAGTGGCCATAACCTTGCCAGCCGATTTCGCTGTCTTCGCCTTCTTCAGAGCACTTCCACCGGCTTCCACCCATTGCTTCGATTGATTTTTGGTTTCAGGTGTGTAGTGGTGGACCCACGTTTTATCAACAGTTATTAATTTATGCCAAAAATCAGCAGGATTATGCTTTATCATGTCCAAACACCGCTGTGAAGTGATCTGTCGAACTTGTTTTTGTTCAACACTGGGCAAACGCGGCACCCATCTTGCCGATAGCATTTTCATATGCAAATGTTCATGCAAAATGTTGAACACACGTTCATATGATATGTTTACTATTACAGCAATATTACGTATTTTGACCCGGCGATCATTCATAACGATATCGAGGATTTTCTTGATATTTTCATCAGTTCGGCCACGTTTAAATTCAGCAATCCAATATTTTACCATATAATCTGACGGATCAGATTCGGCGTAATGTTTATCAAGCTTTTCTTTTGTCTCTTTCGCCGTTTTGCCTTTCAAATAATAGTGTTTAATCACTACACGAAATTCACTTTTTTCCATTTTCCAAGAAGCACAAAAGTTGGTTACTTCAAACGACTACAACAAATAAACTAATCGATGAATTTGGCTAAAATTTTAACAGCTGACGTTTGATAGATCGTAATTTCGAAGAAAGAAAAAGTTTTTGTGTTTGTGCTGCCATCTAGCGCTAGGTAGCTTTAATGTCAATCCGCTCTCGTACATGCATACATTTTGGCTTTTGTACCGATAAATATTTTTGAAACATCAATGTGATTATTAATATTTTTAAAATCAGTTTCAGTGTTGTGTATTAAATCTTTTTTGATAAAATTGCTCAATATGCTTGAATATAAATACAGCAATCTTGAACTTTGCTACTGAAATTTCTTATTAAGATTTTTTATAATAGGCAACACATAAAATAAAAATAAAAAGTGCATTTAACTTTATTTGCCACACTTTCCGCAAGTTCAGCTGCTGCAACGCCGTTCACCTCATAGAAACTAGTTCTAAAATAAAATTTTAAACTATTCTCCTGTTCTACAATTTTAGAAACTACACCATCTAAGGAAAACTATCTTTCTTTAATTTTTTTGGGGCTATGAGAAAAAAATTGATATATTGCGGCACAAACTTTAAATATCCTTTGAAGTTTTTTACAAGCGTAGCTGCAACAAAGATGAAGAGAGTGACATGTACACTTCAAGTGAAACAAATCTACTTCATTTGAAAGAAAAGTTTTAAGCCCGGTAATAATGCCTGCCATAACGTTGGCGCCGTCTGCTGCCAGTCCAAACAATATTTTATTAGTATATTTTTAGTATATTGTTTGTTGAAAAAATTTGTGTTATTTAGTGCAATCTAAACGAAACATTTTTTCAAAGATAAGTTGTGGTCTCACCAACAATTAAAGAGAACTTTTTCTTTTTTTAAATGGATATTGTATTTTTACGTCTTAACCTTTTAAAACGTTAAAGCTCTTTTTAATTACGTTAAATAAAATATTACTCGAATTTGTTCTTTTATACAGTTCTTTTTATTTGTACAATTTTACTTCATACAGCAACTTGAACTAAATGCACAAATTATTCAACACTTTTATTTACGCCTTAACACGACTTTACTTTATGACTGCAAAACTATAACTGAACTAACTATGTAATGCATAATGTGACGCCTCTTACCTACAAATGCCATTACTTCCGAATGATCTTGTTCTTACTGCAACATTCGATTCATTTCCGTTAATTCATATGTAATACCCAAAATAGGTACGGTAACACCGTTCAATACTCAATTGGTAACACTCTTAATATCACAAATTAAGTAAGGCATAACCAGGGTGGCACATTCACAGCCTTGACACAAACCGTAGACGAGAATCATTGTTTAAAATGCACTGATATTTTTATTTAGTATCTTCTTTAGACATTATTTATTTTATTTCTTTAGACATTATTTATTTTCATAATTGCCTGCTTTGCAATGCATTCGGCTATTTTAACAGATTTTGTTCTACTACATATAATAAGCTTGGCAATATTTGAATCTGGACAATATTCTGTTAGTAAAGCTGGTAAGTAGTCCATAAGAAAGAATGGTAAAATATGCGTTATGCAAAATATTATAAATGTCAATTCGGCATTTCTGTTCTTTCTCCAACTCTATTTCTAATATTTCTTAACGACTTTCTTTTTCTCACTTTTAATCCTATCTTCTCTTTTGCAGATGACAGTAACATTTGTCATTCATATTCTTTTCATCGTAGGCCGAGCCTTTCGAATATTGGGGCGAAAAGGCGAAATATGAACGACACACTTACAAACGACCTGTCGAAAATCGCTGAGTAGGGTCGACTTTAATGCACGCAAGACCAAGTGTTGTTTTCTGACACACAGACGTGGTGGTGTGTTGTCATCTGTATCTAATGTAGATATTGAGGAATCAGATGCTCTTGATGTTCTGGGCATGAGAATTCACTGTGACGTTCGTTGAAACGATCATATATGTATTTCGAGTGTCGCAAGAAGCATTCAAGAGTCTCGGCTTTTTAAGACGGTGTAAGAATTACTTCACTTCATCTGATTTTTTTAATATTTACAAGACCCAAAATAGAACACACTCTGATGTATGGGCGGGTGCTTCAAGCCCTATTTTGGGGCTTCGCGACCACGTACAGTAGAGAGCGAAGGTGTTTATTAATAACGGTAGGGTAGTCAACTCTATAGATTCCTTAGAGCATCGTCGCAATGTAGTGTGTGTTTCATTGTTCTATCGGTACTATAACGTAATGATTCTGACGAAATTAAGCAACTAATTCCTAGTAATCATATATTTTTAAGTAGTACTGGTATTTCTCGTAGAGCACAACCCTTTGTAGTTGATTGTCCAGTAAATCGCACAAAGCATTATAGGGAGAATTCGTTTTTTGGTCGGACTGTTCGTTTGTGGAACGATCTTTCTGCGAATGTCTTCTCTGCCACTTACGACATGAGCAAATTTACATCGAGCGTCCACAGACACTACTCTATCTATACTCCTTACCACAACTTATTTTCCTAGTACCAGCACAATGCACTACATGGGTAGGGGTTATCCCCTGAGTGCTGGTCTCAAGAGAAAAAAAATTTCTAACTAGTTGACTTTGAGTTTGCTCGTTTTCATAAAATTTTTCCATTGTAAATTACTATTTTTTGATTTCGAGATTTTGCATGTGGCAGATGCTTTTTTGAGCCTTTAAATGTGTATAATGGCTTATTTACTGCTCTGAGCACACAGTTTGGTATATTATGTGTCAGCCTGTCAATTTGGTAGCAGCATTTGAAATAACGGATATGGAAATAGAAAATGGTCGATAATTCCTGAACCTTCCAAGCTGTAGGCAATTAGGTATATAAAGGACTGCTTTACCTACACGTCAGTTAGTTATCGTTTTGCTGTCGCCAGATAAAGACGTGTTATAGCGGAAATAAAAGTGTTGTATAAGAGAATATTAAATTGTTGCAAGCTGTATAAAAATTATTGTGTAGTATATAAAAATATAACTGTAAAAGAACAAAATAAAGCGGTGTTTATTTTATTTTAACGCAATTTAAACGAACTCAAACGTTTTAAAAAGGCTAAAATGTAACAATATATTAAGTATGTATTACGTTGGATAATAAGTACTTGAGATTTTGATATTGTTAAGTTCAGGTTAAACTACCACTTTACGAACTTAGCGCGTCTTTCTTCAGTCATTGTTTATTTTCGTAACAATGTTATACTAGTCGAGTAGACAGCCGAAACAATCAATTGTATTCTAGAGCTATTTAACAGATTTATGATTGAAATTTAATCACTTCCATACGTTAAAAAAATATTTTGGGTCAGAGATACTAAAACGACTACATATATTTACGCTTACATTTTACTAGTTGTTTATTGGTCATTCCAAAGTCGGTGCTGGATTAATGTCGTAAAAAGGATTACAAATAAGGTGTTTGTCTATTACTTATACAGTGATGACTGACCAGTTATTTAGGGACAAGTGTTATATACTGACATAACTATGTTAAACTTTTTTATTAATGTATAGCAAGAGTAAAGTTCTTGGATCCGTGGAGATCTGATATACTTTTTATCATCTGAACCAAAAAAAAAAAAAAAAAAAAAAAAAAAAAAAATGGATTCATTTTAGTATACAAACACTTTTTTGCCCTAAATAGTTGGCCACCAGTGTATATACGGATAACGTCAACTGATTAAAATCGCGGGTGGTTGACGTTTATCAGATTGTTGACGTTTATTAAAACTTAATGTTAAAACATATTGATAGTGTAATTTAAAGCTTCTTTATTGCTTATAAACTAAAATTTAGCAAAAGCAAATACTAAGAAAACAAAAAAGAGCTTCCAATGAGAACAAAAAAGTAGCTGAGTATACAAATATGACTTCATTTCTATACTACTTATGTGGATCACTAAAATAAGTATTCAGCTACTCAATCTACTTGTATATATCATTTAAATAGAAGTCTATAAGTTAATTCAACAAAAATATTTTATTTCAGTTTTGTAGAGTTCAATATTCTTGAATTTTTTTATTTTGTATAAGGAAAACAATAAAATTCCGTAAGTTAACATCACAAAAGTTAGTAGGCAGTAAGTAA
>JAKWBJ010000068.1:0-62500 GCA_023159175.1 Wohlfahrtia magnifica | reverse complement strand
AAACCAGTTTAGTTGGAGCTAACTTAGTAAAGAGAGTTAAGTGTGGATAACCTCTAGTTAAAAAGGTTGTGATCGAACCTAAGTTATAACTACGATCGGGTTGGAAGATCTTTAAGGAGAAAGATTTTTCGAGTAATTGTTGTAGTTTACAAGATTGTAAACAGACGGAGTTATTAAGAATAGAAAATTGTTATTGCTTGTAAAAAGTTACAAGCAGTGGTGCACAAAATTGTGCTGAATAAAGGATTTTAAATAAAAACTAAACACAAGATTTATTTTATTTTAACTCATAAAAACACGTTTTTAAAAAAGGCAAAAACGTAACAATATATACATATAGTTTTTAATTTCTGTTTTTTCCTTTTTCACAGAAAAACACAAAGTGGTTGTTTATAAACTAAGTCTGCGTTTATACAAGCAAACAATTTGATGGGAAACATTTAGTTGAGAAGCAAATCACGGATAGGGAAGAGAGTATCGTTTTTGTCTTCGGTAATCGGCTATACGCTTTGTTATCATTTTCTTTGTTTACATTTTTTGGCTTTACTTTTGCCTTTTTCACGTTTGCTTTATTTTTATTTACAAGTTTGAGAATCAACCAATTAACTTTGCCAAAAAATTTCTTTTATTTAAAAAAAAAAAAAATTAATTATAAATGGGATCGAAAAGTTATTGCGAAATCAATAATATTAATACATGAGAGGGAGTACTTATATAGTGTGAGATCGAGAGATTATTTAAACCGCGTAAAAAAGCACAGGCCTTCAGTGACATGCAAACAATTTTAGAAAAGGAAATGCAGGGTTTATCTCTGGCAGATATTAAAAACAAGTGGAAGAGCCTGAAAAGCCAGTACATCGGAGAGTTGAGGCTTACAAAAAATTTCAAGAAAAGCGGCAGTGGAAGAAGTGAGTTGTATATGCCAAAACTTTGGTGCTTTGATCAACTTTAATTTTTAGAACCACATACCTGCATCATAAGGTTAATACAGTTGTTTTTTAGGTGGAGTATACTACTGCGAAAAGTGGTTCAACATCGCGTGATGAAAGCTGCTACAATATCATTATTGAACCCAGCGAAAAACGTTCTAACGTACTTCATTTAATTTTAACTATAGCAATTAATTAAAATTTTTTAAATATATATACATATATCTATATTACAGAAGAGCAACCTATTCTTTGAAATAAAACGCAACTTTTTATCGTTTAAAGAAATGATACCCGATAAAAAGAAATATGTTCAGAAATACGGCTGGCTGAGCAATCTGGTTGCAGCACAGATGGAAGAAATTAATGTCGAACACCAGCAAGAAGCTGCTTGGGAAATATAATCAGTAATCCAAAAATATATTGAAAGTTTTATCAAGTACCTCAATTCGTCCACATCAAATTTAGTCCACAATTCATCCACAACCAATGACCTGCTACAGATGTCAATGGATGGAGTTTTTAATGAAAGTGATTTTGAAACTTAAAATATCAGGGGTGCTCTGAGAAGCACTTTTTGTCGAAGTGATTTAAAATCACGTAAATGGTGTTCTGTGTACAAAAACAAAAAATTAAATAACGTGATTTTAAACTGGTCAACTAATCGACTTGCGATTTAAAGTCACTCGCTTATTTTACCTTACTATTGAGATTAGAATTAAATACAAATTTTAATAAATATTTTTAATGATATGTTTTCTACGTATTTTATTAATAAAATTAGATTTTATTTTCATTTAAACGTAAATATTTGAAAAATTTCGATAGCACTGTTTGTTTGATGAAAAACATTTTGCTTTATTTGGAAAAATACGTGTTATGCTTTTTCTTCTTTTGTACTCAGCTGGTTTGTTTTTTGGAAGATATTACTGAGGTTGCCAAAGTGGCAAAGTCAAGTAAAATACTAGCAATTTAAGCGCAAAATGAAAACAAATTTTATTTATGACAACAGTGGCATCTTTGGTTTGCATCCATATTTTATTATTTACTTTTATATATTTTTGTAACACAAAAAAATAGATATGTACTCGTATGTTGTTGCTACTTACAAGGTTTCACTTGTATCCATAGAAATTGATAAGTCCCGTAAGATACGTCTTTTAACACGTTCTTCTTTTCATTGCTGTTTTCTTAAAGCAATTAATGCACATAATGCTGCTCCTAGCATTTTTGATAATTTTTTATTTTTATTTTTTACAAAATTTTTAAAACATTAACAATGCGCGAACTTATAAAAGCAGCTATTTTTTCGTGTTTTCGAAAAAATCAAAACACGCCGAATAACGTGAAATCACGTGATTTGTAGAACAGCACGAAAAAGTGACGTGATTTCAAAACGGTTCGTGGTTTGAAATCACGGGATTTTTAGAATACCCCTGTATGTGAACTATATAATGTAAATCTGCGCAAAAATGAAATAAAAATAAACCAACTTTTGCATAAATATTCTTTAGTTCTAAAAAGAAACATGTTGCTAGTATCCTGCGCATTCCCTTCGCCTTCTATGCTTGTCACGCCACTTTCTATCAAATAATTGTGCAAAACAATACATGCAAAGACACTAGCTTGAACAATTTTCAGGCTTTGACACATTGGAATTGGACTCTGAATCTGTTCGATAAAATGCCAAACGCATGTTGATTGAAAGCATTGAAAATTGAAGAGTGATAAGGATAAGGCTTCATTAGATGTTTCTGAAAAGGGAATGCATCGTCGCCGACTATGACGTAAGGAACTCATATATTATTTCCAATTGTAGCGGTATGTGGTAGATTTTTCTCTTGCAGAATAGTATTCAGCTTGCTCTATAGAAATACTCCAGCATCGTTGCTGCGTACGTTGCATCCAACGTCAACAAAAATAAATTTGCAATTAGCATCTACTAGGGCAAACAGCAATTTGCAATTTGTGCATTTATAGTTATGAAAAAATGCCACGTCTGTGCTTTGAGACGAAAACTTATATGTTTCCCATCCAACGCACCTAGGCAGTTGGGAAATTGCCATTTAATTGAAAATTCTTTTGTTATGGTTTTCCAATCTAAACGACCGCCCGGAAACTACAAACAGAATTATGCAATTTGTGCATTTATAGTTATGAAAAAATGCCCCGTCTGTGCTTTGAGACGAAAACTTATATGTTTCCCATCCAACGCACCTAGGCAGTTGGGAAATTGCCATTTAATTGAAAATTCTTTTGTTATGGTTTTCCAATCTAAACGACCGCTCGGAAACTACAAAAGAAATTTTATGAAAATGTACATATTTACGTGTGTATGTACTGGTGTATACCTTTAAATACGAGGATTTTAGGAGCCTATAAAGAGCATTGCACACCTTAGGAACAAAGCTACAAATTGCTGATTTTGACAAACGTGTTTGATAATCCAAACTGATGTAAAGCTCCCTTGCATAAATTATAAACAATTTATAGATATTAACAGCGATACAAAATCACAATCTCATTCAATCTACCGGTGCCAAAAAATCGCAACGTCATAACTAATTTTTCCTCTGCGGGAATTGCACTTCTCATAATAGTATTGGAGCGCTGTGTATCGTCTTTTGGTAACACCAACAAGAAGTCAAAATGTGCTTTAGGAAGCTTTAAGTAGTTTCTGTAACTATCTTCATGTACAAGCAAATCTTTCTTCAAAAATGTAAACGCACTGCATTCCGTTTTCTGTTTCATTCATTCCTTCATCCATTGTCGTTTTGTCCACGCTGGCTGAAAAGCTGTCTGTTCACCGAAATTGTACTAGCCGTGTATATACATATACATATATATATATATATGTAAATACATTAGTATAAATTTGATTTTACATTTAAAAAAATTTAAATACCTAAAAGAATTTGTTTATCGCTATCGTTGGAATCCAACTCAATGGCTTCGCTAATACAGTCCATAATCTCATGTTTTTTTTACTGATTGTGTAGATTTTCTGACACTTGATTTGTTTGCTTTTCGTTTGTTAAACATAAACAGGGTGGCCAGGAATTTAGAAATTCTAATAACAGAGTGGCTTTACAATATTTTTTTAACTTCTACTGAAATCTACAATCTTTTGGTAGAATTCTACCAATAGTGGCAACGCTGCTCTTACGTCAAAAACTCAAATGACAGAAAATTCTCACAAAGAAAAATCACAGAAACACTTTCAAGAGAGAAATGATTTTTTTGTGTCAATTTAAATAGTTTTTATTTTACTTTCTTCGTTTCATGTGCAAAGTTTCTCGATGCTAAAGTTGAAAAAACGAAGCACTGCTTTAAAAAAAAAAACAGCTTAAGTGCTTAAGTATCTAACTTGGCATTAGTTAGTTTTTTAAAAACTTGGTTTTACAATTGAAAACATTATTTTAATTTATTCGCTTTGGGATCATAAGCAAATTTTTATTCTAAATAGAATAAACAATCAAGAATCTTCACTCACACCACAAAGAACTTTGATGATAGCTTCCGTAACTGGGGTCGAAAACATGTTCAGTTCTGCTGGTGTTTTTGTTGCACATTCCTTCACAATTTCAATATTCTTGTATAAATCATTGGGAAAAAACGATTTTCTGTTCACTTAGAATAAAACTTTAGTTATGATTTCAAAGTGAAAAATAAAAAATAATGTTTTCCCCAATAAAAATTTACAGATCAATTAGGACTCGCACTCGAACCATCGGTTCGAACAAATAATGGAATTTGCGCGGACTACGGGCGAACTTCTTTTCCGTGTATGCGTACATTTGTCTCTATAGGCCGGATGCTTTCGCCTTAATTGAGATCCAGGTTTTTGTAAATGCTAATCCACAGGATTTCCATATCCCTGGGTATCACCTTCTATCCCTCTTTAAATTTCATAGTGGCCTTGCAATGCACATTCGCGATGAAATTGTGTACTAGTGCTAGCTACCATTTGGCATGTATGATGCAGAATTTAACTGTCTTTGGGTTAAATTCAGATTCAGGGCACATTTTTTACATTTCGGGTTCCAGTATAGAAGCCGAAATGCGGAAGAGAGCTTATCATTTCTGGCTCTCTCTTTCCGATTCAATATCGAGTATCCTTGCGAATTACCCGAACAATGAAATATTGTTTCTGGTGATTTCAATGTTCATAATTCGTCTTGGTTACGCCATCCAGGCCGCACAACACCAGAAGGCCAATACGTGCGGCGCACAACTGCCTTGAGCTATTAGTGTAAGAACCTACTCACATATCCTGTGTAGATGGGTACCAGAATAACACCCTCGACCTTTTCTTCACTGCACACCCTGAGAAGCATGTGGTTGAGGTCCTGTGTTTTCACCACGAAAAATAAAAGTCAAGGTAGAACAGCTATAGTCGAACATGAAATTAATGCGATTGAAGCGAGACTGATAAAACAGGCACCCAGAAGTATACCTCTGGCGAAGGGCAATGAAGTAAGGGAGCTGGTCAATGAAATGTAGAAGAGCGTTGTAATGGAACCATCATCGAGTGCTTGGAGTTCACCTGTAGTCTAAGTTAAAAAGAAAGATGGCAGTACAAGATTTTGCGTAGACTACAGGAAGTTGAATTATGACAGCTACTCGCTACCAAGAATTGACGACACGATCGACACGCTAGCTGAAACGAAGTGGTTCTCTACATTGGATCTACAAGGCGAATATTGGCGGGTAGAGATTGCAGACAAGTATAAGGAGAAAACTGCTTTCAGTGCGAACGGTGGCTAATGGCAGTTAAAAGTTATACCATTTGGGCTTTGCAATGCACCGACCACATTCGAGCGACTTATGGAGCACTTTCTAATAGAACTCTACAGGAAGACTTGCCAGGTGTACCCCCGATGACATAATAGTAACGTACAAAACTTTCGATGAACACCTTAAAAACATGGTAGAAGTTCTGCAACGAATATCAATGGTTAGACTAAAATCAAGCTTAAAGAAATATACATTGTCCCAATTCTGAGCCCAGAATTTTGAGAACATATGTAATTTTTATACCACTTTCAGACGCTTTTCCTGAATTATTTTTTAGATTAAATATTTTTGAATTAATGAAAGAGAATAATAAAAGTAAACAAAAAGTTGTACACGATGGACAAAAAAACTAGAAACATAATTAACTTGTTTTTAGAAATACATATGCATGTATATTGTTAATAAAAATGTCTTTAGTAAGATCGCTACAAAAATAACAGTATCTTGTGCAACAATTGCAATTATTAAATAAAATATTTTTTTTTAAACAGTTCTAAGTAGAAGAAGTTTAGCTTGTCGTTACATACTTGATTTATGTTTTAATTAGATACGCACTATTCTTTTATAAATGTACTGTTATGTACTGATTTCTTTAATTTCAAATCTGGCAGCCCTATTTGTACATAACTTTTTAGGGTCAATATTACAACTTGCTTTTATAGTTCGAGTTAATAAAAGATAACTTTAACTAAAGTGAACTTTAAAGTCAACTTTAAATATTTTCATCATTACATCCTACCTGTAAAATAAAGGTAATGGTAATTACTTTTGACAAATAAAAAATGTTTAAAATATTTAGTGGGTTTTAATCTGTTATTTTAAAAAATCAAATAAAAATATTTTGTTTTGTTCTTATTTTGTGAAGAAAATAAACAATAACAAGGTGCTTTACGAAATAGGTGGTTTAACTCCATCAATTTCCTCCATATTTAAAAAAGGAGTATAATTTTATTCATAACTAAACGTACTGCAATAATAAATCGTAAAATAGTACGGTTTCTAAGCTTGGAAAGTTTCGAATGAATTGGATAAAAATGTATTTGCTTAAGAAATATAAAACAGATTCCATAAATGTACTTAAAGTAAAGGATACACCAGTTAATAGAGCTCTTTCTTTTCTTTCCAAATCAGATCAAATTTAAAATCGGTTGATATTCACCTCAGGTATTGACTTATAAGTGCATGAAATTACGAAAAACCAAGTTTTACCCATGAGGAAATATCTCAGGGTTAACATCAGACGGGTTGTCAGACACTGGACTAAGAGGTTTCGAATTCAAACAAGCCTCTATTCTTGCAAATATGGTCGAAAATTCTTCAAAAGTAAGTCTTTGAGCATGCGATAACTTCTTCAAGTGTGTCTTAAAGCTCTTCACTCCGGACTCCCCAGAGGCCACCCATATGTAGAGCTCTAGGGAAAATAAAATGCCAATCAATCAATTGGAAGGCGTTCTGTGCGACAAGCTGGCGCTTAATGGTTTCGATAACTTGGGTTCTATCTTTTTTAACTACTAAGACATATCCTTTCGCCATATATACGATCAGCAAAATCAAGTGCCGTGTGAGTGAAAGGGTGATAGGGTGGTTCTCTCAGGGGTAAAACCGCCATAAGCTTCCGCTTATATACGGAAACCGAAAGCCGAAAACCTATAAAGATGTTCCAAATACAGACGAGTGAAACGACCATTATAGGGTAATAGATTCGAAAACCATTTATTATAGGTTAAAGTTGATGACCGCGAAAGTCTACTACGAAGAAATTTTTGAGAATATATAAAGGGGTTAAAAACAAGCAAAGGACTCTTACGGCGTAAAATAGAGCTGTTCTCCAACAAGGAATGCTCGGGGAAATGGGTAGTTTGATACATAATATTCAAACGATCAGTAGCGAATCTAACTTCTGTTTGACTCAATTTATCAGACTGAATATTCTGAGCGGATTTTTCTCTCGGATGTGTTAAGCGATAAAAACGAATATATAGGACAAAACTCGCATGGCACGTGGTAAATCCGAAAACCGACTCAAGAATTCTTTGGAAATCTTCATTTGTGCAACGCTGACTTGTACCAAACGTGTTTCAAGTTGAGTGGTAGGCTGAAAAGATGAACGAGGCCATTCCGACTGTGGGCAGTTCAACCATTCCGGACCTTTCCACCAAATATAGGAAGTACTGAGTTTCCTAGCGATAATAAGACGATTAGACAAATCAGCAGGGTCGTTATGAGAATTTACGTTATTCCAATTATCAGTGCCACGTTAAACGAAACCCGATTTGTTAAAAAGTAGGCCAATGGCAAGGGGGTTTTTGAAGCCAGGACAGAACGCTAGTCGAATCCGTCCAATAGAAGGTTTCCCAGTTGGTAAGATATAACATTTTTGCCAATAATGTTGCACCGCAGAGCTCTAAATGTGGTAAAGGTTGTACTTATCCAATTTTTGTCTTGGCAGCGAGCAAATGGGTGATAATATCACCAGACGGGGTTAGGCCTGTGCTATACAGTGTTGCAGCATATGCTTTCTTAGAAGCATCACAAAATGTATGAAGTTATACTTCAAATTGAGGGTTAAAATTAACCCAACGGGGGATGTTAATCCTTGCGATGGCAGGGTAGCCATAGACAAATGCACGCCACCTGTTCAACGTTATGGGTTTCAAACATTCATCCCAATCGGTTTTGTCTTTTCAAATTTATTGCATAAGAATTTTAGCAACAATTATTTTGGATACCAACCACCCCACGGAATCAAATAGCCTTGTTATTTGTGGAAAAACTAAATTTTTAGTGACTTCAGACAAAGCGGACGTTGGCTTGAAGAAAAATGCTACAATGCTCGCATACCAACGTATACTGGCATCTGACAATTTCTTATAATCGGAATCAAGTAGATGCTCGGGGGGTAAGTCCTCAATAAGACTTTTATCATTGGAAGTGCATTTACGAAGCGAAAACCCAGCCGATTTTAAAACACTAATTTCATCAAGTTACGAATCGCTTCCTCAATAGAATGCAAACTAGCTAAGATTTCGTCCACATATATCTGATTTTACAATATCTTAAAGGCCAAAGGGTGATTCGATTCGCAATCATCGGCCAATTGATAGACAGTTCTTATGGCTAAATAGGGACCACAGTTAACACCAAAAGTGACTGTATTTAACTCATAATGCTGGATATCATCTTCAGGGTTCGGGCAGAACATAATCCGTTGAAACGTGGTGTCATCGGTTCTAACCAATATCTGCTTATATATTTTATCGATATCGACGTTAAAAACAAACCGAAAAAGTCTCCAACGAAGAATCAAAATAGTCAAATCTGACTATAAAACAGGGCCAGTAGCAGAATGTTGTTAAGACTTAATCCAGGAACAAGAAGCATTAAAAACTAACCAAAGTTTAGTTGTCGTACTATCAGGCTTAAAACCAGCGTGATGGAGTAAATAATAACTGGGTTCGGGTGACTAAATGGAGTCACGATCGATTCTCTTCATATGGCTTAGAGTAAGGTATTACTCAATAGCTCGATCATATTGAGCCCTAACATAGGGGTTTTTCATCAATCTAGACTCGTTTCGTACAAATAGGGAGAGAGCACCTCTACGAGATGGACAAAGAGCTGCATATCTTGAAAATTCGGATTTAAAAGTTAATGAAACTGCATATGATAGTAAGTAGTGCAACGATACAGATCCTCACAAAAGCGATCTTCAGGTAAAAATATTGTGGAACTTTGGTACTTTCTCTATTTCTCAGAAACGACTAATTTTCGCATCGATATCCATTTTGCGAAAAACGAAGAGACAGAGGTCAACGGATGTGACTGAGGTATTTTTCCAGTTACAATCCGACCGAAGACTGTTAGTTGAGCAATCAAACGGTTTTAAGAATCCCTTTGCACCTCAGAGCGCATGATTTAATGGTATAAGTATGTCTCTACCCAAAGCAGATCGATAGGAGATCCAAGCGACAAAACACAAACCTTATAGGAATTTGCTGCTTCTGCGCCATTAAGGCCCAGTAGTGGGTTTAGAAAAAGTTTGCAGATCTAGCTTCCGTTGCAGTTTTGTAGAGATAAAAATTGCTTGAGACCTGTCTATCAAAGCTCTAACAAAAATCACAATGTCATCAAGTATTACGTTAGCCTTGGTAGTTCCCAACAAAACAGTAAAATAGGAAGTGGACTCTAGAGTGGTTGAGCAGGGAGGGGACTGTAAACGGGTTGAGCAAGGAGTGAACTATAATTGGGTGGAAAAGTTTTGATATTAACGGGCAGCAACGGATGTCGATGGTTTATCATCGTCTTCATTTTCCCTTTGTGTAAGAGGCCGGAAGGTATCCAAATGACGATCAGGGCTAAATGAGTTAACGAACTAGCTCCAGAACTTGGTTCTTTCCGGGTAGAGGATTCTACACGATAGAGTAACTAATGTCGTTTCTGCTTACAAATATAGCAAACATTAGAGCTATTAAATCTTTCGTGGGAAACGGCCAAACAATTCGTGCAACGGAAAATCCGAATACAAACGAATCGGGTAATTTTCACTGCAGATAGGACATTTTCTTTGGGTACATTAGGACTTCAACTCAAACAGATACTATTAAAATTGAGTTGGCTACTATTACGAGTAGTAGCTTAGGTGAACTTAGTTGGTGTTGAGCTAAGAATGAGCTAAAACTCGTTTATTTTCATATCTATATATGAGATTTCGCCAAGCCATGTCGAAACCATCATTCGTCATGGAGCAAGTGTGACTTATATCTCGGTCCTCATCGTCAGTTTTCTGCAAAAGATAGTTTGGACATTCCTGATGTGAGGATTAGTCCCATATAAGGCCGAAAACATATCTCTAAATGTAGATCAAGAGGCATAATCCACAGAAAATGTTAGAGTCTCACAAGGGAGAAGGTGTGTCGTCAAGAACTCAATAAACAATATACCCATTTGGCCTTGGCGTCCTTGGCCGCCACTTTGACATTTCGGCATTTTCCAAGTCTTCGTAACTGTCACGAAGGACTTCCCACAAACGAGTCAATTCCTGCCGATGGCACAGTATGCTCGTCACGCGCAATAGCCTGAACAAAACTTTTAAAGTCCGCTAGTCGACCATGATTCCTACTAAAAGGCTTCAACTCTGCCATTTCGTTATAATCCGAGGTATTATCAAACTATAAAAAAGCGAATCAAAAGAGTCTTAAAAAAAACTGCCGAAAATTAGCAAAAAAGATTAATTTCGAGAAAGCATAGCGAAAAGGAACCCGAAAATTACAATAAATTTCCAACAAAAGGGATATTTTATCACGAAAAAATCAACAATTTCGTTCAAAAAATTATTTACATTGTGATAAAATTTTACCATATCAATGAAATCATATACATATATATTTTTATTATTAATTTCCTGTAAGGATATATAACTATCCGATACGATGCAAATAAAAATCAATTAATTTAAATATTACACGAAAAAATAAAATGTGTATCAATAGCGGCTTATTTGACTGTGCCAATCTCACACTTACAAAAGTCAATTCAGCTGCTTATTAAAAAGATAAAAACAAATCAACAACACGGCTATATCACTCGCACATGTACGACTATATTTTGTTGTTATATTATTTTGTTTTATTCACAATTCATCATTTTATATTCTTACACTTTTCATACTACAATTTTTATAAATTTCGGCACTAAAATTAAAATACTTTACGTACCTTATAAAAATTACGTATATAACGAAACTTTGTTTAACAATAAAGCTGAAGGGTGTGGCTCGTTTAAAACCGACTCATCCTTTCGCCTTAATCTCCAAGAGGCTTGATCTACGATCAAGAGAATATGAATGTTAAATGTTGCTGTCATTTGCATGAGAGGATTATAGAATTAGAAGGGAGTAGAAAGTCGTTAAGAAATATTAGAAAAACAGTAGGAGAAAGAACAGAGCCTTGAGGTACAACTGGGTTTATCCTGAACTCGTCGGATAAGACCCCATCCATAACCACTCTTATAGAGCGATCTCTGAGAAACCTCGATATGAATCAAGAGAAGTAACTACTGACACCAAATGCATTAAGTTTTGAAATGAGTGCCTATCAAACACCTTGAAGATATCCAGAGCTACAACTTTACTCTCGTCAAAACCATAAATACACCTGTTCCACCTTTCTGAGAGCAACGACAGCAGGTCACCAGTAGAACGACCCTTTTAGAAACCGGGCTGATATTCGCTTAGCAAAACGTTGGACTCCAAATATTTAACAAGGTGGTGATTAATCATACTCTCCATAACTTTAGAGAGTGCGGGACAAATTGCTATTGGGCGGTAGTTGTCAGTATTACTAGACTCGCCAGTTTTAGGGATTGGCGTTACATTATCAACTTTCCAGCAAGATGCATAAATATCGGCACGATATGACGCACTGAAAAGGTGAGCTTTAGGACTAATGCTAGAATGCCATCCGTCCCAGGTGACTTGTTAGGGTTAGATTTGCTAGGATCCTTTTTGCAAACATTTCAGCCAAAAGGTTTTCCTTTTCAGCTGGGTTCGTGAATGTTTGGTCGTTTCTTATAAGGACATGAACCGAACTAGCGCTGTTCCTCAACCAATGAACAAAATAGTTTACTTCCCTGCAGAAAAGTAAGATCTTAAACATGAAAGCGCAGCTCGTATAGAACCTTTTCGTGTCTAAGTAATGCGGCACATGAAAATATCGCCAGCTTGCGCAGCCAATCAGTATAGGCAATTTATTATTGCAATATCAACTGAAGAACTTCCTCCCTGGTTCAGACTGCCATTTAACGCGACAGATTAAACCAAGATTTGTTTTTAGGTTTAATCAAAAGCTTTTTGGATGGGATAAAATCATCCATCCCCAGCCATATTATATTTACCACCATTCTCAAAGCAAGCAAACAACAACAAAAATCATAACATAAACACACATAATTATAACACTTGACAAATAATTAAGATTTTAAATATAATAACAACAACAAAATTTAAGAGAATTTTATTAAAAACACACTAGAAAAACAAAGAACATAACAATAATTGCAACAACTCTTGACAAGGCAGTCCGTAATAAAGAATTGAGGAACAACAAAAAAATAACAAAACAACATAAAATAAATAAAATAAAACAACATAAAAAAACCAACAAAAATTCAACGAAACAATTTCTCAAAAGAGAATTGTGGAACAAAAATAACCAGCAATCTTAACGGAACATACAATAACAATATTAAAATAAAACAAGAAAATACATCATCAGTAAGAACGAAAACAACAATATATTAATAACAGAACAAATTATTGAATTACCTGAAAATAACTAATTCGAATACGGGCAAGAATAAACATCCGCAAAATGAAAGACTGTTTGATCCATAGGGGAGAATTTAATTATGTGTCCTACCATCGGCAATAGTGCTTTCCCTTCCCCTCAGTATTCCTTTCCAAACCTTTGGGTGCGAAACACTTGGAGGGGTTGCAGTTGGATTATTCAGTGGTGAAGGTATAACACTGGCTGCTGAATAATCAACCAGCAGTAACCCATTTCCTTGTCGTACGCATTCAGAGGGGGTTTGTTTGATTTTTGTTTACTCGTGGTTATTTTATATATTTATTTTTTCTTTTATTTGGTTCAATTTACGTAATGGCAGGACGCTTTCGGATTGATTTCTGCAATGTACGTGGGCTACGGGCGAACTTTTTCTCCGTGTATGCGCACATTTGTCTCCATAGGCCGGATGTTTTCGCCTTATGATCACATAAGGTTTCTGAAAAGGCTGATCCACAGGATTTTCATATCCCTGGGTATCACCTTCTGTCCCTTTTTAATTTTCATAGGGGTCTTGCTATGTACATTCGCAATGAAGTTGTGTACCAATGCCAGCAACCTCTTGGCATGTATGATGCGGAATTTAACTGTCTATGAGTTAAGTTCAGAATCAGGGCACATCTTTTGCACTTCGGGTTTTTGTATAGAAGCCCAAACGCGGGAAGAGAGGTTACCATATCTGGCTTCGACTCTCTTTCCGACTCAACATCGAGTATCCTCTCGAAATATCCGAACAGTGAAATTGTTGTTGCTGGCGATTTCAATGTTCATAATTCGTCTTGGTTACGCCATTCAGGCCGTACAACTCCGGAAGGCCAATACGTTGAGTTATTTGCCGCGCACAATCACCTTGCGCAATTAGTGAATGAACCTACACATATATCGTGTGTAGATGGGCACCAGAACAATACCCTCGATCTTTTCCTCACTACACACCCTGAAAAGTATGTAGTTGAGGTTCTTGAACCTCTCGGAAATTTGGATCATTGCACAGATTCTGCCTCATTCTCGTCCACCGCTCTCCGCAAGGTTCCACCCATGGCTACGGAACGCTCTATTTTTAACTACGAGGATGCTCGTTGGGCTGAGCTGAACGATTTTTTTGGGCATTTTAATTGGAAACTTTGTTTCCTTGACTCAAACGTCGATGCCATGGCAGAAATGGTGGTGAATATAATAAGGCTAGGGATGGATATTTTCATCCCATCCAAAAAGCTTTCGATTAAACCCGGAAACAAATCTTGGTCATTCGTTAAAAGGCTGAGGAACAACACTAGTTCGGTTCCTGCTCTTATAATGACCACTCATTCACGAACCCGGTTGAAAAGGCAAACCTTTTGGCCGAAATGTTTGCAAGTTTCTTTGTTTCTTCTTTTCACTTCTAATCCTATCTACTCTTTTGCGGATGACAGCAACATTTGTCACTCATATTCCTTTGATCGTAGACCGAGCCTTTTGGAGGTTGGGGTAAGAAGGATGAATATGAACGTCACACTCACAAGTGACCTGGTGAAGTTTTCCGAGTGGGGTCGTGCGAACAGGGTCGATTTTAATGCACGTAAGACTTAATGTTGTTTTTTAACACACAGGCGTGGTGGTGTGCTGTCATCTGTGTCAATGGGTAATGTGGATATTGAGGAATCAGATGCTCTTGATGTTCTGGGCATGAGAATTCACTGTGACGTTCGTTGGAATGATCACATATTTCAAGTGTCGAAAGAAGCATTCAAGTGCCTTGGTTTTTTGAGACGGTGCAAGAAATATTTCACCCCATCTGATCTCCTTAATATTTACAAGACCTATATCCGTCCCAAAATGGAATACAACTCTCATGTATGGGCCGGTGCTTCAAAGTCTATTTTGTAGCTTCTCGACCGCGTACAGGAGAGGGCGAAGATGCTCATCAATGACGGTAGGGTAGCCAACTCTATCGATTCATTGGAGCACCGTCGCAATTTGGCGTGTGTTTCATTGTTCTATCGGTACTATAACGGAATGTGTTCTAACGAAATTAAGGAATTAATTCCCAAAAATCATATATTTTTACGTAGTACTCGTATTTCTCGTAGAGCGCATCCCTTTGTAGTTGATTGTCCAGTAAATCGCACAACGCATTATAGGGAGAATTCGTTCTTTGGTCGCACTGTTCGGTTGTGGAATAATTTTCCAGCGAAAGTATTTCCTGCCACTTACGACATGAGTAAATTTAAATCTAACGTCCATAAACACTACTCCCTCTGTCCTCCTTCCAATAAGCTATTTTCCTAGTACCAGCACAATGCACTGCATTAGTAGGGGCCATCCCCTGGGTGCTGGTCTTATATAAAAAAAAAGTTTCTAGTTAAAATGCCCAAAGAAAAAGCTCAGCTCAACGAGTATTCCCGTAATTAAAAACAGAGCGTTCCGTAGCTGTAGGTGGAACCTCACAAAAAGCGGAGAACGAGAATGAGGCAGAAATTGTACAATGATCCGAATTGCCGAGAGGTGCAAGAACCTCAACTACATACTTTTCAGGGTGTGTAGTAAGGAAAAAGTCAGGGTATTGTTCTGATGCCCCTCTACACACGATATATGTGTAGGTTCATTCACTAATTGCGCAATGTGTTTGTGCGTGGCAAATAACTCAACGTATTGACCTTCTGGTGTTGTGCGGCCTGAATGGTGTAACCAAGACGAATTATGAACATTGAAATCACCAGCAACAACAATTTCACTGTTCGGATAATACGCAAGTATACACGATATGAAGTCGGAAAGAGAGTCGAAGCCAGATATGGTAACCTCTCCTCCCGCATTTGGGCTTCTATACAAAAACCCGAAGTGCAAAAGATGTGCCCTGTTTCTAACCCAAAGTCAGTTCAATTGTGCACAATATATGCCAAGATGTTGCTGGCATTTGTACAATTGCGAATGTACATAGCAATACCCCTCCGAAAATTAAAAAGGGACAGAAGGTGATACCAAGGGATATGAAAATTCTATAGGCCAGCATTTTCAAAAGCCTAAATCTCACATAAAGCGCAAACATCGGCCTGTAGAAAAAAATGTGCGAATAAACAGAAAAACTTCGCCCTTTTGCGTGGGCTACATTGCAGAAATCTTTTCAAAAGCGTTCTGCCATTACACAAATTAAAACAAATAATAAAAAAAAAATAAAAATAAATAATAGATAAATAAATCAAGAGTAAGCAAAAATCAAACAACCATTTTTGAATGCGGACGACAAAAAATTGGATTACTGCTGATTGATTATGCAGCTGCCAGTGTTATACCTTCGCCAATAAACCAACAGCAACCCCTCCAAGTGGTTCGCACCTAAAGGTTTGGTGGAGAATAATTGAAAAGGGAAAACAATAGGACTGATGGTAGGGGACATATATCCATATGTATGCAATTAAATTTGTCACAAGTGTATGTTTTTTTATATTAGTGTTATTGCTGTTTGTTCCATTTTTGTAAGCTTTTGTTGTGTTGTTATTAATATATAATATAATGTTACGTTTTTACCTCTTTAAAAACGTGTATGTATGATTATGTTGATCGTGCATAAACTCTTTGGGGCTTTCTGGAACCAATCCCGATGTACATACAAATGCCTTCAAATCGCATTTACATTTTCCAATGCATATTTTTTTTCAGAGATTTTACAAACTCTGGAAATGGATTACAGTATCTTTGCTTGCCTTCGGCTTGATATTTGTTGAGCAATCTATTCAATTTAAGCAATAAACTATTTTTCGGTATTATTTCCATACCAAGTTTTTCCCAAATTTCAATCAACTTATTTGTTACTTGAGTAGTGAATGATCTATAGAAAACCTTTTTTTGTTGTTTTTAGCACATTCGCTCAAGTAAAAATAATATCTCAAGATATCCAGCTCGGTTAGTAAATTAAGATCAGTCAAATCAGAAAACGCACCAAAGAGAGTAACATCATCCTTGGGTTTATGAGGTTATAGAGGTTGGTGGATTCATTTCGCTGAAAAAATAAAAAGGCAATACCTTAAATTAAATATAGCTTAAACCAAAGATCATAATCAAGAGTTTTAAGAAATTTTTAGTTGGCACTCACCATCCTGTTATAAACATAAGTAGCAACATACTTATTTGTAATTGTATGAATAGTTGTTAATGTTAAAAAGAAACGAACTTCCATATAAAGGGCTATGTTCAACAACATTATACTGTAGGTTCATCAACGTTAATATGGAAATGTTTATTTGTTTCTTTATAATTATTATTTATTGTTACTATTATTATTTATTTTAATTACCCACATGGTGCGACATAAACACTACTTTCTTAGGCTGGGATCACACGATTGCCTTAAATACATCAATCCGAAACAAATTTTATTGTGACAAATTAGTGCACAATAATAACATTGTCACAATTAAAAATTCTGTAATCGCACGGTTGTCTTATTTTATAGAAAATTTATTGTCACAAGATGGTGTGAAACGATGTATTGACAATAATTGTCCTAAAATATTTATTTATTTAAATTGGAATATAATTACAAATTCTATTTAATTCCCTAAAGTAAAGATGATTTGTTCTCCAAAAAATAAAAATTGCATCGGCTTTGATTATCGGGTGCCCGCTTGATAAAAAAAGTAAAAATAATGAAAAAAGAAACGGTGAAAGTTTGTGATGCAATTTATATATAAATAATTAAAAATTTCATATATATATATATATATATATAGTATACTATAGTATATATATATAGTATACTATATATATATATATATATATATATAGTATACTATAGTTCGGTATATATATATATATATATATATATATATATATATATATATATAGAATGCTATAGTTCGGTATATATATATATATATATATATATATATATATATATATAGTATACTATAGTTCGGTTGCCATCCATAATAGACCCATTAATCAATTTTCTGTCGTCTTTCGACAATATAATATTCGACACGAAGTCGATATGACAACAACAATCATAATAAGCATGTTTAAAATTATACAACAGCACTCATATGTCTGTTGGGCAACGAAACTATGTATTGTGAGAGCATACTTTAATACTAACATTAAATTTACAAAAGTGTCAGGTGAATTTCAATATAGTTAACGTTGGTAAATATGTGTATATTCTGGAAAGCTGAATGAAAGCATTCGTTTTTGCTCAGTATTCACGCATTCGTTGCTTTTGCTTTTCATACAACAACAATAGATCCGTTTCTTCAATTTTTAGGTAAAGTTCGGTAAATTTAAAGTAATCAGTATTATCTCTCGATCAGAGAGAAAAATGTACAGAAGTACGCGAACGCAAAAAAACAAATAGTTTACACAAAACACTTCAATATTATGACAACCCAAGTAACACAAAAATTAGGGTTGTGTTTGATTTTTTATAAATTCGTGAACATTATTTTATTCCCATTATATTCCATGAAGGAACATGGGATCCTATATATAGATTCGTTGAAAAGGCCTACAGTACAGGAGGAAGTTTTCAATAGTAGGCAGTTATTAACTAATGTGTTGAAGTGATACCGTTGTAGAAAAATTATTTTCTTTTTCAGATGGTCTGACCTGCGATTGAACAGAGAGACCACTTAGTTGATAGGCGGGTGTCTTACCTACAGGGCTGCCAGATGAAATTTCGAAAAATCGTCAAAGAAATTGTAACAAAAACAATTAAGTTTTTAGTATTTTCAATTTTTATTTACAGTACCTATATAGTACATATAATAAATTATATGTTTTTAATGCCTTCTTGTTACGTACAAAAGAATACCTCATTAGCCAAATCGATTAACCCCATTTTTAGAAATTTGTTAGATAGTAATGTGAAATATGTGCTTATTTTGTTAAAAAAAATTACGTATTATTCTTGGATAATTCTCCATGTTTTTGTTGAGGTTATTTGGCAACCATATAGAAAGCTTCAATATTCTGTTCGAATTTTTTCTTGCTACACTATTAAGCTTCAGTTACTACTACAACTACTTTATTCTGTTCTCGACCTTATTCTTTATTAAAGTGCGAAATACACTTTCAAGCAGATGGAGACTGCATTGCAGTAGTATTAGTGAAATTTTTATGTATGTTTCACACCGCACACCGACAAAGCTGGAAGCAAAATCAAAACTTTTCATTTTTCTTTTGCTTGAAACAGCTGACTGAAAAGTATATGTCGTTGCTTGTCAATTTTCATATTTTCTGCAAATTTATAGCATTAACAACATCGGAGAACGAAAAATTTGCATTTATTTTTTCGAATTTTGTGGCATAAAAATGGCAGAAATTCAAAAGAAAACTAAATTATTGAGCTATCGGAAAAAAAAATCGTCAATCGTCATTTTGACAATTTTTTAACAAAATTTTGGCAAAATGACGATTCATCGTCAAATCTGGCAGCTATGCTTACCTACCATACCACAATGGCACCAACAATTTAATTTAATTAACAACAAAAGTTTTTTAAAATAAAAATTAGCTATTAATTGTCCACAATGAGTTGTGTAACAATTTTTTTAATACAATTTTTTTTTGATTTATCGAAAAATATTTTTTCTTTTATTGTTATTATAGGATTTTTCCCTGGCAGCCTTTTTAAATATAGAAGGTGCCTTCAATAAAGTTGAAAGTAGGGCGATCAGAGAGTTGTCCAAGATTTTCTCGTTAAGTGGATCGTCAGTGTGTTTAAGGTTTCTCTCGATCATCAGTGAGGTCATTCAATCGATGGTTGGTAGACTTAATATTAATCGTTCCAAATCGGAAATATAATCTACATGAAATATGAATTGGAGATGTTTGAAGTATCCAGGCTGAATTAATTAACTATCTTATGGGGCCAAGTATTTTGGAGTTTTCTTGGATAGGAAACTAAACTGGATGGAAAAGGATGAGTAAAAGACTTAACGCCTTCTATGCGGTTAAATCTTCACGGATGACTCCAATACCGAGGAAAGCACGGGTGGATCCACCTTGTTTACAGTGACATTAGACTGTCCTTTATACATCCGGACGAGTGTAGCGCCTTCTGGACAGAGGTCTTTGCTATTCATACCGCAGCCGAACTCATTCGCGACTTAGTCGCTGTTGGAGAAACCGTAATCATCTATATTTACAGTCAAGTTGCTTTTAAGGCGCTGACTGCGTGCTGCGTCAGCTCAAAGCTATTTTTACTGTGCACTCCTGGATGTGTGTCAGGCTGTGCTGGGTTCTTGAATATAGTGGCAAGTTGGGGAATGAGACTGCCGATGAGCTGACAAGATCGGGTGCGGCCAAAGGTATTGAACTGATGTATGCGTTTGTCAGACCACCGCTTGAGTTCTTTATGAGCTTAGTGGATGATTGGACGCGTCGTAAAATGGAAGAATTGTGGAGTGGTAGAGGGTCTCAAGGTCGCTTTGGCCTAAGCTCGACCGCTCTAGGACGAAATAGTTTCTTAATCTGAGAAGGAAGTCAATTAGGTCTCTGATAGTTTTCAGACTGATCATTGCGCTTTACGGACAAGGACTGGGCTATGGGAAACGGGCACACCTTCTGCCGAGTTTGTAGCGTTGTAGGTGATTCAGCGACAGTGGAACATATTTTCTGTCATGGTTCGGCTCTCCAGAGGCACAGGTTCAGGCTGCTATGTCAGGGATATTTAGTGGTCTAGATGAAGTTGCGTCAGCCAGAGTCTGACTTGGAAATTTATACGTCGAGTATAGGTAGGTCTGCCAGATTTAAAATAAAAGAAATCAGTACATTATTGAAAAAATATAAAATTTTATTAAAAACAAAATTTAATTTATAACGATAAACAAAACTTATTACACATATTTGAAGTAGCTTAAACAATACATTTTAAAGCTACCTGTTAATTCAATAAGTTGCATATATTTATCGCTTTTTTGCACTTTGACTTTTAAAAATTTCGTAATTCAATATAAGTATAGAAAACTGTTGAAAATAACATAAAAAATAAAAAAATTTATTCGAGAAACCAATATATGGCATCAACATATCAAAAATATTTCAAACATTTAGCCACAGCTAAGCGCATTCTGGTCTGGAGCAGCCCAAACAAATTTTTGGGAAAAAGTACATTTTAAAAATGATGATTGAGGAAAAATTTGTATGGGGTTTATTAGCTTACACTTTTCTTAGTTAAACTGCATTAGATTTTTTTAATTATTTCGCGATTGACGAAAGGCGGGCCGTTAAAGTACAAACTTCAAACTGAAAAAAAATATGTATAAAATTTAATTTTAATTCCACCTACTTTGAACGGCTATAAAATATGAGTGCCATCAATTTTATTATTATTTTTTACGTCAATACATATATACTAACGCTAATTTAAACTACATGAATTCAAATAATACGATGGCTGTACGACCAATTAAAAAAAAAAAAAAAAACGAATTTATTATGATCAAAAAAATCAACATTATTATTGAAGGCTTGGATCTTTTTCCGGCAAGGGTCCACAAACGTATTGTTATATTGGTTATTTAGTCCAAAGAATATAGTTTTCAATTATGGTAATTTCGTTCTGCCCAACGCTGTCCACCAAAACACTTTTTTTAAATTTCACACATGCTTTTTTAAAATATTTGTCTTGTTTAATGCAAGTAAATAATACTGTGCGACAAATAAACACCTGGGAGTTGATTATATTTTTCTGATAGGCGACATCGAGTACAACAAGAATCTGTGTTTGAAATTTTTTAAACACCTCGAAAATCTTGAGCTACGGATAAAAACCGGTTTATCGTAAATTCATGAACTTATAAGCTTATAACGTATTCGAATATTTTCCAATATTAAGAATATTATCAGCGAATTTGAAAGAAGAGAAATAAACCTTGTAATTGACATATATTTCGTTTAAGTAGCCTTGAGGAATATCTGTATATTTCTCAAGCAATTGGTAGAAGATAATTAAAAAAGAATCAAAAAAAAAAAAAAAATTTTAAAAACGTTTAGACTACATATACTAAAGCATGGTGGTTGTAATTACAATGATAAATGTACCTCCAGGGTATTTTTAGGCATTACAAAATTTCAGCAATAATGGAAGGATTAAAGTCAACCATATAAAAATATAAAGGGTCCGCCATTTAACGTTTTTTTTCAAATAGTGCTTATTTCGTGAATGGTAACACTTAGCTCATGTCTGATTTGCCAGTTAGCTTAATCATTCCGCTGAACGAATATGGTTGTTTATACGCTTGAACAACGCTGGGAATATGGGCCTGCGATCGACTTACAGAAGATGCCGATTTTGCCAAAAAAATCATCTTTTCAGACGAAGCTCATTTTGATCTTGGCGGGTATGTTAACAATCAAAATTGTCGCATTTGGGGCACAGAAAAGCCGATACACCCAAGACCAGTCACTGTTTGGTGCGGATTTTGGTCCAGAGGCATAATTGGGCCATTTTTCTTCAAAAATGGGCAAGGTGTAGCATTACAGTCAATGGCGATCATTATCGGACCATGATGAACGAATTTTTGTTCACAAAAATTGAAGAGGAGGTTATTAGCAACATTTAGTTCCAACAGGACGGTGCTACCGGCCACACAGCCGAAGCTACACTCGATGTTTTGCGCCCTGTTTTTGAAGATCGCATTATTAGCCGCAGAGCTGATGTCGTTTGGCCGCCTCGGAGCTGCGATTTGACACCGTTGGACTATTATTTGTGGGGTGTCGTCAAAGATAAGTGTTACGCGAACAAGCCAGAGACAATTGACGCTTTAAAGGACAATATTCGTGAAGCCATTGGTGAAATACAGCTGCACACAATCGATAGTGTGCTTAAAAATTGGACCGATCGTGTAGGCTACTGCATGGCCAGCTGAGACAGCCATTTGAATGAAATTATTTTCCATTATTAACCGGAAGGATTGTACTTTCAAATAAAAAAAGAAATTTGAGAAAGTATTCAGTAATTTTTTTGTAGCATTTTTGAAAAAAAAAATAAAATAAAAAAATATATAAATTAAAAGACATTTTTAACTTTCTTTTAATAAATTCAGAAACGGTGGTCAGAGTTACTCGCAAGACAAACATATGTTTGTGCCTTAGGAAGCAAAATATCTATTTGCTTCATCATCTGATGAGGTTGATTTCTACGTAAGCAGTGACGAAGATACTGATGAAACACAAAGTTAAAGCATAATAATATATCCTTAAAATAGCTTAAAATTTTTAATAAAACAAAATATTTTATTTTATTTAACATTTTTCTTTAAGCTTTTCAATAAAAATGAAAGTTTTTTGATTCATTCTGAATACCAAGACCACGACATTTCCAATAATACCAATATCTTTACCTAAACTCATCGGTTTAGTTGATTCCACAAGTGGTGGTATCCTGCTACTCGCATGCCACGAATAAAATGAACAATGTAGGCCTCCAAGATGTCAGTTGTTGCTGGTTTTTCAGTATAAGCCAGTGACTTAACGTGACAACACAGGAAATAATCGAGAGTCTGGTTTCATTCCATATGCGGCAATTTTGTTTAACAAACCCATTAAGCCAAAAATAAGCCTCAACGCTGAATATAATATTGCCTCTGTAAGTGGCTTGAATTGATGACTGATTTTCAAAGCAAATCTGGATAATTCGTCGTTTGTAACAAAAATTTGGTTTCACTATCAATTAGTTCTTAAAATATTGTATCAACAGTTAATTCATCTCTTTTCTTCACTTCAAAACATTAAACTAACTATCAGAATCTAAATTGAAAACACTAAGATTTTCATATTTATTATTTTTCATCTCCACTTGTTCTCAAAGTTACAACAGTTACTACAGATGTGTTCCATTCCCTTCAATTTTTTAGTGCTCTATAATAAACAGAACCTAAATTATGCACAATACCCAAATAGGCTTCCTATGTTTCTTATTGGAATAATTGCTGCACAATTTTCGTAAAGTTAAGCTAAGTCAACGTACTGGATCATTCAATTTTTTAGCTCTACAAAACACTTTTTTGCATTTGACGTTAGAAAATTCTGCACAAAAATCTGTTAAATATTCTAATTTAATAATATTTTCACAGAATACTTACCGAATACCTTTATGATAATTCTAGAATACTGGGTCCTACCACAGGAAAAACCAGCAATTTTAAAATCAAGAGCTTGATAGTACGGTTTGCATCAATCCGAAACAAATTTTATTGTGACAAATTAGTGCACAATAATAACATTGTCACAATTAAAAATTCTGTAATCGCACGGTTGTCTTATTTTATAGAAAATTTATTGTCACAAGATGGTGTGAAACGATGTATTGACAATAATTGTCCTAAAATATTTATTTATTTAAATTGGAATATAATTACAAATTCTATTTAATTCCCTAAAGTAAAGATGATTTGTTCTCCAAAAAATAAAAATTGCATCGGCTTTGATTATCGGGTGCCCGCTTGATAAAAAAAGTAAAAATAATGAAAAAAGAAACGGTGAAAGTTTGTGATGCAATTTATATATAAATAATTAAAAATTTCATATTTTAAGGCAATTATAAATACCGTATAGATACTTGTTTTTTTTTCAGAAAGAAATCAATTCAAAAATAAAAATTGGTGATTACTGTTTTTTTCAATTGTCACTCAAGAATACAATAAATATTGGTATATTTTTGGCATTTATATTGGTGCATGATTGCCGATAAATCTTTCATACGATTGTCGCACCAGGGCTGCATTTGATTGGAATAAATAAGCTCAATAATATTGTGAGTTGCCCTATGAGCCAATGAATTGTATAATCACGCGATTGGCATATAAAATACACTAATTATTGATGCATTACGACAATCGTGTGATCCTACCTATATATTTGACATTTGATAACCTATTTATGAACATAAATAGGTAATATATATATACATATATATATATGTCGTGTTGTATACTTTTAAACATGCTTATTATGATTGTTGTTGTCATATCGACTTCGTGTCGAATTTTATATTGTCGAAAGACGACAGAAAATTGATTAATGGGTCTATTATGGATGGCAACCGAACTATAGTATACTATATATATATATATATATATATATATATATATATATATATATATATATATATATAGTATACTATATATATATATATATATATATATATATATATATATATATATATATATGTATATATATATATATATATAGTATACTATATATATATATATATATATATATATATATATATATAGTCCATCCATCCATAATAGACCCATTAATCAATTTTCTGTCGTCTTTCGACAATATAATATTCGACACGAAGTCGATATGACAACAACAATCATAATAAGCATGTTTAAAAGTATACAACAGCACTCATATGTCTGTTGGGCAACGAAACTATGTATTGTGAGAGCATACTTTAATACTAACATTAAATTTACAAAAGTGTCAGGTGAATTTCAATATAGTTAACGTTGGTAAATATGTGTATATTCTGGAAAGCTGAATGAAAGCATTCGTTTTTGCTCAGTATTCACGCATTCGTTGCTTTTGCTTTTCATACAACAACAATAGATCCGTTTCTTCAATTTTTAGGTAAAGTTCGGTAAATTTAAAGTAATCAGTATTATCTCTAGATCAGAGAGAAAAATGTACAGAAGTACGCGAACGCAAAAAAACAAATAGTTTACACAAAACACTTCAATATTATGACAACCCAAGTAACACAAAAATTAGGGTTGTGTTTGATTTTTTATAAATTCGTGAACATTATTTTATTCCCATTATATTCCATGAAGGAACATGGGATCCTATGTATAGATTCGTTGAAAAGGCCTACAGTACAGGAGGAAGTTTTCAATAGTAGGCAGTTATTAACTAATGTGTTGAAGTGATACCGTTGTAGAAAAATTATTTTCTTTTTCAGATGGTCTGACCTGCGATTGAACAGAGAGACCACTTAGTTGATAGGCGGGTGTCTTACCTACAGGGCTGCCAGATGAAATTTCGAAAAATCGTCAAAGAAATTGTAACAAAAACAATTAAGTTTTTAGTATTTTCAATTTTTATTTACAGTACCTATATAGTACATATAATAAATTATATGTTTTTAATGCCTTCTTGTTACGTACAAAAGAATACCTCATTAGCCAAATCGATTAACCCCATTTTTAGAAATTTGTTAGATAGTAATGTGAAATATGTGCTTATTTTGTTAAAAAAAATTACGTATTATTCTTGGATAATTCTCCATGTTTTTGTTGAGGTTATTTGGCAACCATATAGAAAGCTTCAATATTCTGTTCGAATTTTTTCTTGCTACACTATTAAGCTTCAGTTACTACTACAACTACTTTATTCTGTTCTCGACCTTATTCTTTATTAAAGTGCGAAATACACTTTCAAGCAGATGGAGACTGCATTGCAGTAGTATTAGTGAAATTTTTATGTATGTTTCACACCGCACACCGACAAAGCTGGAAGCAAAATCAAAACTTTTCATTTTTCTTTTGCTTGAAACAGCTGACTGAAAAGTATATGTCGTTGCTTGTCAATTTTCATATTTTCTGCAAATTTATAGCATTAACCACAATGGCACCAACAATTTAATTTAATTAACAACAAAAGTTTTTTAAAATAAAAATTAGCTATTAATTGTCCACAATGAGTTGTGTAACAATTTTTTTAATACAATTTTTTTTTGATTTATCGAAAAATATTTTTTCTTTTATTGTTATTATAGGATTTTTCCCTGGCAGCCTTTTTAAATATAGAAGGTGCCTTCAATAAAGTTGAAAGTAGGGCGATCAGAGAGTTGTCCAAGATTTTCTCGTTAAGTGGATCGTCAGTGTGTTTAAGGTTTCTCTCGATCATCAGTGAGGTCATTCAATCGATGGTTGGTAGACTTAATATTAATCGTTCCAAATCGGAAATATAATCTACATGAAATATGAATTGGAGATGTTTGAAGTATCCAGGCTGAATTAATTAACTATCTTATGGGGCCAAGTATTTTGGAGTTTTCTTGGATAGGAAACTAAACTGGATGGAAAAGGATGAGTAAAAGACTTAACGCCTTCTATGCGGTTAAATCTTCACGGATGACTCCAATACCGAGGAAAGCACGGGTGGATCCACCTTGTTTACAGTGACATTAGACTGTCCTTTATACATCCGGACGAGTGTAGCGCCTTCTGGACAGAGGTCTTTGCTATTCATACCGCAGCCGAACTCATTCGCGACTTAGTCGCTGTTGGAGAAACCGTAATCATCTATATTTACAGTCAAGTTGCTTTTAAGGCGCTGACTGCGTGCTGCGTCAGCTCAAAGCTATTTTTACTGTGCACTCCTGGATGTGTGTCAGGCTGTGCTGGGTTCTTGAATATAGTGGCAAGTTGGGGAATGAGACTGCCGATGAGCTGACAAGATCGGGTGCGGCCAAAGGTATTGAACTGATGTATGCGTTTGTCAGACCACCGCTTGAGTTCTTTATGAGCTTAGTGGATGATTGGACGCGTCGTAAAATGGAAGAATTGTGGAGTGGTAGAGGGTCTCAAGGTCGCTTTGGCCTAAGCTCGACCGCTCTAGGACGAAATAGTTTCTTAATCTGAGAAGGAAGTCAATTAGGTCTCTGATAGTTTTCAGACTGATCATTGCGCTTTACGGACAAGGACTGGGCTATGGGAAACGGGCACACCTTCTGCCGAGTTTGTAGCGTTGTAGGTGATTCAGCGACAGTGGAACATATTTTCTGTCATGGTTCGGCTCTCCAGAGGCACAGGTTCAGGCTGCTATGTCAGGGATATTTAGTGGTCTAGATGAAGTTGCGTCAGCCAGAGTCTGACTTGGAAATTTATACGTCGAGTATAGGTAGGTCTGCCAGATTTAAAATAAAAGAAATCAGTACATTATTGAAAAAATATAAAATTTTATTAAAAACAAAATTTAATTTATAACGATAAACAAAACTTATTACACATATTTGAAGTAGCTTAAACAATACATTTTAAAGCTACCTGTTAATTCAATAAGTTGCATATATTTATCGCTTTTTTGCACTTTGACTTTTAAAAATTTCGTAATTCAATATAAGTATAGAAAACTGTTGAAAATAACATAAAAAATAAAAAAATTTATTCGAGAAACCAATATATGGCATCAACATATCAAAAATATTTCAAACATTTAGCCACAGCTAAGCGCATTCTGGTCTGGGGCAGCCCAAACAAATTTTTGGGAAAAAGTACATTTTAAAAATGATGATTGAGGAAAAATTTGTATGGGGTTTATTAGCTTACACTTTTCTTAGTTAAACTGCATTAGATTTTTTTAATTATTTCGCGATTGACGAAAGGCGGGCCGTTAAAGTACAAACTTCAAACTGAAAAAAAATATGTATAAAATTTAATTTTAATTCCACCTACTTTGAACGGCTATAAAATATGAGTGCCATCAATTTTATTATTATTTTTTACGTCAATACATATATACTAACGCTAATTTAAACTACATGAATTCAAATAATACGATGGCTGTACGACCAATTAAAAAAAAAAAAAAAACGAATTTATTATGATCAAAAAAATCAACATTATTATTGAAGGCTTGGATCTTTTTCCGGCAAGGGTCCACAAACGTATTGTTATATTGGTTATTTAGTCCAAAGAATATAGTTTTCAATTATGGTAATTTCGTTCTGCCCAACGCTGTCCACCAAAACACTTTTTTTAAATTTCACACATGCTTTTTTAAAATATTTGTCTTGTTTAATGCAAGTAAATAATACTGTGCGACAAATAAACACCTGGGAGTTGATTATATTTTTCTGATAGGCGACATCGAGTACAACAAGAATCTGTGTTTGAAATTTTTTAAACACCTCGAAAATCTTGAGCTACGGATAAAAACCGGTTTATCGTAAATTCATGAACTTATAAGCTTATAACGTATTCGAATATTTTCCAATATTAAGAATATTATCAGCGAATTTGAAAGAAGAGAAATAAACCTTGTAATTGACATATATTTCGTTTAAGTAGCCTTGAGGAATATCTGTATATTTCTCAAGCAATTGGTAGAAGATAATTAAAAAATAATCAAAAAAAAAAAAAATTTTAAAAACGTTTAGACTACATATACTAAAGCATGGTGGTTGTAATTACAATGATAAATGTACCTCCAGGGTATTTTTAGGCATTACAAAATTTCAGCAATAATGGAAGGATTAAAGTCAACCATATAAAAATATAAAGGGTCCGCCATTTAACGTTTTTTTTCAAATAGTGCTTATTTCGTGAATGGTAACACTTAGCTCATGTCTGATTTGCCAGTTAGCTTAATCATTCCGCTGAACGAATATGGTTGTTTATACGCTTGAACAACGCTGGGAATATGGGCCTGCGATCGACTTACAGAAGATGCCGATTTTGCCAAAAAAATCATCTTTTCAGACGAAGCTCATTTTGATCTTGGCGGGTATGTTAACAATCAAAATTGTCGCATTTGGGGCACAGAAAAGCCGATACACCCAAGACCAGTCACTGTTTGGTGCGGATTTTGGTCCAGAGGCATAATTGGGCCATTTTTCTTCAAAAATGGGCAAGGTGTAGCATTACAGTCAATGGCGATCATTATCGGACCATGATGAACGAATTTTTGTTCACAAAAATTGAAGAGGAGGTTATTAGCAACATTTAGTTCCAACAGGACGGTGCTACCGGCCACACAGCCGAAGCTACACTCGATGTTTTGCGCCCTGTTTTTGAAGATCGCATTATTAGCCGCAGAGCTGATGTCGTTTGGCCGCCTCGGAGCTGCGATTTGACACCGTTGGACTATTATTTGTGGGGTGTCGTCAAAGATAAGTGTTACGCGAACAAGCCAGAGACAATTGACGCTTTAAAGGACAATATTCGTGAAGCCATTGGTGAAATACAGCTGCACACAATCGATAGTGTGCTTAAAAATTGGACCGATCGTGTAGGCTACTGCATGGCCAGCTGAGACAGCCATTTGAATGAAATTATTTTCCATTATTAACCGGAAGGATTGTACTTTCAAATAAAAAAAGAAATTTGAGAAAGTATTCAGTAATTTTTTTGTAGCATTTTTGAAAAAAAAAATAAAATAAAAAAATATATAAATTAAAAGACATTTTTAACTTTCTTTTAATAAATTCAGAAACGGTGGTCAGAGTTACTCGCAAGACAAACATATGTTTGTGCCTTAGGAAGCAAAATATCTATTTGCTTCATCATCTGATGAGGTTGATTTCTACGTAAGCAGTGACGAAGATACTGATGAAACACAAAGTTAAAGCATAATAATATATCCTTAAAATAGCTTAAAAATTTTAATAAAACAAAATATTTTATTTTATTTAACATTTTTCTTTAAGCTTTTCAATAAAAATGAAAGTTTTTTGATTCATTCTGAATACCAAGACCACGACATTTCCAATAATACCAATATCTTTACCTAAACTCATCGGTTTAGTTGATTCCACAAGTGGTGGTATCCTGCTACTCGCATGCCACGAATAAAATGAACAATGTAGGCCTCCAAGATGTCAGTTGTTGCTGGTTTTTCAGTATAAGCCAGTGACTTAACGTGACAACACAGGAAATAATCGAGAGTCTGGTTTCATTCCATATGCGGCAATTTTGTTTAACAAACCCATTAAGCCAAAAATAAGCCTCAACGCTGAATATAATATTGCCTCTGTAAGTGGCTTGAATTGATGACTGATTTTCAAAGCAAATCTGGATAATTCGTCGTTTGTAACAAAAATTTGGTTTCACTATCAATTAGTTCTTAAAATATTGTATCAACAGTTAATTCATCTCTTTTCTTCACTTCAAAACATTAAACTAACTATCAGAATCTAAATTGAAAACACTAAGATTTTCATATTTATTATTTTTCATCTCCACTTGTTCTCAAAGTTACAACAGTTACTACAGATGTGTTCCATTCCCTTCAATTTTTTAGTGCTCTATAATAAACAGAACCTAAATTATGCACAATACCCAAATAGGCTTCCTATGTTTCTTATTGGAATAATTGCTGCACAATTTTCGTAAAGTTAAGCTAAGTCAACGTACTGGATCATTCAATTTTTTAGCTCTACAAAACACTTTTTTGCATTTGACGTTAGAAAATTCTGCACAAAAATCTGTTAAATATTCTAATTTAATAATATTTTCACAGAATACTTACCGAATACCTTTATGATAATTCTAGAATACTGGGTCCTACCACAGGAAAAACCAGCAATTTTAAAATCAAGAGCTTGATAGTACGGTTTGCAGAAACGTAATTTTGGCCATGCATCACAGTGTGGTATATAAAAATAATATCTGCTTCAGTTTTACTTCGACCAGATCCTATCAGTTCAGTTCGCTATCTTTTAGACATTAGAGCTAGAGTGTTTCAGAAAAAAGAAAACAAAATTATATAAAGTTTTGTGCGATGAAAAAAATTTGAAGGCAAAATCAGAACAAAAATAAAAATATAAGTACACTTGCGTACTGATTTAGATGTTATGCATAAATCAGTACATAAAACAAAAATCAGTACATTTACTGATAAAAACAGTACATATGGCAATCCTAGGTATAGGCTGGCTTACTACGTGACGCCCGGTTTTTCTTTTAGGATGTCCTTATTACTCCTTTACTTTTCCTTCCTTTATTTTATTTTTTATACTTATCTTTGTCTCTGCTTTTTCTTTATTTTTCTATTCTTATAAAGGTTTCCACAATGCACCTCCTTTTTCAACCTAACCTAATCTATTGTTTATCACACACACAGCTGATTGTTTTACAATTTACCCAATTTGCTAAAAGAAAAGTACGAGTTGTTTCATGCACGAGAAGAAAAAAGTTACTCTCTAAAAATTTCTCTCATTTACCCAATTTTTGCGTAGGCGATCACTATTTGGTATGGAGTAAACAAAAAGACCTAATATCTATGTTCACATTGTAATGCAGTATAATTTTAATCTTGTGCACAAGTTTATAAAAAACCGATAAAAATTAAAGATCACATTGATGTGAACAAAACGAATTGTGAAGAGCGGCTTACTAACAAACCGTTTAACGGTACTACCACGTGTTCTAAGAAAAAACTATAAATAGTATAAACAAAGATACATACATACGTCCTACTTTAAAGAGTACGAGTACTCTTTTTTACAAAATTAACTTTAAAAATATGAAAGAAATTTTAAAAGTACTCCTTTTTATATCTACATATATACATATGTAATTAATAAACTTACACATTTCTTTATATCCCTTTTATGTTCGTTCTACTGCACCGATTTTGGAAAAATTTATAAATGTAGGTTTATATTCTTTTCTGTGCAGATGTGCACAGTATAAATTTTATATAAACCGGTGGTGGGTTAATACGACTATAAAATTCTTACTAACACGAAAGGTGGAGTTAGATAACTCGTGTGCGAGTTGGTACTCAAGGCTTTTAACGCTTTAAAGAAGGTAAGTTACACAACACGCCTTAGAGACGACACAGAAGTGGTTGTCGAAGAGTCATGAAATTTAGCGCACTTAATTGAATTCATAAAATATAGTCAAATCCAAGGTTTAAAAATTTTCGAAATTAAATATACTAAAAAATTTCAAAAAAATTAATATTTATGTGATTTTGTACAACAATTTCCTGGATAATTTTTAATATTTTAACCAAATTTGCATGAATTTGGAGCAAGGAAACGACAGGATCAAAAATTATGCAATAACTTAAATGTTCATAATGTAGTTTTGTAAATGAAACATAACATTCAAGTCAATAAAATTTTATTTCTGAGTGGAAATAAAATAAAAGTAAGATTTTCCACTTTATAAATTTAATTAATTGTATTAAATTAAAAACAAAAATTTTATGATATCAAAATTTTTAAGAAGTCTATTGCATCAGTATAATTTAACATTAAAAAGTTAGTTTATTTTAGGAAATAGCACGCACAGGAAGACATTTTACTCACTATCACTATATTATCACATTCGGTTCCTTCCAGTTATTCATTACTAGACATTACATCTGTACAGTCTTTTGTTTCATTTATATACTATCTTTAAATCCTGTGGATCATAATTTTTTAAGAGCTGTTTTTGACTGTACATCGAAATCTCTAGATCTAACTGCAAAATCAAATAAACTATTATGTCAGGGCTGCTAGATGAAATTTGCTGAAATAAAATAAATTTAAAAAATATCGTTAATTAAGTTTTAAATAATCGTCAAAGAAATAGTTCCAAACAAACAAGCAGGTTATTAGTGTTTTCAAGCTTTGTTTTCAGTACCAATGTATATAATACATTTAAAAAATTGAACATTTTTAATGTGTGCTTAAAACTACTTACAAATGAATGCCTGATTTGCCAAATTGATTAACTCCACTTTAGAATTTTATTAAATAGTAATATCAAAATACTGTATTGACTCTAAATTATATTATATTCAAAACAAATTTCTCTGATAGTAACTTTTAATACTACGACGACTTATAATTTTAGTACTTTATTTATAAAAATTTTAAAACTATTCTTTGATTATTTTAATAATTGCTTTGTTTAAGAATTTTGTTTTTCAGTTTCAATTATTTTTCACAAAATTTTTTCTATATCACACACCAAATCATGAACAGTCAAAATTTATCAAAATCGGTGTTTTTCATAAATCAATTCACAGATCAAATCTCTAACGATCACAAAACTTTCGTTTGCATTTATCTTTTTCTTATTTGTGTCTAGAGCATAATCAACATGTCACTCATTGTAACGCCGTAGTTGCAACGTAGCTAACCAACCTTTGAGCCACACTTTGATCGATTAGTGGTGACGTACAATAACTTCTTAACTGGTCAATTTAATTATACAATGATGGTTCAAAATGCAAATGTTGAGTTGTGACTGTTTATGATTTGGTGTGCGATATAAATAACTGTTAGCTTTTTTGTTTAGTTGAAAGTTTTGATATAAAGCCACAGTAATTGTATAAATCATACCAAAAAAAAGTAGTTCTTCGCTTAAAAAACGCATGCGTGCATTTTATCACGCTTTATTAAATTGATTGCAAGCAAAACTCATAAGAATTAAGCTGGTTGTCTCAACTATAACGAATTGTTTATACTTTTAGAGCTGCCAATTGTTCATGCTGCAAAAATCTTAATTTTAGAGGCAAAAAACGTAAATTTTTAACAAAATTTTTTTATTAGATCAATTCTACTTATTTTTCTCGTATGCTTCAACCTGGCATTTCTTATAATTTTGAGACTTCATTCTATGGTCTCCTCTGATAACATAATAGAATTCTAAATATAATCAATACCGTGAATTAAAATTTTATGCACTGTTGCTTGCATATAATACCAAAGATACAACTTTATATATAATACTGTAGTTTCTCTTAAAATTATTTCAAAATTTGCAACATTAATATGAAATCCACATGAAAGGGTTCTTAAAATATAGGAAAGTTTTTAATTAACTTTATATCCACACCTCTTATCTGAGCAGAGAGTTCTACATTAAAAAAAACGCTTTGCTGTGTTTCTATCTTTTGACGTTCCATAGCTTGTTTTAACCCTGTCCACTATCAGTCCCATTTCATTCTTATATTTTTCTTGTATGCTTCTTTTTTTCTTATCCACTTTGTTCTTAATTTTTTTTCTGTAACCTTTCATGTTTTTATTAGTGGCTTATATACAATATATAAAAGGCATTCAATGCATTTTATCCATGCATGCAATGTTGACAGTCCATACTGATAGCACTCTTCATTGACGTATCTTCAAAAATTGTTATATCGTTCATTTCAGATGGCTTTGCGCCACACAGAACACAAGTCATACAACTTTTGTTGCCACCTAATACATTATAAAAAAACTGCTTCCCGTACGCGAAATTTTTTTCCAATTATTGTTAAATTTTACAAGTGTAAAAATTATTTTCTGCGCCACAGAATACTAAAACACCCTTTGCAAGCGAATTGCTATATGTATATTGATTAATTTTATTCATCACAGTACATGTTTTATTTTGTTTTATATTCATCCATAGGTTGAAATTATCACGAATCTGAAGGTATGTTGACCTAAATAACATTCACCAAACAAATTGGGGCTAGTAGAGGCAGCTGAATTCTATTTATGTGCGTCATAATACAACTTGTGACAATAATATATAAAAAATTGGAAAAGTAATTTTTGATTTATTTTTTAAATTCACTTCTAAAGTTTGTCTCTGTTGAAAAATATTAACTTTCTATAACCATTGCCTTTTAGCTAACGGTACTATACATATAATCAATATTTGTAAACAATACCAGCGGTGTAATTTTAATTAGATATCAGACTTGTATTTTCAATCATTTCTTTAGCGACCTTTAGAACAAAATTTAAATTTTGCTATCCTAACCAAATGTAAATATTCCATGTTATTCTTTAAATTTAATATGTTGAATATAAACTATGATTTTGAGCCGCTATAACTTCAAAACTAATCATTCAAATTTTGAATATAATCTATTCTAAGTGTTTTCCTTTTAACCATTTTTGGCCAAGCTCAAAACATTGTGCAACACTTGAATCGACTAATTAATAAATTTACTTTTGTTTGTATTATTATATTGATATGTGTGTATGTATGTAAAAATTGAAAGTGATATATATTTAATTCCAGGTTTTTTCAGTTTATTGAATTAATTTCGTTTTTTTAAATAATTTAACATATCACAATAATGCAGGTCTATTTTCAACTGTCAACGCCTATAAAAGTTGAAAGTAGGCTAACTTTTTAGCGTTAGAGGCGTCGCAGACTTTGCTTGCAACTTGCTTTATGAAAATACACTATTTCAACTTTTTTGACAGAAGCTTGCAACACACAACGTCCATAAGGCGAGTTCTGCATTTTCACCTTAAGAGTTACGTCGCGATATACTGTTAGCTATACATAAAAAACAAAAGAAAATATGCATGTATGTATATTCATATACATATATATAAATTTTTTAATTCTTTTTAAAAAACAAATTTTTGAAAAAAATATTTATATTTTTAGGCTATATTAAAGAAAATATTGCATGAAAAATTTAAAATAAAATACACTTGGCTCATTTTCAATTTTATGAATATGGGGTTAATTTTAAAACACTAAATTATTTACATGTCTACATACATACATAATAAAGATATACTCGTATGTTAGATACTAGAATGCGGCGATTGTGTCAGCCGCTGAGTACATTAGTACATTAGTACATATGTAAATATGTATCAAGGCTGTTTAAACAAACAAAAATTATCCAATATTTGAACACAGTTTGAACACAAAACAAAACTTTTTTTGTTTGACAGAATTTGAAGGAAATATAAGAACGAATATTTTTATTAAATATTTGACAGGTCTGAGCGTACCTTTACTAAAAATTATAGGAGTTTTATGATTTATTCGAAAGGGATTAGACTTTCTGGAATTTAGATCCAATTGCCATGGGAAAGTTAAAAAATTATAATAAACGCATTATATGCTATGGAACATTTAAAGAGATATAATTATTTAATTTGAAATTCGTTGAAAAATACCATTAATAAATTGTTATTAAAAAAATAATTTAAATAAACTCAATGAAACTTTGGAACAAAATATTATTATTTAAAAAATGACTCGTAATAAACTGCTACTTTATAATGGTTGGTATTTAAATTCTGAAATTTTTTCTAGGAAGATTTTAAAATTCTGTAATTGTTCAACAAATGGAACAATCTTATTTTGAAGAAGACACATTTCGTGACTAACTCGAAAAGTAGTTGATGGTAAAAATGTTTCTCGTATAAAATAAAATGTTTTTCAAGAAGTTTCTCTCCACTTTGCTCTGTTTTTATCGTCCTTAGGTCCGGAGAAAAATTTACACTTTCATTACCATCATTTTTTGCAAAGAGACATATACACTTTGTTCTTTTTTTTTGCATTATGTAAACCTTAATAAATTTTTTTAATTTATCATTTTATATCTTATTTAGAATTTTTTTTATTGCAAATATTTTTCTTTTCTTGTTTCTGCTTTAAAATTTCGAAATTTTATTTATACTTTAAACTGTGCACTCACAGCTTAAAATTTAAGCTGACTGCAGACGCAAAATGTCTACTTTTATATAAATACTATATTATTTTTGTGCAAAAATAACGTCACAACAATTTTCGGAGCGACCAGCTGACGAGCATTTTTATCTTGCACACAACTTGTTAATTTCATCTTGGTGCACATCTTTATCCCCTCTCCAAAAAACTACGTCTGTCAGCAAATCAATTAGTCAAATGTAAAAGGTGCTTAAACGAAACAAGTTTAACATAAAAAGCTTTTTATTGTTCGCGAATATGCAGCTTGTTATTTATTATATTATATACAACTTGTTGTTTATTTGCAGCTTAAAGGACAGCTATCGGAAATCAGCTGTTTATCAGAGCTTTCACGTGATGGCGAAAGCTTTTTCTGTATTAAAAAGAAGCGCTTTTAAAAACACAAGCAGCTACCAGTTGCCTATGTATGAATTGCAACAGTTGTTGAAGAGCTTCTATGTACAACAATATTTGTGACGGTATATTTATTTTAACCCAATAAAAATTTTGCATAAATTCACATCTTTTTTTGTTTTATAAAAAAATTTTTATAATAAATGTACATTTGTGTTTGTGTATATACCGAAAGCGAAAAATTGTGTTAGGCTTTAAGTTTTACAATTTATTTAAAATATAAAGGTCTTTTCACAGGTTTCTTGTTAATCTATATACCTAGTTGCAAATGTGAACTACAAAACAGTGATATAGTATTTCAAGCTTAAAAAAAATATAAATAAATACTGTAAATAATTGAATTATTTCCGCTATAAATTTTATGCAGCACATAATTATTCTTATACCTATGGTGCCATTTCAACACCGTTAAAGTATGTATGTTTGTATGTATACTGATGTTGTGTGCTTATATTGGGTGTTCAATAAATAATAATGCTACGCCACAATTGTAAAAGGATATAAAACAACGTTAGAAAAGTAAAGAAGCATAATCATAAAAAAGTTTTAAAACGATATTTTGTTTATTTTTAATTTAAAGTTGCCTTATTATTGTGTTAATTCAGAAAACAATTACTTATTTCTTATTAAGTTTTACGTTTCTACCGGATTTGCCGTAGCTCCAGATATAAGTTTAAGGTAAGTTTGTCAAAATTTATTTTGTATTAAGACAATTAAGTAAGCAGTCTTATTTATATATTTATGTACATGTACTATGTGAATTGGCTATACAACTAGACTACATGTTTCAATTTATTAATTTGAATTTTTCGAGATTTATAAAGGTTAATCTAAGTATTTTCCTTTTTTAATAATACTGTGAATTTTACACATTTTGTTAACAATAATTTTCCACTTTTCGGTACGTTATGGATGGCTTATCATATTGTTACGTTTAACCTTTTTAAAATGTATGATTGTTTTTTAAATTGCTTTAAATAAAACAAATGTAGCGAATTTGTACAGTCTTTATTTCTCGTTGTACAGTGTTTAACTTATTTAACTGCCGCTTAACACCCAAATTTATTCAACATTCAACTTAGTACTACTTTACTCTATGACTGTTAAGTTATAACTGATTGCCTAAGCAGAATGCGTTCGAATGTTCTAGTATATTCTGCAACCTATTATGCAGTTTTCGTTAAAAATTTGAATTACATATGCGACTTATAGTGGTATTGGCAGTACTGTTGAAATAAATACAGCATTGGCAGGGTGATCATAGCCTTGGCACAAACCAGCAGAATAACTTCCATAATAAAGTTTATAGCTCCAAATGCACAAATACAGGTGTATCTTTTAAGGCGAATTAATATTCGTAATACTACCGCCTACTTAAGTCTGTTCGTTCCGAATAAACTTATCATCTTTTTTCCTATAGCTCGCCAGTCGCTCTAGATGTACTACTTTCTTTTTTTACCGCGGGATATACTTCTGCTTAGCGTTTTGTAAGGCCCAACCCAGTTAGCTTGCAGTTTGGAAGATAATCATTTTTACCGCTGTGAGTTGAATATTAGAACCAGGTGCCCCTCATGGAAGTGAGAGGAAAGAGTCTTGTTGCGTCCACCGCTATCTGTTTAATTGATGTTCCTGCTTTGTCTTGCTGCAGCTGACTTTGGCTTGTTCTAACTGTACCTTTAGTAGCAATAAATTTAGTGCAATTTGCTATCCATTCGGCGGCAGCTTGCTGGCATCAAACTCAATAAAGATGCTGTTTTAATTTTTCTGGTCTTTGGCACGCTAAAATGTCCTCCGATAGGTCCCTTATGAAACTCATTTAAAAATTTCACTCCGTTTGGATGAAGGACCACTTTTAAATCGGAAGCCGTTTTGCCGTCTGCTCTTTACCAGCTTCGATATAAGCACCCATCAATCAGCTTTAGACTATCCCATTGGGCCTAATACGTCTTTATTTTTTTTCCTTAGCCGCTATAATCTCTGCCAGTATAGGGTATTTTCTCTGCGCCACTAACCAGTCCTCGTTGGCTTCTAAACGTAATTGCCGTATATTGACAATGTTCTCGTTTTCTTTATAAGCTATTTTATCAGGGGGTTTTTGACAGCTGAGCTCCCATTTTCCACACCGGTAACAAGCTTCACTGTTACGTGGAAGTCTCTTGCTCATTACGATGCTCATTGTAAAAATAATTGGCAATAAGGCTATCTTCATTTTCATTACGGCGTTTATTTATCTGTTCTAAAAGCCATTTAACAGGACCTCGACTGTCGACAAGTGATTGTTGTTGAATGTTTCTAATGCCCTATGGGTCGTGATATCTCATTTTTTATGCCTCTATGGTGACACAAATCTTGCGCTTGTAAGTGGCCTCATACAATGTCTTTGAAAATGACCACTCTTGCCACAATTTTGGCATTTCACTTTTGCCCTTTTTCGACAGCGCCAGTGAAATCGTCTTTTGTGGTTAAAGCTTTAATACTACACGCTTTCTATATTTTCGGCCTAGAAATTTCTCGAGCGATCTCGTGCGATCGCTACAATCTCTTCGAAGGTTGTTTTGTGTGCGTTACTCACCGCGAACTTAATATCAGGGTACCGTGGACCGATGCGAAACATTTAGTTTTGATTTGCTTCAATAGCGGGTGGTTTTCTCCTGTGTAACTAAGCTGCATCAACCTCTCTATTTCCATTCCAATGGCTTGAAGCGATTCATTAGCCTTTTGCGTTCTGCACAGTGTTCCTACTGTTAGTAGAGTTTTTACAAAATTGGTAGAATATTTTTGTTTTGTAGGATGGTAGGCTAAATAGAATTTTGGTGGATTTTGCAGAAGTTTGAAAATTAAAAAAACATTATGTTATTGAAATTTGTTAATAGCTAGCAATCCTATTTGTTTTCTATAAACGAAAAGTAGACAAACAAGTATTTATTAGAAAAGTCCATACATTATGATGGTCGTTGTTCATTTGGGCGGTGCCACGCCCAAATAAAATTTGTATTTATATGTCTATATCTTTAAAACGGTAATAGTAAGAGTTTCTAAATTTAACCCAAATAACTTTGTATTCAATACAAACAATCAGTCAAAAAGTGAGCGGTATTGAGTAAGATACGAAGGTTCTGAATTTAGTCTAAAAAATTCGTAGTCAATAAAATCATCATTCGAAATATGTGTTAAATTAAATAAGTTGGTGTGACATCTCCTATGCAAAGTAAATATTGATTTCTTTGAATGGCAGTTTCTGAACTTGGTTTAAATGACTTGGTGTCAATACAAATCATTAATTTTAAAGCATTCTTTTAAATTTTTCTCATGAGAAATACATGTTATAGGTACAATAGAAAGGCTCCTAGCAACGCTAGAGTTTTCTTATTAAATTATTAAATAATTTTGTAATATTTCTTTAAAAACAATCTTTGTGGTTATGATTTATTGATTGTTTACTTTTTGCGCATAAGATCTTTAAATTACCTTTAAAAGCACGTACTCGTGAAAATTTTCATATAACTGTACATGAGAAAAACGGGTTCGGGTAAATACAATCATTTCTTTTGAAGACTTTGACCTTATGCCTTGTTAATAGTCAGCGAATGCAATTTTATAAGAAATTATTTTAATATCCGAACATTGTACCATTTATTAATCTCTGTTAAGCTATAAGATATCTATTTAGCATCATATACACCCTTTAAAGTCAATTTGTGAGGTGGTAAGCCGGATATATTTAATGTATTGAAAATAATATGTTCATTAATTTTTGTATAATCATCGATTTCTGGAGACAGAATTGACGTTGAGTAAAATTTCCTCGGGACTTTAAATGCTTCGTTATTGTAACTTGTTGTAGATTCTAGACCGTTAGACAATTGAAGCAACTATGACGTAAAAGGTCGATTTCATATTATGAATTTCCAGCAATGGTTGTTTTATTTGAACTTCTCTGACCCTATATATGAAACTGCTCATTATTACTACACTTAATAAAACAAACACTGCACTGTCGACAATATCCAGTAGTGAAGAAGGTCTTTGCAGCTGTAAAAAAATACATTTAATAACTAACAAATCTATTGACGAAAATATGTTTAAAAGCAAAACTTGTTTTAATCTGAATAACACTTTGATTTTACGTTATTTGTATACTTATATCTTGAAAGCAATTTAACCGTTAAAGTTTAACATAATCTAACACTATATATTAAACAACCCTGTATTAATACTAGAGTATCCAATTGTTAGACTTTTACTTTTGTTCGAGTAAAAAATTAAATTATTTTAAACTTCTAAAATTGTTCGATTAACCGAGTAAGGTTTTCAAATTGTTCTAATAATTCGAATAACTCGAACAATTAAAAAATTATCAAAACTAATATAATCTAATGGAAGAAAACAAAGATTTGTATTTGGTTTTTTGCTTTTTTTTAATTTAAAAACGAGGTCGATTCATTAGTCCAGCACTCAGGAGATGGCTCCTACTCATGTAGTGCATTGTGTTGGTAATAGGAAAGTAGGTTACGGGAAGGAGGATAGAATCCAGTATAGACGTTTAAATTAAATTGATTTATGTCGTAAGTGGCAGGATAAACTGCCGAGGGCAGATCATTCCACAGACGAACGATGCGGCAAAAAATGAATTCTATCTATAATGCGTTGTGCTATTCATTGGACAATCAGCTACGAGAAAAATTAGTACTACTTGAAAATATGTGATTATTAGGAATTAATTTCCTTATTTCGTCATTCCGTTATAGTACCCATAGAACAATGAGACACACTCCACATTGCGACGATGCTCTAACGAATCGATAGAGTTGAATACCCTACCGTCATTAATAAGTACCTTCGCCCTCTCCTGTACGCGGTAGAAAAGCTCCAAAATAGACTTTGAAGCACCGGCCCATATATGAGAGTTGTATATCATTTTGGATCGTTTATAGGTGTTGTAAATATTAAGATCAAGTGTCTTAATGCTTCTTTCGACGCATGAAATATGTGATCGCTCCAACTAAGGGAACATTGAATTCTCATGCCCAGAACATTAAAAGTATCTGATTTACCATAGATACAGATGACAACACACACGACATGAGTGTTAAAAATCAACATTGGCTCTTGCTTGCATTAAAATCGAGACTGTTCGCACGACCTCACTCGGAGATTTTCACCAGATCGCTTGTGATATTCTTTATATTCTTCCTTTTCACCCCAATCTCTAAGAGGCTCGGCCTACGATTTTTAGAATATGAATGACAAATGTTGCTGTCATCTGCGAAAGTGTAGATACGATTGGCGTAGGAGAAAGAACTAACTTTGCGGTGCGATGTTAGTGATAGCGATAAAATTGCATTGTCTTTTATAAATGAAACCGTCTATTATACTGATACTTATTGTATTAGGTTTTTTTTAAATTTGCAATACTCTGTATTGTTTTTCTGAGCTCGTCTAGAAGATTGTTTTCGTTTAGATCCACATCTTCTTCTTCTTAAAGATCATCGTCTGGTACACTTTGGTCAGGTTCAATATTAAACAATCGATTGCATGGTTTGATTGCAAATTCTTTTGTTTTGGTTTTGGAAATATATTTTAAGATGTTATCGCTATTGGGAAACCTTGTGGAATTTAAGTTGATTTTAAAAACTTTAACTAAAATGTCTAACAAATCAGTAATGGCTGATATGAAAGCAAACAAAATTACAAGTTGTTCGAAAGGTGTGTAATGAAAACAAAAAGAAGTGATATATATACATGTCTAATTTTTTAATACAATTTTAACAGATAATATAAGCGTAAGACTAAATAATCATAAACATTTGATATTTTACACACCAATTTTACATGCAAAAGTTGCTCGATTAGTTGATACACATTGGTCGAGTTATTTGTTACTCGAAATTGGCTATTTTCATTATTCGATGAAATAATGACTAAAAACTTCTTCGATTAATCGACCGGCCTTAAAACAAACACTGCATAGCCGACAATTGTGAATAGAGTATTTGCAACCGACGGAAAAACACCTTAAGAAAAATTATATATGATTATGATGTTGTTTATGGTAAAAAACTTCGGTTAAAAGCAATTACTTCTTTTACTATAAAATATATGTACGTTGCTTATACTTTATGCGCTTATTTTCATGAAACCATTTAAACTGTTAAAGTTTGACACCTCTTAGCACTATATATATATTAAATAGCCATGTGTAAATACATTTGACAAAGCAAACACAGCGTAGACGACAACAACATTACCTAAGAACGGTTTTTGCAACAACAAAGGATATTATGTTAAACTGTAATATAGAAAACTCTGGCAGCACCAAGTTTGTCAGCTAGTGAACGGAGTGAATATGGCAACACTTTAGAACACAAAAGAAAAAGAAAACAAACATTAATTCCTCGCGTCGTTTTTGCTGCCACAACTGTACATTTCTTCTCGCAACTTAATTTGAATTATTTTATACTTCCAAGCATGAAAATAAAATAATAATAATTTTAAATAGTTTAAGAATAAAATAACGCGTTTTATTTACCACAAACCATATTGGTGACCTCGTGCTTGGAACAAATTACATCGAATACCAAATCGGTGAAAATTTCAGTAAAAGAATATTTTTCGTAGAAACAGCGCAGTCGCAGCTTATTTGAAATTTTAACGTTTCAACGCTGCGATCAATTTTTTCACAACGAACAAAATCAATCCTGCTTATGAATTCAAACAAATACAACTTGAGAAGTAAGCAAACTGTTTCATTAGAAAAGACTTCACCCAGCAGTGACGAAATTAAAATGTCTGAAATGGATAATATTATTGCTCAAATGAGGGACCTTCAACGAGAAGTGAATTTACTACGAGAGAAAAGTGAGCATCCAAATGAAACAGCAAAATTGAATCTTCAAAGGGTGCATATACCCAAATTCAATAAGCATAACCCACACCTTTGGTTTGCTCAGGTTGAAAGGTCGTATGCCTTATGTGACATTACATCAGATGCAGACAAAGATTTTGTTTCGGTTCGTCTTGAAGACGATATCCTTTTATCTGTTGAGGATTTAATTACCAATCCGCCCGCAAACTACAAATTCAATGTACTCAGGGAAAGATTAATTTCAAAATTTGCTGAGTCACCTGAACACAAATCGCGCCGTTTATTACAAGGTGGAGAAACCGTGGGCATGAAACCGTCTGAAGTCTTGGCACACATGAAACGACTAGCGCCTGGTAAGTGCAACGAAGTGATAATCCGTACACTTTTTATTGGACAGATGCCAGAATCGATTCGTCCACTTTTAAGTTTATGGGAGCAAGACGATTTAGACAAATTGGCAAAAACGGCAGATAAAATGTTAGCGGCGAACAACAACATGGTAAATGCCATATCACACAGTACCTTATGTAGTAAAACGCAACTTTCGGTAAGTGCTATTAACCCTTCCATGGCTGATCTCATTAAATCAATGAATAGTTTATCCGATAAGATGAAAATACAATCAAGTCACAATAATTGTCGTAATCGTACAAGATCTCGGAGTCGCTCACAATCGGGTCAGAATCCTTCTGAATCACAACTTTGCTGGTACCATGTAAAATTTAGAAAGAATGCTGAACGCTGTAAACCAAATTGCCCACATTATAACAATAATTCGGAAAACTAATTGAGCTGTCGTCAATCAACTCAATTGGCGACAGCTACAGCAATAATGGAATAATTTCGGAAAATCGTTTGCACGTATATGATAACTTGACGAAATCTTACTTTTTAATTGACTCAGGATCGGTGGTCTCAGTTATATCCCCATCTTTAGTCAAGGCGAAACTTTTCCCCTCGAAAATTAAACTTTTGGCAGCCAGTCAGAGTGAAATCACAACCTGTGGTCACTCGGGTTTTAAGCTAGACCTAGGGTTACGTCGTGAGTTTAAGTGGCTATTCATTATTGCTGACGTTCAATCACCCGTAATTGGTGATGACTTTTTAATTCATTATAATTTGTTAATTGATCTCAAGACCAAACGACTAGTAGATGGTACAACCAAACTTGCTAGTAGTGGTAAAATTCGTAAAACGGAAGATTTTAATATCTCAGCAATTTCTTAAAGCACACCATTTGCAGCTTTGCTCCAAGAGTACTTCAGCATTACGACAACAACCTTAACCCGAAAGGTCACAGGAGGTTCAACCGAAGCACATCATATCGAAATAACTGGTAAGCCGATAGCAGATCGCCCACGTAGGTTATCTGGAGATAAATTAGCAGCCGCAAAAGCAGAAGTAGATTTTCTTTTGGAACAAGGTATATGCCGTATATGTAAGAGTCAATGGGCTAGTTATATTCACATTGTAGCTAAAAAAAAACGGGTGGATAGCGTGTATGTGGCGGCTATCTAAAATTAAACGCTCAAACAGTTCCTGATCGCTATCCAATAGCTAATATCAACGACTTTGCTGAAAGACTATATGGTAAGTTAATTTTTACTACATTAGATCTAGTAAGAGCCTATTACCAAATTCCGATGGTCGAAGAGGATATTGAAAAAACAGCTCTTTGCACCCCGTTTGGTTAATAGAATTTTTGGACTACGAAACGCCACGCAAACGTTCCAAAGGTTTATGGACTCAGTTCTAAGAGGCTTGAACTTCGTTTATTGTTACATCGACGATATTATCATAATGTCAAATTCAATCGAAGAGCATAACCACCATCTGCGATTAGTTTTTGATCGTCTTCATGGCTTAACAATTAATGTTAGGAAATGTCATTTTGGCCAAAATGAGGTCGATTTTTTGGGTTACACTATCAATAGCAGTGGTTTTGACCTCTTAAAGATCGTGTTACTGCCATCGAAAATTACGCTAGACCCGAAACGATTTGTGAACTACGAAGATTTCTGGGTATCATTAACTACTATCGTCGATGCATACCACATGCAGCTCAACTGCAAGCACCGCTTAACAGTTTTTTCACTGACTCTAAGAAAAATGATAAGAGAAAAATACCTTGGACACTAGGAGCCGAAAATGCCTTCGAAGCGTGTAAAAAAAGTATAAGTGAGGCTATGACGCTAGCGCATCCTGCTCCGAACTCCGAACCCATAACGGACGCTTCTGATATAGCTATCGGAGCGGTTCTCGAGCAAAATTTTGATGGTTTATGGAGACCGCTAGGTTTTTTCTCCAGGAAATTGTCAAAGGTGGAAATTTACGATTCCATTAAACATTTCCGTCATATGTTGGATGCTCGTCATTTTGTCATTAAAATTGATCATCGACCGCTGATTTATGCATTTTCACAGAAGCCAGAGAACGCTTCCCCACGTCAATTGAAACATTTGGATTTTATATCGCAATTTACAACAGAGATAATACATTTGTCTGGTTCCAAGAATACTGTTGCTGATGCTTTGTCCCGTTTAAATGCAATTTCGATGCCGTTAACAATATCATACGAGGAACTACAACCATCACAAGAAACAGATGACGAATTGAAAACCTTATTGGAAGGTAACAATTCGTTAAAACTTCAAATAGTCCACTTCGATTCTTCTTCAATCTATTGTGACATTTCGACCGGTTATGTACGACCTTACTTTCCTAATGAACTACGCCAACAAGTTTTCAATTCCATACATAATCTATCACATCCTGGCCGTAAAGCTACACTTCAAGAGATCCGAAGGTATGAAAAAACAAGTTATCAATTGGGTTCGTACTTGTTTATTATGTCAGAGAGCAATGATAACTAAACATAATCGTTTAACACCGAACAAGATAGATGTACCTGATAATCGTTTTGACCACGTCCACCTGGATATTGTAATTATGCCAGTAATACAAGGCTTTAGATACTGCCTTACTATGATTGACAGGTTTTCGAGGTGGCCGGAATCAGTTCCCTTGAAAGACATGTCTGCTCAAACCGTTGCAACTGCTTTTTGGACTCATTGGATATCTAGATTCGGATGCCCAAAAACTATAACTACAGACCAAGGTACACAGTTTGAATCAGCTCTATTCAAATTATTGACTAATTTCATTGGATATAAACGAGCCCGAACTACTGCATACCATCCGCAATCAAACGGTATGGTCGAACGTTGGCATAGAACATTTAAAACAGCTCTTGTGTGCCATCCTAATACTTCAGGGATTGATATACTGCCGACAGTATTACTTGATTTAAGAACATTTTTCAAAGAGGATATTCAGGCTTCTCCATCGGACTTATTATATGGAGGCCCATTACGTTTACCAAATGAATTTTTTGAAAATACTAACGATAACACTTCGCAACCATTTTAGTCTTTTACGACCTATACCAACAGCTCATCATAACAAAAGCAAAATGTTTGTTTTGAAAAATATTAATAATTGCACTCATGTACTTCTGCGCACCGACTCAGTCCGAGAACCACTTCAGACGCCTTACACAGGACCTTATGAGGTAGTCCAACGTTTATCCGATCGTTTATATACCATAAAAATGAAAGATAAAGATGTAAACGTCAGCGTCGACCGCTTAAAACCAGCCTTTATTATCAACGATATTCAAGACAATTTTCAACACCAAAGACCTCAAGACTCTAAGTCAAAGCAGCATACCACATCACGACAACTGGAAACTTCAATCAACAATGATCTTGAAAGAACCACTGACGAAAGTGCATCGTTCCCAGCAGTTCCTGACTTAGTCACTTGAGAGGAAGTGGATGTGGCAGCACCAAGTTTGTCAGCTAGTGAACGGAGTGAATCTGGCAACACTTTAGAACACAAAAGAAAAATAAAACAATTATTAATTCCTCGCGTAGTGATCACCCGAAAAATTTAAATAATCGCGCAATGTAATGGAAAATCCATCAAAATGTGATGTTAAAATATCACAAGATATATAAGCAAATAGCTTCTATGCTAGATTTCTTTTATATCACTAATGATATTTCTTTCTGAAACAATGTCATATTTAGTAATAATATTAAATTTCATTTTCAGAACAAAATTTTGTATCTACAGTGACCCCGGTGAAGCTTTTAGTAATATGAAGTGAGAGAATATATGGAGGAAGTTTGGTTTTCATACAAAGTGCTATGAACGAAATAGATTGTTTAAATATATCCAAAATCAATTTGGCAACCAATGTTAAGAAATTAGGTGTGCAGGCCATACGTGATTTCTTTAAGAAGACAATAATCTTAAGCAAGCTTCAATAAAATTCAAAGAGTGGTACTGTATGAGAATTTTAGTTTGTTTTTAATTAGATTTTACCTTATTTAGATTATTAAATTTTTTTACAATAAAAAAAGTTCACTTATTGCGAATGATAAAAAGCAAATCAACAATTGCTTAAACTTACAAAATCATCAAACTAACACTGGTCTGATTTTCTATCTGCTTCATAAAACAGGTTTTTGGTGCGTTATCTTTACATGTCGAAAATTTAAAGATAACACAGAACAGAAAACAGAAAAACTTAATCAGCTACTTAAAGTTTCTTTCAATTTTGTTTCACTTTGGTCGTGCATGAAGGCGGCATAACTATTTTTTGTTCCAGCGATTTCAGAAATGTTGCTTGAGATGCTCGATTAACTTCCAAAAGCTTAAACATCAATACTAACATCAAGCAGGTTTTCATCGGGGATGTAATTTGTTGGTTCTCCAATAAGAAAGTGTGGCGGTGTAATACCATCTACATCTGTGGGATCAGCAGATATTAGACATAAAGGCCTGCAGTTCAGACAGTTTTCAATTTGTGTCAAGAGAGCACTAAGTTCTTCATAGTTGAAGTTGCAATCTTTCATTATGAGCCAAAATGAGGTGAAGCTGGAAGAATAAAATAACAAGTTGTACCTTGGTTTGCCAGAGTTTCTGCCAGATGCTCAGGAAGGGATAATTTGTTCAGATGATGGAGGACTTGAAGTTCAAAATTCGTATCAAAGTAGGAATACAAAATGGTACATAAGCCTCAACGTGCAGTGTAGCGACGAAATGCAGCTAAAGAAGAGTCTAAGCATAGACTAGTGACCGCTTCTTAATAAATCGCTTTCGCACACATACAGATGAATAGGGATATGTAGCCATTGGTAGTAGATGCAGTTCATAAAGATGAAGTTTTTATATTGATGGGTCCACTATGCCTGAAGGCTCGAGTGGGCTGTAGGCGAACGGATTGGCAGGTTATCTATAAGCTGCTGACTGGATGGCGCTTTTTATTTAAAGCATACCCCACTTTTGTGCTGTACGCGTTTATCCAATAGTTGCTATCATTAAGTATTTTTAAGTGAGCAACTAAAAATATAAGAAAAGAGGGGGGATTTTGTTTCGATAAAAAAGTCAGGTGTTTAGTGTTCAGTGGCATTTATTATTCTACCACCAACTCGAAGGGTTCCTCTTTAATCTAAGAACGGGATAGTTTAACTATATTACTTTGATTAGAAATCCTATTTTTCCATTTCAGTGATTTGATTTTAGTTATGATTATTTGATTTAGTTGTGTTAGTTTGACAAGCAAGTGTAAAGCTTCTGTTAGTTCATATGTTTTAAGAAAACCAACTTCTTTGTTACCTTGCTTTAATTTAATGTTGTTGTAGAAACGGAAGATATATGCCTTGAAAATCTTTGTGTTATTTTTGGATAAGTTTCAATTGGTTTAGTTCTTATTATGTGAGCAATGACGTTGCTGTTGATTTTTTCTTCACAAAAAGAGGAAGTAGGTCAAGATTCAGATATATTTTGAACCCATTGTGATCCTTTCTACCACAGTTTATGAATCACTATATATTCAGACATAAAACCTCTAGACGCGCAGTCTGCCGGGTTATCATTTTTTGGAATGTATCTCCAATCATTGACGTCACTTAAACGTTACATTTTTGCGACTCGATTTGCCACGTAAGCTTCCAACCGCGTTGATTTATTTTTCACCCACGTAAAAACAATGGTACCATCTCTCCAGTATACGATTTTGCCGAATTCAAATCTACGTTGGCTTTTACTTTTGAAACCAATTTTGACATGAGTGTTGCGGCATTTAATTCCAGCCGAGGAATTGTTTAAACTTTTAATGAAACCATTAAAAACAAAATGGTTCCTGTAGTAAATTTATTAGCACTTTTCCATATTCATTTGTGACACGAGCATAGACGACGGCAGCATAGGCTAGTTTAGATGCATCGTTAAAAGCATGAAAATAAATAATGGACCCGATCCAATGTAGAATTTTAATATCTTCCAGAGCCTTTAATTTAGTTTGAAAGTGAACCTATTCTTGTTGTACTTCTTCTGGTAAAGTATCCTTCCAATCAAGCATTAACTTCCATGTTGTTGAATGATTATTTTTACTAGAACAGTCGTATCAGACAGCTATACTAGCCTCTGAAAGCACGCTACTTTTAGTTATTTGTTCAGAAAATGTAAATTAATTAGAAAGACAGAAGTAATCATTATTAGTATACAAATTTGTACAGAGTGCCTTTGACACATTGATTGGTAAACAGAAAATTAATTTTTAATTTCACGATCTTCAGGAATGTTCATCATAAGCTCTAGTGAATTTGAATTCCACTTCCATAAATGAAACCCACCTGATTTCAAAAGTGTGGAAAGTTGTTTTGTAATATATAGCTTCTTCTAAGGTATCTGGCTGGCCCTGATATGATATCATTAACATAAGTGTCTGTTCTAAGTATTTGACTAGTTTTTGGAAAATTTTCTTCACTGTAACTACTTGATTTCCACCAATACATTCTCTCATTTAATTTTTGGTGAGGTAAGTAATTCGGAAAGCTATTCTGAAATGAATGAGAGTTGCGAGCCTTGATCTACTATAGCTCTTACACACTAAGTTTTATTTACTGTTCTTATAAAGCAGGGTTCAGCTTCTTATCACTCAGTTTGGAAATATTTGTACTTACAGTAGCGGGGTTAGAGGTTGACGTTGTAGCAGGTGCCTGGATTTCTCATTATTACTTAGATTGTTAAGCAAAGGTTAGGTAGTGGGCTCTGAAATGTTTCTGCAAAATTCGTTTTGAATGAAACGGCAGGATGTTGTAAAAGTCGAGTGTTCAGACAGTTCCGACAAAGACGATGCTCATTTACGAATTTTTTCTTCTCCGCGAAAGGCAATATTGTAAATCGGAAGGGAATTTTTATTAGTTATAGTTGAACCAGTGTGAGCTCGTATAAATTTTATTGGTTTTTTGCGATTTTCCTTAGAGTCGTGACGGGTAGTTGAAACAGCTTTTTTCTCTAAAGTCTACGTAGTGCGGAAGGAGGTTTCAAAAAATATTAGCATGTCAGACATGAGAAGAACGTAGTGCTAGCCTTGAGCGACTGTTCCTATTCTCTTCGAGTCTGCATATTTAGATTTTGGTAATCAAATACACTAGAATTGAGTCCCAGGTCGAAATATCTATTCCTAGTGATTTTAATTGCGAGAGGCAAGTTTGCGTTGTGTCTAACTACTCTTTTATATTTTTATAAGACCCGTTGGAGGGCGTTGATGAAAACGAAAGCTTCAGCATTTGCTCTACAAGTTTTCCAGTACATGAAGACTTTAAATTAAAATGTTTTTCAAATTTCTAAGCATTATTTTGATGTACTAGCGTTATATATCCAGATATGCTATCCATTCTAGGTAATACTCAGAAAAAGTTGGAAAATCTGTTTTCGGAGGTCTTAATCCAGCGCAGATAGGTTCGTTACGGCTAGTGGCCGTCAAGGTATTTGCGTGTATGGTAGAAGTCAGTGGGGAATCAAAAAGTAAATCCAAAAGATTAGTTTTTAAAGCTATGTAAATATCAAAACACTTGTAAAAAGTTTTGGTACTTAAATATGGACGTCTTTTTCAGCAGCAGAAGTTTCAAGGACAATCTAGTTAAGCTGTTCGTGTCAGTCCTTGAAGACTTTGTAGTTTGTCTTTAAATCCTCTAGAATTGCTTATACGAATCCTCTTGATAACGTTTCGTTTTGCCTAAAAGGCTGTAGATAACCGTTAAATGTGGGCAAAGACTTTCTTTAGGTCATCCACTGCTTGCAGAGTGGAAGCAAAGACTATATATTTATGAAGTTGCTGCTCTGCCATACAATTACTTTCTAGCACAAAAATCAGCTGTAGATTTATTATAATTCTATATGAGCTGGTAAGTTATTCTTGTTCTATTCCAGAGTTTGCTAGTGGAGCACAATATCGCGAAATAGAGAATATGATGAAAAACCCATACGTATGTACGTACATTTACAAAAAATGAAAAAGAGAGCAGAGAAAAATTGTTTGTTTGCCATTGTTACTTGTCCCCCGCATCTGACGATGCACAAAACTTTTATTTTTCAAAAATATACTGAGTGAAATATCTTTATATCATACAGCCTTTGGTAGAAGTCATCTTTTCTTGAATTTAGCTCAAAATTCGTGGGAAAAATTTAACTTACATGATGCCATAGACAAGACGGCAGAAACAAGCTCTTTACAAATTAGTTTCCTGAGTTTAGCTCGAAATTCGGTTAAAATTTTAGCAAGTAACAAACCGGGCTTCCGAACCATTCGTTTGTATGAGAATTTTAGTTTAATTTTAGTTCGGTTTTACTTTATTTAAATTATTCAATTTTTTATAAAAAAACAAGTTCGCTTATTTCAAGTGAATAAAAAGCAACCCAACAATTGTATAAATTTACAAAATCATCAAACGATGGTCTGTTTTTCTACTTGCTTCGTAAAACAGATTTTTTGTGTGCGTTATCTTTACATTTCGAAAATAAATAAATTTATGTGTGTGTTTAAGGGGTAATGTAAAAATAAAACAATAAATTTATTTGTGTGTTTGTAAGGTTCGCAGTTCATGTTTTATAATAATTACAAGTTTAGGAAGAAATCCCAAAAAGGATTGTGCTTCTAGCGCGTTCTCAAGATCTACAAAAATAAACATTTAGTGAGTAAGTATGTTAGCCACCATACCCACTTGTACAATTCCGCATACTTGATAATTCATATTGAGTATGCAGTTATAAAAACCAAATACTGAAACTTCAGTGGTAACCATCCTCAAGATATACTAAAATCAATATTTACTTTGTATGGGAGGTACCACGTCCACCTGTCTAATCCCGCCCGTCATGATTTGTTTTGACTATGAAGTCATTCAGACCAAATTCTGAAACTTTAGCTGCAACCGTTCTCAAGATATACTAAGATCAATATTTACTATGTGTGGGAGATACCACGCCCACCTGTCTAGTCCCTCCCATTTTGGGACATATAAAGATAATCTTTCTGTTACCATTTTAAAGACATATACAAATAAATATGCAGTTTGTATGGGAGTGGCACCGCTCAGTTGTAATTTTTTAAATTTATGTAGGCTACAGTTTCTTCCAGAAATGCAGAGAAATACTGTAAAAATTTCAAGAAAATCGGTTTAGCCGTTGAGTTGTCCATAAGGCACAAAGAAATCAACAAACAAACATACATACAAAAACACACATTCATTTTTATGTACATTAGTCAGAAAACAAAAACTTTACAAAACTTTTTATTTCATTCAAACCTCTGTTAACTTTTTTAAACTTTTTAGTCTTGTTATATATCTTAGATCTCTGTAATATACTGTTACAAAAGGTTGGGATCGAGATTTATTTTATAATAACTAGAATCTACGAACTCATAAATACACGTTTTTAAAGAGGTAACAATATTATAACCAAAATTTGTGTTTTTAAAGAATGTAATTTCATTGCTAGGCATCAAAATTTAAAAAAAATGCATTTATTAACTCAGTAAAATTCTGCGTACACATAAAATATTAATCTATTAATTATTGTTTTTTAATTTATAGCTATTTGTGTATTTGCTGTAAGAAAATTAGTTTCAATGTGTTAAATAAATTTTTTTTACAATGGTTTCAAAAAGAAAGGTATTTATCCTGCCAAAAGAAAACTTATTATTTTTCTAAGAAAATAAGAAAAAACCATCAAAGAAGTTGCAGAAAAGGTAGAGAAAATGCGCTCCTCTATCTAAAAAAACCATCAACTTTTACTTTGTATCAATACCTCGTTCTAGCCGTCCTTTAAAACTGATTTCAAGAGAAAAAGATATGTACGTCTCATCAGCTCTGTGCAACAAGATCCCACAATAATAGCCTCAAAAATGGCTGAAAGCATTAATTTAAAATTGAACAGGAGTATATGTGATGATAATTTCAGAAATATCTTAATTCGAAACGGTTTTCATACTCGTATATAAGCATGTTGTTGGGTTTGGAGCTGTTAAAGAAACCATTACAATTCTGGGAAAGGGTTATATTTTTGGATGAGAGTAATTTTATATTTATACTAAAAAGTCGTCAATTCGTGTAGAGAAAATCCAGTACAGCACTACATAAAGCTAATTTGTTCGACACTGTCATATACGGTGCTGGAACTGTAAAGATTAACGGGTATGTGCCGGCTAACGGCGTATACGATTTGCAGGTTATTGAGTCCACTGTGGCCAAGAGAACTTAGTTAGATATTCTAAAGGTCAACTGGAAGCAAAACTTAACGAAAGTGGGTTTTGGTAGCAATGTTTTATTTGAATAAGGTAACGATTCCAAGAACGCGGCTGATATTGTAAAGCTTTAGATGCTTTATAATGTTAAGGGTGTGAAGTTAGTTTCGTACAATTTGTGCAATAACAATAAATGTTTTACATTTTCTTCAATAAATATTTTAGAATTTCTTCATTCACATTATTTTTGTAGATTTTAATGTTCTTTAATTATCTTTCAAATTAAAATATAACACCTAAAAAAATTTAGCTTCGTAAAGTTAAATTCTTTTTTGTAATGTTAAATTAATATATTTCTACTGTTATTAAAAAAATAATATTACTTGAGAAGCTAACTTCACACTTTTTCATGTTAAATAACAGTGGCTGTTAAAATTACAAAAATGTTAAAAAAAGAATTTAACTTACGACGCTAACTTCACACCCTTTATAATGTTCCAAAACAGTAGCGTGTGCCACCAAAGTTTCCAGATCTCAATCCTATTGATTATTTATGGGATCTGTTGGAGCAAAAAATTCTCTGTTATGTTATAATATCAATAATTATATTAAAAAAGTTTGGGTAACAGAATGGGAGGAAATATCACTAGAAGTCACCAAAAAACTGGTTTTTTCCGTGCTGTCGTTCTCAAAAAAACATACCAAACAACAAAACACTAATTTATTGTTAATTTAAAGACCGGTAATTAACCCGATATATGGGTGAATACCCCATAATTTTTTTATAACTGATATAAAAGTTTTTTTCCCCTTTTTTACCCATACATCGGGTAAATACCGGGTAGAATCCCATCTCTTAAAATATGTCCTAAAATGTTTACATGGGGAAGGCCTGAGTTTATTGAGTAGAGATTGGGATATACTCTTAAGCAGTGCTGCAAATTTTTTATGATGAAAACGCGCAGACTTCCTTCTCAAAAGAAGCTAAAAAGCGCTAAATTATAATTTATGTAACGATTTGCTAATAAAGCGTCTATTATTGAAATTTCAATTTTTACAAAGATTTTTTGAATAATTTGAACGATTGCTTACAAAATAAAATTAAAAACGAGTTAGCACAAAATACGAACTCAAAAACTTTTTCTGTTCAGGTATAACATAAAGAAAATACCTAACAGAGCTGGTGTTAAGCAAGGTTGTGTTCTTTCTCCACTGCTGTTGTTGCTCCTCGATTGACTGTTGTAACGTGGTATAACCTGGAAATTTAAAACAAAACATTACAAGGAAAGATTGTTTCTATACAGGCGAAAGCATACAGAGCGGGTTTGCGCATAAATATCTCCATAAGCAAAATTATACCAATAAACGCTGATTTGGGAGATGTCCCGTCGTTTGGCTATCTTGGCAGTATCCTCACGATGTCCGAAAGTTCTAGTGCTGATAATCGGAACAGATTGAATATAATATATATAATCTTTTGGCCGATTACATGCTATGTATATGGTGTTTTCCACATATCTCTCAAAAAGCGCAAGTTAACATTTTTAACTCGTGTGTGGAATCTATTTTTGTATGGTTGCGAGTTATGGAATCAGCTGTAATTGATATTAATTCCATTTAGGCATTTATAAACCGCTGTCTAGAGCAGAAACAAGAAAAAAAATCACACCAAGTTCCTTTAATGAAGGAAATAGTGAGAAGTAAATGGAAATGGATTGGGAACACACTGAGGAGTCAAAACTACGGCTTAGCGAAACTGGACATTGAATTGAAGCAGAAGAATCGGAAGGCCAGCCTATTCCTAGAGAAGACAAAATTGAAATTGAATCCAGATTAGATCATCGGCTTTAGATAGAGTTGGATGGAAAGAATTTGTTATGGCACTATGATTCCCTTAGGATCATTAAAGGATATGATAATAACAGTTTACAAGCTTAGTAATGTAACTTAATAAATACATTTATAGATTTCTTCTTTAAAATATTTAATTATTTTTTTTGCTTAACATAACTAAAACAAATGCTGAAAAACGGGCGTTAGATTTAAGGTACATTTCAAACACACTATTTTTTGTTGTTGTTAATTTTAGCACAAATTTAATATGGAATAACCTAATTTTCATAGCACGAAACATTTAAGTCTATATAAATTAATAAGTTTATTGAATTTAGTGACTTTCTATTTCTTACAACAAAAAAAAAAAAAAAAAAAAAAAAAAAAATACAAATATAAAAGTCCTAATCTAGCGCTTTCTTTAAAAAAGCGCTTAAGACAAAGAATGTGATTTTTCGGTAGTTGAAATGCACTAAATATAGCGCGAAAGGCACTAAGTTGGCAACACTGCTCTGAAGAGTCTGTTTAATAGATACAATTCTAGCATATGAAAATATTGTCTTATCTTAGTAGGAGCTCTTTTATACAGTGCAGCAAATCTTTATGCCATACGTTATCAAAGGCTTATGAAATATCCAAAAATATTGAAGAATATAGTATTTCTTTGTTTTTGAATGCAATTTCAGTCGAGTGAGTAATACGGTTTATTTGTGCAATAGTGAAAAGTTTTTTCTAAAAACCGAACTGATGAGTTAGCACTATGCTCATATCATTATTAACATGGTTGATCCAGCGACAGTAAAATCATATCCTGGCCTTTTATAATTTAAAGCGACTTTTTTCCTTCTAACCACAGATATTGTAAAATGGGAATCTCTTCTTAGTCGTTGTTACTTATTTCATCGAGATATATTGAAACTGTTGACAAATATTCGGCTAATACACTAGCTGTATCTAAATTCGACATTGCACAGTTACCATCGTTTATTTTTATAGCGGATGCATAACACAACGGTTATTTAAATTTATAGTGAATAATCGCTCCTGCTCCGAGCACGTAAACAGCCTACAAATTCACAATAAATAACAAGGTGTTCGAAGACGTACAATCGTTCTAATACTTAGCATAATGTCCTCCCAGGTGGTTCAAGGGATATTAATCGGAAAAAAGGTAGTCAGGTATACGGAGCCTTGCAGAAGGTTTGAAAATCGACTCAGATACTTATAAAAACAAAACTAAAAATCTTTGCATCTAATGTGAGCTGTACGGCTGTGTATCATCGAACACACCGGCGAACGATTTGATGACACTCGAAGTATTCATCAACCACTCACTGCGGTAGCTGCTCACAATATTCTGGCCAACCGTGATATCAAACCGGGGGCCGCGGATAAGAACGATCGAATTACCAGTTCGACTAAAAATTGCCGAGCGTAAATGGAACCGGATAGTTCACGTTCTAAGACCATCGCACAATGATAATAAGAGATATGCAACATATTAGAGTGGGTAGACTTGAAGAAGACAGACGGATGAAACTATTGGCCTAAAATAGATCAGAATAGATTCTACGGGTTGACATCCAAACCACAGCTGAACTTCTACTGCCTCACATCATCATCATTGTAAAGTTACCAAAAAATGGCGACTTAAAAGACTGTAATAATTGGAGAGGAATTACTCTACTCAACACCATGTATAATATACTTGCAGTCATAATACATGGGAGGCTTCAGAGCAGAATAGACAACATACTGTGAGACGAACAAGCTGGCTTCGGACCGAATAGAAGCTGTGTAGATCAGGCCAACACTTTACGAATAATCATTGAACAGTCCATAGAATGGCATACCCCTTGTATTCACTATTCGTCGATTTCAAGAAAGCGTTTGATATCATCAAGCGAACGGCTATATGGAAAACACTAAGAACCAAAGGAGTACCCCAGAAGATAATTCGAATAATTAGAGCGATGTATGCGGATGCAGAACTTTCAGTTCTTCACAACGGAAATATCAGCCAACTATTCCACACCAATGCTGGAGTTAAGCAAGGAAGCCCAGAAGGGCATCCTAGAGGACCTAGAAAGATTGGCTCGTAGTGTTGGGCTTGATATAAACACTAAGAAAACCAAGGCCATGAAAATAAACAATGCGAGCACGGGAAACATCATGCTACAGGGTCAGCCAGTCGAGTATGTAGATAGCGTCTGCTATCTAGGAAGTACAATGACTACAAACGGTGGCGCAGAAACAGACGTAGATAACAGACTCAATAAAGCGAGAGCGGCATTTGGACAACTGCAGTCAGTATGGAGAAGCTCACATATATCTAGACGAACTAAGCTCAGAATATTCAACTCATGTGTTAAATCGGTACTGCTGTATGGCAGTGAAACTTGGCTTGTATCGAATAACATCACACAGAAACTCCTGGTATTCATTAACAATTGCCTCAGAACATATGCAGAATATTCTGGCCTAACACCATAAGTAACACAGAACTGTGGAGCATGACTAATAAGGAACCCATACTGAAACAGATAAGGAAAAAAAAGTGAGGATGGATCGGTCACACCATCCGAAAAAGTTCAGAAATTATCACTAGAATGTCACTCGAGTGGAGCCCTCAAGGCTTAAGAAATCGTGGTCGACCAAAAACGCCTGGCGACGCACAATTAATCAAGAACTGAGACAGAACAACCTAACATGGGAAGAGGCAAAGTCAGCTTAAACCGTGTTAGATGGAGATGATTTGTGGAAGCCGTATGCTCTCAAGAGGAGTAAGGGAAGATAAAAAAGTGATTAGCATAGAAAAATGTTGCTGGAGCGGTTTGCTCATTGAAACCATATATAGTATAATCAGTTTTATTATCGAAGGTTAATATCGATAAATAGTTGCTTAGATTGATATTTTTTTCTCTATTTCTCTTCTAAATTTTTTAGTGGCATAGTTTTACTAATTGGATATCGAGTTTTCAGAAACTTCTTACGGAGCTTTCTTTTATCCGCAATAAGAGCTGTAGTACTTTGTGGATGCGTTATTAGATTTTCCGATTTGTTTAAGATAGTTTTCTACACAAAATTCTGAATGAGAGTTGTGATTCGTTTTTATTTATTTTTCAAGGTCATCATTATGGTTCATATTAGAAAAAGTATTTAAATTATTCTACTTTATATATTTATAAAATAATCAATTCGTGTGCTTTTTTTAAATGAGTTGTTCAATTTCTTATTCTGTATATGTATCATAATAAAACGTGAGGCAAAATGGCGAGTGTAGCGAACTGAGGCCCACAGACCAAATGACGCAAATGAGTTTCACGTACCAACAGCGAAGAGTTTTAAATTTGTATTTGATTGCAATTATTTTTTGCGGCTAATGGTACCATATAACAATTATATTTTAAACTTAATAACTTGTTAAAAATTTTTTGTATTGATTTAGAAAATGAATTTGGTGCTAGAAATTTTTATTTTAACAAAATAACCCAAGATAATATTTTTCGTTAATAAATCAACATTCATATACATTAGAGTGGGTCCATTTTTTCCAGACAAAGCGGTTGTCATAATCGTAATCTACAACGAATTCTAAGAAAGTTTTCCAAAGAAACCATGGGTCTAAAATCAAAACCGTGTTGCCTAAGCTTTCTGGACAGTAACCGTTATGAATCGCATTAGCTATCTCATACTAGTATTTAACGCCCGTTGAAAAATTGTTTCTTTAAAGTCGGGTACAACCTACAAATAGAACAAGTTACCTATTTAGAACCAAAAATAAATTTAAAAAAAATTAATACTACCTTTTTTTGATTTTTTACATCGACTTTTGCGCAAAATTATCGTATGTTACAAAAACTACATTTTACAGGAGACCTTTCTTCCAATTTTTTTTTTTTTTTGCTTTGGCTGGTTACATCAATATCGAATTTTAAATATGGTACAATAACCGATGTGTTAACATAAATTGCAAACCTATTAATTGAAAAGTTTTTATATTCAGAAATATTCAGGTTTTTGGACAAATACGATATTTTTGCTCACAATGTTTTATTCATGTTTTTGTTAAGTGAGGTACTTACGATAATTTAAAAACAACTGAAATATCAACTTAAATTGAAACGAGCTATGCACGGAATCTACTGACATCGTAGTATGGCTCGGAAGTAGTTGTAATTCTATTGACAATGCGGGAAAAACTTAAAAAGTATGCACACATGTTTATTACAGCCTTGTGGTGGTTCAGACCGACACAACTGTCATAGAGGGTATACACAATGAAATTCATTTACGGAACGCATTTGTCATTCGGACTGCATGTTTTGACACACACACCACTGCAATCAACAATGAAATCATAACCGCAATATCAGTTCTGGTATTTTATATTATACCATAACAGCACGAAAGAAGTAAGGTTGAAAAAATAAATCGTTATGTAGATGCTTACAGCTTGCTTGTTTTCAATGAATTAAGCAGATAACTTCTTCGTCACTTAAATCACGCGTTGAGTCATCATTTAAACTGTTAAACTGTTTGGACAACAGATTTGATAAATTTTCGGAGTTAATTCTGGAAACGATCGAATTGAAATTCTTGCAATTTAAGAGAGAACTTCTAGGAGATTTGCGTGAAAAATATAATGCTCTAGAGGACAAACTACACGCAATTGATGAAAGAGTAACTAACCTGGAAAAAACCTATAGTGAAGCAAAAAGTATGCAGGAGGAATTAATAATTTTAAGTTGAAACAGCAAGAAAATTACCCTGTTCTATCAGAGCTAAGACTGAATGAAATCCTTTTTTGCGAGGGTGAATCAATCAACGTTTCCGAGAATATACATATGTAATATTATCAACACTCCCATTCCTAATTTAAAGGCTATATACTAGCACAAACTTAAAAATAACGACATATGCCACACACAAAGGATACCACGATAATCGTGAAGTTTTGGTCTATTCATGATAGGATTTTTTTCTCAATCGTTGTCGATCTTCTGAGAAATACATAAGGGTTTCACTTTTCTACTCAGAGACATTGGTTTTAATTCGGAATAAAAGTTTTACTTCAATGAGAACCTCACTCAGATCAATTTCAAAATTAGAAGAGCTGCAATACGTTTAAGGAGGAGGAAACTTATACACACTACATTCACCACGCGTGGCCTTGTGTATGTTAAACTTAAACTAGACGATGATCCTGGCCTTGAAGGACAAACTGCCAATAACGGCCTTGATGTATAAGTTGCAGGCAGTAATCTATAAGCTCATCATATTGTTCAACATTGTTTTTAATTTTGGGTATTTTATTTTCAAATTGTCTTTAAATTATAGTTATTTGTCTTATATAAATTACACATATAGATCCCGTATTTGCAAATGCAACTCCTTTTTTGTTTGTCGTCCTAATTCTTGAAAGCACTCTTTTCATCTTTATCCTGTAAATGTGTCTATGTGTCTCTTGCAATCAACATCTAGTAGCCTACTTGATCTTGAATTTGTTAATCACTATTTAATCGGTATCAGTATTGCTTTACGACCAAATTCCTACTTCGTGCTTTTCTAGTAATGATCTTCTTTTATTGAATTATGATCTGTCTATCAATGTTAGG